>CAXITT010000561.1:2431-30559 GCA_964033795.1 Lymnaea stagnalis
TATTAGGTCACCCGTTTCATCAGTTTCCCGACATTGCATTAGGTCACCCGTTTCACCAGTGGCCCGATTCCCCTGCTGCTCGGTGACGTCCCGGCCAGCCCACCGCCGTGTCTGACCAAGGAGTGTGTAACCATGAGCAGCTACATCTTAAACCAGGTGGATTTTTCTGTCAGCCCCTGTGAAAACATGTATTTCTACGCATGTGGTGGTCTACATGCCAAAACTAAGTTTTCTTACTTGAAGGAATTCTACTCAGCTCCAATAACAGATGAACTGTTCGATCATCATGTGTTAAAGGTATATATAGATATATATATGTATACATTTAAAATACTTAATTTTAAATTAAATCGTTTATTTTGTTTTCATTTAACGTAAATTAAAATGAAAACCTTGGTTTTGGTACTAAATTTTAAAAGCAAATCAGGCTCCAGCGGCATCTTGCAATTTCTTGTAAAAAGGACTGCAATATCCAACAATGCAATGAGTCCTGTGCTCTAACTCAAGCTTCCACTTACCTCGCTTTGCTATTTTATTCATTTACTAGGCTTGAATGCTTTAATTGATGTTCCTTGTTATTCCATGCTTTATAAAGCTATTTCATAGGTACACCGGACAGTATAATCCCGTTTGGTTGTTACAAAAAATACTACAATAGAATAAAAATGCTCTATTGCCACTTCATTGGTATAAAGTTGTTGCCCTTTTTAAATCCATAAATGTAAATTGTTTTGATGGAAATTATCCATGCATCAACGGTGCGATACTGTTACATTCTTACATCTATCTGTACTCAATTATTTTATTTCGTGATAGTTTTTGCTGATCTTTGCCTGCAATATTCAGAGACGCTAAGATACTTTATTGATGCAAATACATTGAAATTCGTTTAGCTTTTACATTCATTGAGCATTTTTTTTTTCAGTCTTGAAAATCTTAATTGAGTTTTTCGTTGTTCCTACAAAGTAGTCTGTGACAAGACTTTCGTAGAATAATTGTGCGGTATGAACAGCTGTTGAGAACATGAGTGTGATTTGTAATTTTTGAAACGAGTTTTACTCTTTTGTTGGAATGGAGTTGTCGTTTTCTTAACCCAATTTTATGGAACTCCTTATGTCTGCAAATGATTTGTCTTGATGACACTTGTTATAGCTGTATGTGATTTGTCTTTGTGTTATGCCTTATGTTCGTAGATGATTTGTCTTTGAGACGCTCCTTATGTCTGTAGGTGATTTGTCTTTAGATGGATGTCATATGCCAGGAACAAAAAATTGGAATGAGAAAAATGAATGGTACGACGCAAAAAAAAAAGTAAAAGATAAGCGTATCAGTCAATCTGGCATGTCTCAAGAACTGTAAAGATAAGCGTATCAGTCAATCTGGCATGTCTCAAGAACTGTAAAGGATAAGCGTATCAGTCAATCTGGCATGTCTCAAGAACTGTAAAGGATAAGCGTATCAGTCAATCTGGCATGTCTCAAGAACTGTAAACGATAAGCGTATCAGTCAATCTGGCATGTCTCAAGAACTGTAAAGATAAGCGTATCAGTCAATCTGGCATGTCTCAAGAACTGTAAAGATAAGCGTATCAGTCAATCTGGCATGTCTCAAGAACTGTAAAGATAAGCGTATCAGTCAATCTGGCATGTCTCAAGAACTGTAAAGATAAGCGTATCAGTCAATCTGGCATGTCTCAAGAACTGTAAAGATAAGCGTATCAGTCAATCTGGCATGTCTCAAGAACTGTAAAGATAAGCGTATCAGTCAATCTGGCATGTCTCAAGAACTGTAAAGATAAGCGTATCAGTCAATCTGGCATGTCTCAAGAACTGTAAAGATAAGCGTATCAGTCAATCTGGCATGTCTCAAGAACTGTAAAGATAAGCGTATCAGTCAATCTGGCATGTCTCAAGAACTGTAAAGATAAGCGTATCAGTCAATCTGGCATGTCTCAAGAACTGTAAAGATAAGCGTATCAGTCAATCTGGCATGTCTCAAGAACTGTAAAGATAAGCGTATCAGTCAATTTTGGCATGTCTCAAGACACACGCTAAGGACTGGGACCGTGTGAAAGTGAAACATACTGATATTGATTTTACGAAATAAAATTCCCGATAAATGCGCTAAAAAGAGATTTTTTAAAATCTACTGTGCATTTGGTACGTAATATTCTCGTTTCTTTTTTCTGACTTAGTTGGTGATATAAATGTGCAATGTATAAGTGGAATGGTCATTATAATCTTCCCATAGTTCAGGGGCGTGAGACAATGTGTGTTTACGAGCATTGTGGGTAGCAGCATTAATTGGGAATCTTATCAAGTGCGTTAAAAACTGCATGTTTTTTTTTCAAATTGAAGCCCCACCTTTATTTCTCAGAATTACATTTCAAACAAGATTTTCATGAAATAATTAATTTAGGTGTTGTTTAATTATTTTACCATTACGTGACGGTACTTTTTCCTAAATTTTATTTAATAAGATTCATTGTCGGTTTATTTTGTCTTCTGAAGAGCCGCGATTTAAACCGGACACCTTCAGACTTGGGTTCTTTCGGTTTCTGATGAGTACCTTGATACTGAAGATTTCTTGTGTCATTTCAAATCACCCATTTAATTCGTTTCTTGTTTCCTTTTGGTTTCAGATCATTGAATCTAACAGGACTCAGCTGTTCGGCCAGCATTCGAGCGCCGTTGATAAGATGAGAAGTTTCTATAAAACGTGCATGGACGAGGAGAGCCTGAAAGAGAAAACCAAATCAAGGATTTTTACCGTAAATTGTTTTGACTTGTTCATTACTTCAAACAAATGTTTTTAATTCTATTTGTAAGAAAATGCCACCAATGCCCCGAAGCGTACTCATCACACAAAAGTTAAAAATTGGTCGAAATTTCCTGTAGATAATTTTTCGAAAGGCCAACAAACCCCCTACCGTAATAATGGAGTTGACAATTGAAACAAAGCAACAGCAGATCCTTACATCAAGTTAACAAGAAACTTGGTCAGAAACAAGATACACTGTATCAAAATACAAGAAAATATAAATGAAAGGACTGCTTTCAAGCTTAGTAAATGAATAAAATAACAAAACGAGGTGTTGTCTACTGTATTCTGTTCTCTGTTATATTTTCTTTTCTACTGTTGGCTGAGGAAGGCTTTANAGAAACAAGATACACTGTATCAAAATACAAGAAAATATAAATGAAAGGACTGCTTTCAAGCTTAGTAAATGAATAAAATAACAAAACGAGGTGTTGTCTACTGTATTCTGTTCTCTGTTATATTTTCATTTCTACTGTTGGCTGAGGAAGGCTTTAAGCTGAAACGTCCTTGTTTTTTGTCCTGTTATCTTATTTCAAGCTTACATATACCTCGTTTTGCTATTTAAATCAAAATACAACCCCCCCCCCCAAAACCGAACAGTTCATGAATGATATGTCATCTTATATATTCAATAAACGGGGATGTGCGAAGGCGTTAGGGTCCCGTGCCCTTCGGAATCCTGTTTCTCAATGGAATTCATGAAATGATTGCAAACGTTCTTCCAGGGAATCCAAAGAAGTATTTCTTGATAGTGGGTCTCTTCAGAGTTTTATATGCAAACGTCTGTAAGTGTAGTTCTCCCTGAGGCATCTTTAGGGTTGTAAGTGAATGTTGGGCTTGGGGATTTTTTTATAGTTATACTTTTGTCCAATGTTGAATTTAAGGACTTGTGCGGTGGGAGAGTGGCATTCTTCTCTGTCTGGTGCCTTCCTTGTCTGGTGAAGACCAAATTTAGAACATGACCAAATCATTGGAAGTTTTTTTTTTTTTATTTCAACTTCTAGTGACTCTCTCCTTGCCCTAACGGTGACTAAGTTCATTATTTTCAATATCATTATTATGGCATCTTTTCATCTTCGTTAGACGATGGAGTAGCTATGTACTCGACAAGTGGCTCACTAGGCCAATCCTAGAATGGCAATCACGGCCGCATCTCTCGCAGGAGAATATTGATTCCCGGTAACATTTTGTCTTCCATAGTGTTATTTTTGTTGCAAGGGCGTCGTTTCGCGTATCCTCTGCCTTTTTCAGTCCTTCATTCACTGCTGTTCGCCAGTTGGGGGCGTTGTCCAACAAAATGTTCCCATTCGTTGTTTTCAATATTGGCTTCCCTAATGCCCATTTTGCAAACGTCCATAAAACTCAGATGTGGCCGTCCAATAAGTCTTGTCCCTTCTGCCAACTCGCCATACAGCAGAATCTTTGGGATACGTCCTTCCTCCATTCTCTTTACATGACCTAACCAGCGAAGGCGTCTCTTGATAAGAAAAGAGAATATGCTAAACATGTGTGTACGTTCCAAGGCCTCCACGTTAGACACCCTGTCCTGCCAACGAATGCGTTAAATGCGACGCAGACATCTTTGATGGAAGCTGTTGAGTTTCCGCTCCTGACTGGTGTGTATGGTTCACACTTCACTACCTTATAGGGGCGTACTAAGCACACATGTCTGATAGATATTTATTTTTGTTTGATCAGTTAGATTGAGATTATTCCACATCCGCTTATTCAGTTTAGCCATAGTTGCTGCTGCTTTTGTGATCCTGATTTTTATCTCTTCATCAACGGAGAGAGAACTAGAAATATTGGATCCAAGGTATGTGAAATGCTCAATAACCGAAGGATTATGACCCTCAATAGATATAATTGGAGGGGACGGTGCTTCTTGCATCATTACATGTGTTTTCTGTAGACTAATCGAAAGTCCAAACTCTTTACAAGCGCGTGATAGGCGATTAACCAGTCCCTGCAGACCTTCTTCTGTGTGAGATGTTAAGGCAGAATCGTCATCGAACCCCATTTAACGAATCAGCATCTTTTTTACTTTGGTCTGTGCACGAAGGCGGGCGATGTTGAACAGCCTACCATCAGATCTTGTATGGACCTACACTCCATCTTCACAGTCCCTGATGGCAAATTGAAGGAGCATCGAAAAAAATGGAGAAAAGCGTTGGTGTGGCATGAAGTATATGTTGTCTAGGGGTTGGTTCCCTCCGTACTAGCCACAGAACAATTTTCAAGGGTCTAGAACCCCTGTTGTCTAGCCCTACAGAGCTGCTGTGCTGAATAGTCCAAGTTTTTATTAAAACAAACGATGAAAAGCTTCAGGGTTCATATGATTTATTGCCTCCATCTTCCTGACAGTGGAAAAATGCATAGTAAACATCCGCTGGTTTTCAGAATACAAATTTGTGTCCAGAAAAATGCTGCACATAATATAAAAAATATATTTACAGAAGTCCTCTGCAATCCATGGAAAAAATCTCCCTCAACAAACTAACGTCCTCACATCCAAGCCATCGCGTTCGCCACTGTCACGCTCTCTGAAAGTCATCATCGATTCTTACACACTCCTATCATCACGTGGTTCCTCCCGACACGGCGCACCGGTCATACCTGACCGAGAAAAACAAAACTCGTGGGACACACGGGGAAAAGAAACTCACCCACGATTGGTCAAATTAACATCCTAAAAGCTGATCCAGAGAACTCACGCGATCTGACCGTGATAGTTGGTGCCAGTACACAGCCCTGTTTTACTCCGCTCCTAATTTGGAATACCTCAGAGACAGTGCCATTAAAAGTTACTGTGCTGTGCATGTTTTTGTGAGACGACTGTATGATTGTGAGCAGTCGTGGGGGACAGCCTATTCTTTGCCAGATACTGAAAAGGCCTCTCCGACTTACCAAGCCTTGGTCAGGTTTATGAAGGCAATATAAAGAGGCATATGCTGTTCACGACATTTCTCCTGCATTTGGCGTGCCGAGAATATCATGTTTATTGTTGAGCGCCCAATCCGGATGCCACAGCAGAACTCTGGGCGAATGCTGTTTGCCAAACTCTGCAATCGTTTAAGGGCAACAAGAGCAAAAGTCGTTCCAACTAAGCCAAGGAGAGAAATACCTCGGTAGTTTTTTCAGTCACTTCGGTCCCCCTAATTTTGATACAACGTTACGATGTTGGCGTCTCTCATGTCCTGGGGAAAGTGACCTGTTTCCCAACACAGACAGGGGAGCTCATGTAAGGGCTGAAGGAGAATAGGTTTTCAATTTTTGAGGATTTCCGCTGGGATGCCGTCAATCCCTGGTGCGTTCCCATCAGCAAGGTAATCGATGGCTTTTTCGACCTCCTGTAAAGTTGGCTCTTCATCTAGATCATCCATTCCTGAGAAAACTGGAATATTATGCAGAGTGGTCTCAGTGATTACATTCATTGTGGCGTAGAGTTCAAGATAATGCTCTACCCAATGCCGGAGTTAATCATTTGGATTCTGGATAATTTGACCCGTTTAGTGACTTTAGTGGTGATATTTTTAAAGTGTGTGGACCTAACGCCTTCTTGATGCCCTCGTAGATGCTCCTTGCATCTCCTTAGTCGGAAGCCTATTGTATAAAGTTTCAAATGTCCAAACAATAAGCGTTGGCACAGTGGCAGGCCGTCTGCTGTGATAATTTTTGTACGGTTTGGAGAGCCTGTAGTGTACGAGCACAAGGTGTATCACGAAAGGAAAGGATGGCTCTTCTGTTCCTCTCGATTACGGGTTCCATCAAATTTCAGTGCGCTGCGTATCAATCATTATTTTATGCATGCTCCATTTTACCGTAGACGTACATGGCTGAATCGTACACAGCATCTCGTAAATGAGTCCACTTAGAGTCAATAGTACCATCGTGTGATCCTTTACCAAGGGTGTCCTGCAACACTTTTATGAATTGCTGCGTTTTTTCTGAGTTGTTTGAGCTGTGGGTGTTAATTCGGGGAGAGACTTCTTTTTTAGCATAGAGTCAATAGTACCATCGTGTGATCCTTTACCAAGGGTGTCCTGCAACACTTTTATGAATTGCTGCGTTTTTTCTGAGTTGTTTGAGCTGTGGGTGTTAATTCGGGGAGAGACTTCTTTTTTAGCATCATGCAACTTTTTGGGAAATAGTCTTATCTTGCTTGCTACGAGAGAACGGTCCGTGTCATATTTGGCACTATGGTAGCTGCGGGGGTGAAGTACACTGTCTAGCTCCACGCGCCTAGTAATGACGAGGTCTAGCTGGTGCCAGTGGCGGGAACGTGTGTGTCACCATGACAACTTTTGAATTTGTTTACATTTGAAGATTGGAGCAGCACAACTCCAGCAGACGTTGTCCGTTATCATTAATCCATCCTAATCCGTGATTGTTGTTCGTCCGTCGAAGTCGACTAGGACCATCGAGTCATCCGGTTAGGGGGAGGTTGGGATTACGGTGAGCTCGTAGGTGGCTTGCTAGACCGATCCTTGCTCGGAATAAGCTATGACACCTTGGGCATGGAATCGTTGCTTCAGACGGTGACCTAGTGTTGCTCTTTCGGACAAGCCTGCGTGTCTCAGCTGTGGTTATTCTATTAGTTCCATGGGATTTAGCCCCCTTCTTGGCAGCATCTCTCCACCTGGCTCTGTCCTGGGCCTTCTGTACCCATTGAGTAGGGTTTATGCTGAAGGCCTTTAGTGCCACTTTCAGTGAGTCTTTGTAACGCTTTTTTTTACTTCCTTGGGAGAGCTTGCCTATCGTGAGTTCTCCGAAGTAAAATTGTTTCGGGAGCCGGTGGGCTTCCATACGGGCTACGTATCCCATCCAGAGGAGCTGAGACTGCATCAGAGTGACGAAGATACTAGGTAGGTTCACTCTAGCGAGGATCTCGGTGTCGGGGACTTTGTCTTGCCACCTGATGCCAATGAGTTTCCTGGGGCATGTAGTGTGAAAATGATTCAGTTTCTTAGCGTGACGCTGGTAGACTGTCCACGTTTCACATCCATAGAGCAGTGTCGGGAGGACTGCTGCGCTAAAGACCTTGAGCTTTGTTTCTCGTCTGATACCTCTCCTGTCCCAAACATTTCTGCGGAGCCTGACAAATATTGCACTAGCTTTTGCGAGTCTGCAATTCATTTCATCATCTATGACGACAGATCTAGAGAGGGTGATGCCCAAGTAAGTAAATTTATCCACCGGGTTGACACGCTGTCCACTGATGATGATGTTGGGTTCAACGTAGGGCTTACTGGGAGCTGGCTGATACATCACCTCTGTCTTCTTTGTGTTGATTGTGAGGCCAAAGTTATTGCAGGCCTCAGAGAAGATATCAATGCTGTGTTGCATGATTGCTTCTTAGGGAGCGTTGAGGGCACAATCGTCTGCAAACGTTGATCGTAGTATGTTTGACCTTGGTTTCAGCTTGAAGCCTCCTAAGGTTAAATACTGATCCATAGGTACGAAATCAGATTGGTAAGCCCGTGGTTGAGTCCTTAAACGCATCCGTGATAACCAAGACATGAAGGCCATGCTTCTTGATCAGCTCCAACCCTAGCATTACAGTCTCCCAGAATGTTCAATGGTTCTGATTTGGGAACACGTGACAGTTCTTGGTCCAGGGTCTCATAGAACAAATCTTTTTCTCCTCGAGTCGAATGAAGAGTTGGAGCATACACACTGAATACGTTGGCCTCGCCAGCAGATGATGACATCAGCAGTTGCAGAATCCTCTCCGATCCCAAAGAAGGAGGTTCAATACAGGCCAATAATGTGTTTCTTATGGCAAATCCAACACCGTGCCATCTATGATCATCTGCGGGTTTCCCCTGCTGGTAGAATGTGTAGCTGGCTTCCTTTATAGCACCACTATCCACTAGTCGGGTCTCTTGAAGGCATGCAATATCAATGTTTAGTCTGTTGAGTTCTTTGTCAATGACGGCAGTCTTTGGTGCGTTATCAAACTGTTCAATGTCGGTGTCAAATCTAGGACACATGGTTCTCACATTCCATGTTGCAAAGGGAAGTTGAGTGTTCCTTCTATTTACTTTCTTTGCCTTACAAAACAAACTTGCTGATCGTAAAGTGACGTCACTTATATAGCTACTTTGCCTGGGCGGTGATTTATAGAGACCAGCTGTTGCTCATCTCAGTGCAGCAGATCCTCACTGTCCACGCAACTAGTGGACCCAAGGGAATGACCATTGTCAATACATCTTGGCACTGACTGCGTCGCAGGAGTTGACGAAATGACATTGTTTCGGCGTCAGATCGACTTCGGGACTCAATCTCCGGATTTTAAAGTTTGGGTTTACTCCTGCATTCTTACCCTAGCTTCCCGCATTGAATTTGCATATTTATATCAGTATATATTCGACATTTTCCCGTTTTTTGAACAATTTCGGTCTTCATAAATTTGCGTGCTGTACGGAATCTGTTTATGGGCTGCATACCTATGTACTTGAAACGCCTGAGCGCTGCCAAGATTTCGTTGAAATTTATGGAGCCAAGATTTGCATAAATCCTGAAATGAGGTGAACAAATAAAAACTGCGGCTATCAAAGCCTCGAAACATATTTAATGAAAACAATCCAGAAACTATTTTGGTGGGAGATTTAAAATTTTCTGGGAGACAAAAGCATTAATGGATATCAATCGCAACAACACATGTCAGGAATGAAACAGTTGAGATTGACTAATTCAATTATTATAATCACGTTAAATTCAATAATGAATTTTAAAAATGTAGAATCTCTAATTAAAACAAAACACACACACATCCACTGAATTCATACAATTATTTATATTCACTAACAGATCATCAACGAACTTGGATCTTGGACGATGACCAACTTCAGCATTACTCCTTTTGACGATAAAAGCTGGAGTCTTAAGGAAACCCTTATGAAATTGCATAAAATGGGATCATTCTTCTTCTTTTCATTAGAAAAAGTTAACGCCACACTGGATGATACGAAAGAAAAGAAAGAGATAATAGTAGTAAGTCGTCAGCTGTGTATGTTGGTGGTAATCTTTAATATACAAGTGTTCCCATCTTTACGTGATGGTGTGGCCATTCAAATAATATAGAGATAAGGGATGCACACAAGCAATGCATTTATATTACTTTAGTTAAATGTTTGGGGGAAAGATATTTAATTCTAAACGAATGTCATGTTACATTATTATAAAATAAATATCTTTTAAAAATTGCGTTTGTATGATTTTATTGACATTGTCAAGGTCTATGTTTTTTAAGAAAAAATAGAAAACTTAAGCGTCATGGAGATGTCAAGGATGAAATATTTAAGATGGGGTCGTAAGGGGGACCTCAAGGTGATATGCATCTTTCAGTTTACGACCAGGAATAAAAAATAAAAAACAATGTATAAATGATTTTTAATGTGAGATGGAAGAAATTTTTCGGTCATTTTTTAGATATTTTTGAAGACCAAAGATAAATTTTTTTTTTAAAGATTTAAGATGAGATATTTTTGTAGATTGAAGATGTCATAATAGCGAAGAGGTTTAATTTTTGGTTCTATCAGTGACTTAAGTTAAGATGTTAATAGAGATAGAATCTAATACGTGTTTTAGTGATAGATTTGAAAGAGGATACAAGATTAGAAGTTAGGGAATGTTTAGATTGAGATGTTAAAGTAATTATAAGTTTAAATGTTATTGGGGATTTTAGTGTGAACTAAAGTTAAGTTATTATTTCGAATAAAATCTAAGCTGTGTGTTTGATGTTGCTGACGATAAGAGTCTATCCTCTCTCACATTTTATAGATATGAAATAAAAACACAAGTGCTTTAAAGTTATTATTGAGAACGAAAGTTGAGTTGTTAGTTATGATTAAATAATAGATATAATAGAGAGAAAGTATGGATTAAGTTAAAAGTTGAGTTGTTAGTTATAATTAATAATAGTAATAATAGAGAGAAAGCATGGATTAAGTTTAAAGTTGAGTTGTTATTTATAATTAAATAATAGAAATAATAGAAAGAAAGTATGGATTAAGTTAAAAGTTTAGTTGTTAGTTATAATTAAATAATAGAAATAATAGAGAGAAAGTATGGATTAAGTTAAAAGTTGAGTTGTTAGTTATAATTAAATAATAGAAATAATAGAGAGAAAGTATGGATTAAGTTAAAAGTTGAGTTGTTAGTTATAATTAAATAATAGAAATAATAGAGAGAAAGTATGGATTAAGTTAAAAGTTGAGTTGTTAGTTATAATTAAATAATAGAAATAATACAGAGAAAGTATGGATTAAGTTAAAAGTTGATTTGTTAGTTATGATTAAATAATAGAAATAATAGAGAGAAAGTATGGATTAAGTTAAAAGTTGAGATAAAGTGAGGTTTAAATTTTATTTATTAATGAATATCTAAGTCTAGATTATTGGAGAGGGTTTCAATATTTAAATAGGTGGTGTAATATAAAAATGTTAAAAACAGAAGGCTGTCATCAAATAACCTGTTTAATTATATATTTCAGTTTGAGCGAGCTGAATCTGAGGTCATCAATTTTTTCAACATGGGCCAAGTTTTTAGAAAATTTTTGATTTACGTAGCTGTCAAATTAGCTGAAGGCTTGGGCGGAGATCCTGAGGATGCTAAAACAAAAGCTCAGGAGATAATGGAATTTCTTCAAGATTTGGTAAGATATTATCTGACAGATAAACTTATGTGTTTGTAAGTTTGTCAAACTAAAGGCTGACCCGGAAGATAGGAACAATTTTGATGGCTGACGTTGGGAACAGGGGGGGGGCGACACGTGGTAGCTAACAACTGACATAATTAATGTAAATGTCTTGATCAACATTTAGTTAATAAGAATATGTATACATATATTAAAATTTATTTGATCTGGATGACTTCAAAGAATATCAAATAAGAATTTTTGATTGAATAAAGAAAAATTATTATTTCATTTTAAAAAAAGTTGAAACCTTCAAACAAAATGTTAAAGTTTCTTTGATTTTAATAACCACTTTGGACAAAACTGATAAGGTATTGCACCGTTTTTTAAAGTAAAATTAATCAAGATAATTCCTTTTGAATTATTAATCAAACACACTAAATATTATCTTTGTATTTTTAACAATTTATAGTTTGTACTTATTTGTCATTCCGAAAATTCACTCTTATCCACTTTGTAAAGTAATAAAAACTCAAATTTTAATAAATAAATGTCGTTTCAGTCAATTAATGCAGAGAAACTTCACACCCAAGAGCACTCACTAATTTCCGTATCACTCATCCAATATTAGAACAAGCCATATCGCAATTTGTTCATTTTGATTTAATAGCTTAAAATCCAATGATATTAGATTTGTGAATAAGAGATGTAAGCATTTGTGTAAACACATAAACATATTTTAATCAATTAAGAAAAGCAATGGCGATAACAAAATGTCTGTAAATTTACATAAGTATTGACATGAATATCAAAACCCAATTATTTTACACCCTTGAAAATGTAATATTAAAAATAGAGCCATATTTTTATTTTTACCGGGTGGTTCATGGGTGTGAACAAGGATACTGTAACGGACTATGTTTTCACATGAAAACAGAGAGGTAGCATGAGTGAACAGTTAATTGTGTTGACCAGGTTTTTCCACGAGGAGAGACAATCAACGTGGATTGTATTTTGAGATGCAAATGTGAACTCCACGTTTTTGGAGAGTAAAATTATGTTTTTGTCAGATCGGTTGTTTTCCATGCTTTGCTGGTAATAAAGTATGAGTTGGCTGAGATAAGGAGAGCTGAGCGCAAGGAGAGTCAGAGTTAGTCGGAGTTGAGTTAGAGTTGAGATGTAGTACAGTTGAGCTGAGTTATAGCAGTGTGAGGACGTGTCTTTCTGAGTGATGGAATATTATATAGATATGTGAAATGATTACATTCATGCAGGATTATTATTAATATTATCTGTGTAAACTGTGATTTAATAAAGTACTGTCAGTTTAACCAGGATTCAGTATTCGTATTTGCGTGCCTGGAAAATACGAGGAAGAACGATGAAGTCTTAGCCGGCATTCTGAATTACTAACTTAAAACAAGTAACCGTGCTACTGACATAACCCACAGCCTAAGAAATAAGTTACAATGATAATGATGTCAGAGCATGTGTGTTACAAATGGTGTCAGAAGTGGTGTAACGACGATGCGTTACAAATATTGTCAAGAAGTGTCAGAAATGTGTTACAGAACATTGAGTAACAACGATATATTTTAAAATTCGAGCGGAAGAATACAGCGAACGCCATTACGACCGTGTATCAATCAAGTCTGAGACGAGTTTACTACACACAGAAAGCATGGCAAAGGAGGACATTCATCAATTACAACTGTAGCCGAAAATTATTCTCATAAGCCTACAAGTGAATTATAACAATTATTTTAATGTGTTACTAATGGAACTATGCAACATATCAAAGTGTGTACATAAATAACAATTGAATTAAATACTACTACTAAAAACATAGCATGTGACAACGGTTGGATAACTATTTAGGTCACAGTCTCAAGAGTTCAGAGTTCAAACAGCCAACTGGTACACGGCAACTATTTAACCTACTTAACGGAGTGAACACACCCAGTTGGAGAAACACAGAATCACGAAATCTATTTTAGAATAACTACAAAGAGGTAAATAATAATAGACTGAACAATCAGCATAAAGGAAATTTTCAAGTTATCTACAACTGTAGCAAAGATTTACTGTAAGCCTACATATCCAAATGGTGAAATTACATCAAGTAGATACCAATTGACAATTATTAGTCAACGCAAGAAAGTGATGATCCACTACACAAGACCAACAGAAGTATGCCGTTATTACAGATGAGATGTGTGTATCAAGACATCGAAAGTAAGATTTCCCCAGCAGAATCTTTACTTTATACAAGCCGCACATAGCCTAGTGCGCAATTTAAGTCAAGTAATTCTTTAATTACTCACAAGTTCAACAGAATCGGAGAGAAAGTACACTATTTTCAATTGGATTATTACACTATTACTCATATTACGCAAGGTACTTGCATTGGATTATTGAAGCAGTTTGTGTTGTAACTTTTTCATTGGATTATATAACTTTTGCATTGGAGTATTTACCCAAGTACACTTTCTACATAGAAGGATTATCGACTACACAGAGATCATAGCGTCACAGAGGAGCAGAGGTGACCAACTACAGATTCCTTTTAGACACTTGGTATTTATGTATATTATGTGTTATGTATTATATATAATTTAAGACTTTAAAAATCTACTTATAGAATACTTAATTAGATTAAGTAAATTTTTTACTTTTTCTGTATATTATAAGAATAATTTTAGAGTATACTTTAGGAATATCCACGGTGTTATCTTTCCTAGGGAATTTTTTTTATTAAAACAGTAAAGGTTTCTTCTAACCCTATTTATAACACTGTAGGATAATTTTGTGTTAGTTGTGAAGTCTTGTTTGTACATTGTCATAACTGTTGTTTTTTAGTATATCTTGTCAGATTTGTTATATTTGTCTTGTCATTGTCATACATATTGTCAACCTACTGTCATATTTTCTACTATCTTGTGGTCCATAAACTAAACAGTACTTTTGTATTTGTTGTCTCATTTGTATACATGTAAACGTCTACATATCTGTATTTATGTTGTGAAGTAGACAATTTAATTATTTTTTAAATTTTTCTTACATTTAATTAATTATTAACTTGCATTGTGTATTCATTCATGAACATGTAAATATATGTAATATTGTAAACTATTTTAATTGATAACTAAAGAATAAGGAGATAACTGATATACTTATACATACCAATATAATTTTAGTTACTCACATTATAACTAAAAAATGGCAGAGTACTTAGAATTATTAGAAGTAGCTGAAAAGCTTGGCTTAAAGCAGGAGAAATTAGCCAACTTTGTAACTCTAGAAATGGACAAACTTAGGGAAAAACAAGACAAAGACAAAGACCGAGAAGCTAGACTGTTAGAGAGAAGCGAACTTAAACAAATAGAAGAACTAAAATTAAAAGGACAAAAAGAAATAGAAGAACTTAAATTAAAAGAACAGGATATGAAATTAAAAGAACAGGATATGAAATCAAAAGAACAGGATATGAAATTAAGAGAGGAAGAAATAAAACTAGAAAGAGCTAGAATAGAATCAGGGCAGCATACACCATCAACAAGCAATAGAGAAACCAACAGTACATACAAACCCAAATTTAGGGAATTTAATGAACATAAAGAGGAAATTATTAGTTATCTGTCACAATTTGAAGGCATATGTCAGTCTTACAATTATAGAGAAGAGATTTGGGCTAATATTTTATTGAGCAGATTATCAGGGAAAAGCCTAAGTATTATTAATTCACTCAGTGAAGAACAAAAGAATAATTATACCTATATAAAGAAAGTTTTGTTAAAGTTCTATGGAAACACAGAAGACATTTATAGAAAAAATTTTCACAACATAAGACTAGAGAGAGAAGTAGACCCTAACACCACCATATTCAATATTAGAGACAATCTTGTCAAATGGCTTGAATTAACTGAAATTGACCTAAATGATCCAAAAGCATTACTGGATATGTTTATCATAGACAAAATATTAAGAAATGCATCAGTCTCTTTATTTTCATTCCTTAAAGAGAGAAAGATTAAAAATGAGCGTGAGTTAGTTGACTCAATCACAACATTTAAAGATGCTCACCCCAATGAAGAGCTAGACAATAGAAACAGCACACTAGCCTCTATTAGAAACACACCCAGTGATAGGGACAGTCAAAAACAAAACACATATCAAAACAGAAGATACCACAGCCTACCTGCCAGATGGCAAAACAATAAATTTCAGAAAAGTCATCAAAACAATTACCAGACACCATATACTAATTATTCAAACAACAACAAATGTTTCTACTGTGGCATTCCAGGTCACAAAAAATATGAGTGTAGGAAATTACATAGAGATTTAGGACATTCACAACAATACTATCAGAGAACATCACCCAACAGTAGTCCAGTTAGACACAAAAATACAAATAGGAGTAGACCACAATATAGAAACCAACCAAGTGATTACCAGAGACACAACACCAATCAAACAAATAGTAGACAAGATCAGAATACACTGCATGAAACATCAGCTAGTGTTTATCACACTGATGGAACACTTAAATTTTCACCAGCAAGTGTTAACAACAAAGTAGTTAAATGTCTAAGAGACACTGGTTGTACCACAATAGTTGTAGATAGAAAATTAGTTAATGACAACTACTACACAAATGAAAAGGCAATAGTTATCCTAACCAACAATAATAGAATAGTATGTCAGAAAGCTAGAATCAAAGTTGATTGTCCATGGATCACAGGATCTGTAACAGCTGTTGTAATGGATAATCCAGTTTGTCCATTAATTATTGGCAATATCAAAGAACTAGGCAATAACAATAAGGATCTATAAACATAAGGGATAAGAGGAAGACATTTAAACATGAATCCAACACATTGCATAACAAGACAACATAACAAAGGAAATCTTAATAAAACATATACAGAACAAAAATCAGACAGGGCAAAACACATTTTTAGACTAAATTCAAGTAATATTCATCAACACTACAGACAGGCTGAAAAATTCAATAATGAAATCAAAGACAGAGAAAACAAGTTTCAAGATGAACATTACACAACTACAAATAACAATTTTATGGAAAGAGACAGACAAAGAGATAACAGATCACAATTGTCATTTTCTTCAGTGCGGAGAAATACTTAACATTCCATTTTAAATAACCTAGCATAGCACTTTCTGCTAAATTAATTATTAGCTGTCAAGAGCAACATTTTTTCAAATATGGTAATTGTCAATACAGAACTATTTTATAAAGTGTTTACATTATAAATGAATATACACACATACGTTCACTCAGTTTTTTGATAAGACACTTGTACATATCAATTTTGTAAATGAATATCAGATTTTAACCAATTGTAAATTTTCTAATGCAAAATTTAAGGTTGTTACATTCATTTTGCAGTGTTTATTATTCATTATGTCACTTCACATTATCATACATAAGGATTTTAAGAGGTTGTCATTGGTGATTTTTTATTTTTTTTTGCCAGGGTAAATTATTCACTATTATGTGTGATATTAACAGTAAAAGGCCCTGTATTTCATAATGATGAAATGTTAATGTTACACTTATTTGATTGATAGATGTGGGATTGAAATTTTCTAAGAGACATTAACATTATTTCAACATATAATTTTTGCCAAAAATTTTGTTGCACAAAACTTTTTCAGATGGGTGGGGCATGTAACGGACTATGTTTTCACATGAAAACAGAGAGGTAGCATGAGTGAACAGTTAATTGTGTTGACCAGGTTTTTCCACCAGGAGAGACAATCAATGTGGATTGTATTTTGAGATGCAAATGTGAACTCCACGTTTTTGGAGAGTAAAATTATGTTTTTGTCAGATCGGTTGTTTTCCACGCTTTGCTGGTAATAAAGTATGAGTTGACTGAGATAAGGAGAGCTGAGTGCAAGGAGAGTCAGAGTTAGTCGGAGTTGAGTTAGAGTTGAGATGTAGTACAGTTGAGCTGAGTTATAGCAGTGTGAGGACGTGTCTTTCTGAGTGATGGAATATTATATAGATATGTGAAATGATTACATTCATGCAGGATTATTATTAATATTATCTGTGTAAACTGTGATTTAATAAAGTACTGTCAGTTTAACCAGGATTCAGTATTCGTATTTGCGTGCCTGGATAATACGAGGAAGAACGATGAAGTATTAGCCGGCATTCTGAATTACTAACTTAAAACAAGTAACCGTGCTACTGACATAACCCACAGCCTAAGAAATAAGTTACAATGACAATGATGTCAGAGCATGTGTGTTACAGATACATTAAACTATTATTTCAAAACATTAAAATATATTTTTGCTTTTCTTTGTGAAAAGTAAAGTAGGTGTGTATGTTGATGAGATGAATAACATTCTTTCAAAAAAGACACTCGATGCTGTTATAGAGGGGGAAATGGTAAAGATTTTCTTCTTCGTATTAAAGAAGTCTTTCTTTGACGATTTTCCGATAGTGTAATAGAAAACAACGGCAAACGGCCCCCCTCTGACCTATAAACAATGCTGGATCCAGCTGGGTGCCATCCATGGCTTTACAAGGGTAAATAGTAGTTGGACGGGCGAGGACAATATTTTTACAAAGCTGTTTTTAAATTAATAAATGTATGTTTCTGATTTTAATGTCATATTTTTGTGTGTTTTCTTTTTGCTAACTTTTATGTCAAGCTCGGCGAGTCTAGCTGTACGCCGGTTTACTTTCATAACAATAATATTCTTTTTATAAAAAATATAGATAGGCTATATAGATAAATAGATATAAATATATAGATATAAAGTCCACTTTCATATATATATATATATATATATATATATATATATATAAATATATATATATATACGGATTCAATTTGGTATTGTTGGTAATTGTTTTTAATTGTGATGAGACTTTGTAGCCCCTCAAACTATAACTGGGCCATCAAACTTCATATGATAATAGGAGGTTATTTGTTTTTTTTATCACAATTGCATCTTGTTATGGAGACGGCGTATTTACATCACATTTCCCCGTCTGTGAACTTAAGCTGACCCAATTCGAATGCACTGCGCCATTATCATGGTGTAGAATACTCATCATAGTCTCCCTTTGATCCCAGCTACAATTAGCTACAATTAATAGACATTTTATTCTTAGAACCTTGTAGAATTATGTGGAAGGTTTGATAGGCGATTACAATGCGTAATCTGCCTCGAGAAATCTATGAAAAAGGCTATATAAGCCGATATTGAGCGACATGGTGCAGATTAAGACAACCGACGAGAGTTATTTTGATCGTGTGCAATTTTTGCTATACGAAAAAGATTTATATACTGTGTGGGTATAGAATCATTTTAATCTTTGTACATTTTTACAACATTATAATGCTTCAACTGTGTACTGCTACAAGCCAAACATTAGTCTGTAAGTCAATATCTTTAATTTGTTTCTTTTGATTTTGTATTTCATAATTAAAATAATAACATTAATTAAATGTAATTGGACCTGATTTGAGTATCGTATTCTTTGCTGTTTTTTGTAAGTATGGTATCGTCTTTAACGTGCACTGATATAGAACAAGGCATTTAATAATTAAGATATTAATTAATCCACACTGATAACTGTACGTAATACTTCTAAACGAACACAACCAACAAATAATGAAGAAACTACAGCTGGAGCTCAAAGACGTCTATGTCAATCGAGCAGAGTCGAACAGAATGTGAATCTAATGACGTGAGTCAACGGCAACAAAGAAAAAAAATGCCTCAAAATTAACACAAATAAGACCATGAGGCAAACGCTGAAAGACGAAGTGTTGCGAGCAAACATAAAAGAGGATTTTTGTGTTTATTTGATCGATTCTGCAACGTAGCTTCGCTTTCTGAAAAATTTAATGACGGCCGATTTGAAGAATTTTATTTTGGCATAAAGGGGCGCTAAATGTCCATTTTGAAATGCTAAATACATTTTTAAGATGTATTAATATCAAATTGACACATAATGGTACAATTTCTTTAGAAGAAATACGAATTCATCACTTCATTAAAAGTTATATTAATGGATCTTATTCAAATGCCAAAAATTTCATGAAAAAATAACATCCTACAACAGAGCAATGGCCTTTGACTTAATGGGAGCATAAGTTGACCTACCAGTAACCGACATACATATCTGCTGAAGCGGTACGGAGCAGGACGCTCTTGACCGGCCGCTCACGAAGAACAGTGCCAAGACCCCGGTCCGACGTATTCGTAACCGTTAAAGTCAAAAACCAGGATCAAGGAGACCCCCCTCCCCACTGATAAGCAGTGGACACGAGATAGCCTGGCTTACGGTCCCTCCCATGCCACTGGAGGGCCGTGTGTACAAATTGGCCCAATCATGAAACCGACTAGGCTTGGCAGAAGACAAGACCTTCCCGCCACCGCGTACAACCATCTCAAACAGTTTTCATCCAAAGTGTGCACCCAAAATTTGTCAGAACTTGGGGCATGTGACCCCAACCAGCCTTTCCTTTCTGGGGGACTTCGGCTCCCTCCGTTAGCGGCCGCACGCTAGTGTCCTGTACTCAGGAAAACACATTCCAGCTTAACGGGCAAATGAACAAAATAGCATGGCCCCAGGCTCCACCTGTGGCCGATGGACGGCGCAATGACTCCCAGGGGCGCCCGTGGATCATCCACACTGCGACGCCTCGGGTTAATTCGGACTCCAGCCTGGTCCAGACTTGATTTAAAGAACAAAAGTCTCTTTCTTAGCCGAAGACAAAACCTCATTCCACCTTGTCCCACATCTCCCATCGTCTACGAAGGGTACGGCGAGCAAGCCGTATCGTGCCACACTCGGATGGCTTCGTCGCCCCTGCGCTGTCTCTATCCAGCTTTATCCCCTCGCTTATTATTTTTTTGCACGTGACACAGCCGGGTCATCATTCCAAAACTGTTTACCTGCCACCTATTCGTTGTCCCCTTTTGAAACCTTCACGGTCTGCTGCGGTTGGTTGGCCACTTTCGCGGTAGCGGGTCTTGTCTCCACCGGGTTCCAGGCACCCTTCTTGGCTCGTGCTTACGGGCCTGTCTTGGGCCGGTTCTATCGGTCTGAGGGGCACGTTCTTCGGTACCCTCTGTCTCGGACTGGTCTGTCGAGTCTCCCCTGTTGCGGTCGGACGGGGCGTGACTATGTCCACGTTGCCTCCTCAAGCGCCAGTCTAAAGTACCTGGTGGCCTTCCGGAGTTCTTCCATGCTCCATAAAAGTTGATAGTATGGCGCCCTGAAGATTAGATCTCGAGGAGCCGACATCGCAGGACACGAGACGAGGTGATCAACTGTTTCGACGTCAAAACCAGTGTCTGCACACCAGGCTGTCTCGCCTACCCATCCGGGTCAGGTAGTCGTTCATGGGACATTGGCCCGTCCTGACCTGAGTAAGGTGGCCTTTTCGGGACGTGTGTGCTTCCACAAATTGTCGATCCAGATGGGTCCCATAAACTTCTCCCATACCATTCGCCCCGTATTGCCATCCCGCCATCATCGGATCCACTTATCCCTCAACAGGGTCTTGATCGCGGGTAATGAGACCGGTGTCTCGGGTTGAGGGTGGCCAGCACCGTGCTTGGCCAGCTCGTCTGCTCTCTCGTTTCCCTCCAGGCGTGAGTGGGACGTGATCCATTGAATTGTTACTGACTTGCCGTAAGTCATTCTGAGCGTAGCAATGTCGCGCAAGGTGTCCTCCAGCTTTCTGGCGGGACAGTGTGTCAGTGCCTGAAGCGTCGATATAGAGTCAGTAAACACAACAAAGTTGGCGGGTGGGATATTGCCTCCCTTGAACCCATCGAGTAGCGTGACAATCGCGTCGTGGATTGCTTCGATCTCGGCTTCGGCAACTGAGGCGAGACTTCCGCAGGGGCCACTTAGTTCGACGCGCTGTGCTTGGCCAGTCAGTCGGATAGATATGCCGAAGCCTGTCTTTCCGGATCCGGCAGACTTGTCTGTAAAGACGTGGATGCTGTCAGGCGGATAGGAGGCTAAGACTTCTTGGGCGTCCGCCATGACTTGTAGCAGTGACGTTGGCGTTGTCTTAGCACAGCTTCGTGGTATGGTTGTTACAATTTTTGGCAGATCAAGAGCCTCGTACGGGCTAGTCTTTCATACGATCTCGAGGTCTGCTCTGTCAGTGGGTAGATCAATCTCGGACTCGAGTTCACGAGCAACTCGTAGGATGGATGTTTTCTTACGCCTCCCTTTGCTTACCCACCCTTCAGCAAGGCTTTTGATCGAGTCGGAGTCGCCTGATTCTCTCAAGTTCAGGATGGCTTGCTCGCGCCTGATGTTGAGTGTTTCCAAATTTGATATGATCTCAGCAGCATCGACGAGGGAGCTCAGGATCGAGCAACAGCGTGTTGCCTGATTTTGCACCAGGTCAAGTTTCCAAAGTGCGGTTCTCCTCGCATAGGAACCTGTATAGGCATGCTGTAATCTATCACAGATCTCACAGCGCCTATGTATAGAGCACGGATCGTGCTTGCAGCCACACCCCAGTTCGCACTGGCGAGTTTCTTGACAATCCATAGCTTTTTCGAGGCTGCCTGGGTCACCAGGTCGATATGCGTATGCATCTGGAGCTTTGAGTCAAGGGTCACCCCAAGTTATTGGACGTTCTCACGCCTAGCAGGGTCACCTCGTGGTAATCTAACCTCTTTGTTCATACGGCCAAGAGTAAACAGTATGAATACGGTCTTTGCTGTGTTCACAGTTAACTTCCATTTGCATGCCTAGGCACTGATCGTATCAAGATCCGCCAGCACTGTCGCCTGCATGTCCCAGGCGTCCCTTCCTACCCACGAACAGTGTTTTCTCACTTCGAATGATCCCGGGAAGATAATTTATGTAGACAAGGAATAGTACGCAACTAAGTGCTGAACCTTGTGGTAGGCCCTGTTCCACAGGATGGTACCGAGAAAGAGCAGTATCAAACCTTGTTGTAGGCCCTGTTCCACCGGATGGTAACAAGAAAGAGCAGTACAAAACTTAGTTCGTACAACCCGGTTCGTAAAGAAGTCCTTGATCCACCAATGCATATTCCCTGACACACCCTTTTATTGAAGTTTGAGCAATAGACCATGTCTCCAGACTATGTCGTAAGCCTGTTTCAGGACTAGAAGAACATCCAGTGTGCTCTTCTTACTTTGGAAAGCAGCTGCTACCGACTGCATTAACCGCACCACCTGGTCCATGGGTTGTCGTTTTCTCTCGAACCCGCTCTAATTCACATCAATGAGCTTCTTATCCTCGAGGTACCACTACAGCCGATTATTTACGAGTCTCGACAACTTTCCCAACACACGATGTGATTGAGAAGGGATTGAAGCTCTCTGGGTGGTCTCCATGCTTCCCTGTTTTCAGGATTTGTGTTATGGTGGCCTTTCGCAACGTATCCTGTATGTGACCTGTAGACCACGTCCTGTTGGCAAAATCGAGGAGCCCCCTTTGCCGCAACATATCGTTCGAGACCCGGTCAGAGCCGGCGGCCTTTCCGGGCTTGCAATTTCTCAGGGCTTCTTCCAATTCACGCGGTGTGAATGGTTGGGACATGACACTTGACCGGTCTGCTCCGAACTGTGCCTCGCCTTTTCTGCGTTCACGGTTTAGGTCCTTGCCTTCATCGGTATCTTTCTGGGTTTCGCTAACGTGAGCGAAGTGTTTGTTAAGCACTTCGGCTCGCCTGTGGTAAGTAGTCGCCGAGCTACCAGTAACCAGACTTCCAGATCTTTTTTTGTTTTAGAATACATGGCGAAATTTATCACTCTGTTTACATTAATCCAAAATCGATATGAATTACCAAAGTATGTGTCCAGCTTTATATTTTGGATTTGGAAAAACATTGACAGAAAGAATTAACTATCAAGCAAAAAATTAATGAACTACTGTCGTAATGGAAAATTTTCAAAGATTTTTGTTTATATAAATCCGTTCTCTAGAGAATACAATAACATGCTCAAATTTGAACAAGGTTATCTTTAAAGTCAAATCGGGAAAACCGAACACAATTTGAATATTGCATGACATTCTTGAGAGAAAGAGAAAGAAATATGCACCCCGGCCAAACAGATGCTCCCATTGCCAGGGGAGAAATCGCTGTCGATTTATCCATGCAGTAGACTTTCACAAAATATATCCATCCTGGGTAGACTCTGTGACCCAATGTCCTACCCTTTGCTTTTCACATTAGGGGATTCGAATTTGACAACAGAGAAGACAAAAAGTGTTTGTCAACAAATTTTTTCCAGCTTCACTGGTTTTCATACCATTCTGCCATCTATATAAATAAAAATGAATGTTTGTATGTCTGTATGTCTGTATGTCTCGTATGCACTCTTACACCATTTATGCGATTGCGCAAAAAACTTTAGTCATTTGTTGTCCACATAACCGGCCATTTAACTGAGTCATTAAAAATCTTATAAATTGTTTCGTTCCTAGCGGTTGGCCTTAAATTCGTTTTTTTTTCTTTTGTGAGCTTTGAAAAAAAATTTTTCCACATGCGTTCCTACGCCATTTATCCGATTGATATAAAACTTTGGTGAAATGTTGCGAGCTTGTCCTTAAAGGTTTCAAATTTATTACAATCGTTTTAAAGTATTCAGTTTTGAGCCAGGGGCGTCATATTCGTTTTTCCTAATATGAGCTATATAAATATATTTTCAAAACGTATGCACTCTTACACCAATCAAGCGATTGCCACAAAACTTAGTGAGTTGTTGTCCATGCGACAGTGCATTTTACTGTGTTATTTAAACACTTTTAAAAATATTCCGTTTTCGGCCGTTGGCCCTTAATTCGTATTTTTTCTTTTGTGAGCTTTGTAAAAATAATTTTCAAATGCGCTCCTACGCCATTTATTCGATTCCGATAAAACTTTAATGAAATGTTGCAATCATGTTTATAAAGGTTTCTAAATTATTAAAACCATTTTAAAGTATTCAGTTTTGAGCCAGGAGCGTCATATTCGTTTTTTCCTAATATGAGCTATATAAATATATTTTCAAATCGTATGCGCTCCTACACCAATTATCCGATTGATACAAAACTTAGTAAGTTGTTGTCCATGCGCCAGTGCATTTTACTGTGTTAATTAAATATTTTTAAAAACATTCTGTTTTCGGCCGTTGGCCTAAATTCGAATTTTTTCTAAAATGAGCTTTGTAAAAAATAATTTTCATATGCGCCCCTACGCCATTTATTCGATTGCAATAAAACTTAAAACTTTGGTGAGATTTTGGAAGCACGGCCGCAAAGGTTTTTAAATTATTATAAACTTTTCAAAATATTCCAATTTTAGCCAGCGGCCCTATTTACGTTTTTTTCTTATACGAGCTATATAAACATAAATTCAAACCGTATGCGCTCCTTCACCATTCATGCGATTGCGACAAAACTTTGACGAGTTGTTATCTATAAACATAACCATCTTACTCATTCATTACAACACTTTTAAAATATTCCGTTTTGGGCCTTTGACCAAAATTCTTTTTTTTTCTTATATGCGCTTTTTAAAAAATAATTTTCTATGCGCTCCTATACCATTTTTCAGAATGCGATAAAAATTTAGTGAGATGTTGTTCTATCGCCCACAAAGGTTCTTAAATTACTACAACCGTTTTAAAATATTCAGTGTTGAGCCAGGGGCCCTATGTTTGTTTATCCTATACCATTTTTCAGAATGCGATAAAAATTTAGTGAGATGTTGTTCTATCGCCCACAAAGGTTCTTAAATTACTACAACCGTTTTAAAATATTCAGTGTTGAGCCAGGGGCCCTATGTTTGTTTCTCACAAAATGAGCTATATAAATATAATTTCAAACCGCATGCGCTCCTACATCATTCAAGCGCTTGCGATAAAACTGAGGTGAATTGTTGTCCAAGAGCCAGAGCATTTTTCTAAGCCATTATAACTCTACTAAAATATTCAGTTTTTTTGGCAATCGCCCCAAATTCGTGTTTTTTTTCCTTACATTAGGAGCTTTATAAAAAATAATTTCCGTATGCGCTCCTCTACATTATTACAATGCGATAAAATTTTAGAGGGATGTTGTGCGCCCACCCGCAAAGGTTTCTTAAATGATTACAACCATTTTAAAATACTCTGTTTTTAGCCAGGGGTCCTATGTTCGTTTTTTTTATATAAGCTATACAACTATAATTTCAAGCTATACCACTATAATTTCAAACAGAGCTAATGCATGAATGGATAGCTTTTTAATCAAACAAAAATAGTGATATTAAATTGAGTGTGTGACATATTAAATAGGTTTCTGAAGTAATACAGCAATTCTACAATATTCCATTTGTGGAGGGGGGTCCTAAATTCGTTTTCCACACTTCTATGATCTATATAATTATCGTATGCATTTCTATACCATTCATTCGATTGTGATCAAACTGGTTCAAGTGAAATGCGCACTACTGAAAATGTTTCTAAATTAGAAAAAAACATTTTACAAAATTCCGTTTGGGGCAGTGACCCTAATTTCATATTTTCTTCTAAGAGCTTTGTAACTATAATTTCAAACATAGCTATTGCATGTGTGGAAGTAGCTGAATCCGCCGGCAAAATTTTCAAATTTAGTACATCCATTGTACAATATTCCAATTAGGCTGGGGACCCTAAATTCAATTTATTTTCTTAAATGAGCTTCATCAATGTAATTTATAACGAAGATATCAACACTACCTCCCTTGAACAAATGACACATTTGTAGTAAAGCAGAGAAAACACGTTTTTGCATTTTTAGTGTAGAGAGTATTTTTGTTATGTGTATAAATAAGCTTGAATTTTGTGACGTATTTTAGAATCGGAAATGACATCGAAATCGCGTTTTTTTTTTCAACTGAGAGTATTTCTTGAATAGAGTCTTATGATTTCGGAGTTGTTTTGTGTTATGTAAATACATTTTACACCAATCGATGGTTTCTCAAGTAATTAAATAACACACTTGACAGCATAGGTATTGAAATATGGTCATTTTTTACCGCTGGAATTTACGATTTATAAATTAATGAGAAACTATACAACTGGAAATCTCCTGCCAACAATGAACGTACCTATTGTGCGATGTTTTCATGTAAAAAGGTGGGAGATCCTAACGTGTGAGAATTACATTCACCATCGGAACCATTATCATTGTTGGTATCAGGTGACAATAGCCAATCGAAACATTTCTTAGCAAACATACGCAAATGAAGACCTCAAGGGAAAAAACGGCAGAGTCCATTTTTAATTTTTTTGAGTTATCACCCCTGACTTATAGCCCGTTAAAAATAGAAGGTGCTGAATTAAGTTTAAAGGAGAAAAAATGGCCAAGTCCATAAGAAAAATGGAAACGAAAAATCCGTTTACAATGGGAAAAGGAGCAGAGTCCAATGTTTACAATTGAAAAGGGGGCTAAGTCACTAATATCACGTGACATTTGAAGTCACGTGATTTAAAGGTCCAATGAGAGATAGCTATATTGTAAACAAAATTTAAAGATGGCGACCGATACGCTCAGCTGACCGACAAACCGACGAAAAAGTTAACTGACAAACCTGAATTTTTTTAATTTCCTACCACATGAAAACAAAACAAATTAACATAAGCACGATAAATTGGACTTAAAACATTAAAATAAAATAAAATTTGTAGTTTTAAATCGTATTTTACCCTTGTTTTGTTATTTTCAGTTAATTAATGTGTGTATCCGTCTCGTCTCTTTCGCTGTCGCTCTAGTCAAGTCTAGTCTATCACTGTTTGTTGCATGTCTGTGACTCTCCCTGTCAGTCTATCTCAGTTAGTTTGTATATCTCTAGCCCTGTCACTCTAACTCTGTGTCTGACTCCCCCTGAACTCTTTATCTTCGACTGTCTGTCTTGCTATCTCGCTCTGTTACTCTTTACTGACTTTACTCTTAATCTTAAACTTAAGTTCATACAGTTACAGCTACTGCTAATGAAAAAAAAATAATATTGGGCCAAAATTGTAAGAAGCACATCAGAAACTCAGAAAGTATGATTTTAAATCTGGTTTTCAGGTTAAATTCTAAATAATATATTTTTTAATGATAGCTATAGCCATGATCCATATTCTTATATTAATAGTTTAAACAAAAAAAATTTGCCTAAGGCAGGGGTCATTCGTAAAATTACATAACGTTAAAAATGACCTTTTTAGACAACCCTCCCCTTGTCACGAAATGTCACAAATTCTCCCCCCCCCCTTGTCACATCACCTAAAAAAATTCAAAACATACATAAAATTTTCATAACTAAACTAAGATATTATTTTATTCTTCAACATTTTCCCATAATGCAGCAGTTCTAAACCTGTGGGTGGCGACCCCTTGATGGGTTGAATGACTCTTTTAAAGGTGTCACATAAGACAATCGGCAAATGCATATCCACGACAGTTATGAAGTACTAACGAAAACAATTTTATGGTTGAGGGTCACCACAATATGAGGAACTGCATTCAAGGGTCGCGGCATTAGGAAGGTTGAGAACCACTGCCATAATGATAAGATGTAGTATTACTAGAAAACCGAGTTTCATGGTACCATACTATAATACCTGAGGCAAAGTTGACCTCAAATTAATGTTTTAAAAATTAATTAAATTATGATTTTTTT
>CAXITT010000561.1:30565-69541 GCA_964033795.1 Lymnaea stagnalis
CAAAAAGTGTCGCATATTCTCAACCCACCCCCTCTAAGCGTGACGTAATTTGCCAGTGACCCCTAAATGTGAAAATTTACTTATAAAATAGTTTTAAATAGATATTTATCAATGATCAAACCTTGATAAATTACTACAAGGGAAAAAACGGCAGAGTCCATTTTGACCCCACTCTCTACTATAATGAAATAAATCATGTTACATTCAAGTTTGAATTACTTTATCTATTTAATAACTCAGGGAAATGGACACTCTTGTGAAATGCATTTTAAAAATTACATTTTGTTTACACATTTTTAATGTGCATGGTTTTGAACTTTAAAAATCGAATATCTCAAAACAACAAAAATGTGACTCTGCCGTTTTTTCCCTTGTGGTCTTCAAATGCAATTCATGTTTCCAAATGACATCGTTTGGTGCAACAAATATCGTGCGCGAGAATTACATGCCAACATTCAAAGTAAAGTGCAAGGCCAAATTTACCATCGTGTAGGATCTCTGATGCCAATGCCAAACACAGATCACAAATGTCTTCAAATGATTTCATGGAGAATACTGATGAACAAATCGATCAACGTTGTCATATCAATACGGGCACTAAACGAGAAATCGTCGCTGCAATGCAAACGTTATTTTTGAAACACAACGAATCAATTCAAATGTATAGAATTGCACTTGAAAAGATGCCGACTGATGAATACAAAGTCATAGTTAGAGCAGACTAAACACCTGTCGGCCAACATGGAAGACAATACAATGCACCTACAATTGATGAAGTGGCGATCGTTATGGTTGTCGAAGAATTTAACTCACGTGATATAATTCTTCATCGCAGAAGTGTTGATGTTCAGCGAGTCTCAGAAACTCATCGCTTATACGATAGATTGCAATATCCTATTTTATTTTGGCAAGGAGAAGATGGATATCATTTTGCCATCAAATTGAGAAATTTGAATAAGAAAGTCAGTGCCATGAAATACTATTCATATCGATTGATGATTCATGAGTTTGGAATGACCTTCGGAATCTGCAAACAAACTTTTCGCTCTTGATTTGCAACGAGAAACGCACTTTGATATCGAAGCATTAGGTACGGTACATTTTTTCAAATGAATCTTCAGAAATTGGTTCCATTGAAGTTACTATTTTAAATGGAAAATTTAAACTAGGGGACGTACTTTTGCCATTCACGCCAATGATTCCAACATATATGCCATTTGAATTCAAACGCCTACAGTTTCCGATGCGACACGCGTCTACAATGACTATCTACAAAGCACAGGGACAATCGCTACAAGTTTGCGGACTAAATTTGGAAAACCCATGCTTCGGCCATGGACAGATGTATGTGGCCTGCTCTCGCGTCGGAAAATCTTCTGATTTATTCATGTATATACCAGATTGAAAAACAAGAAAAACTTTGACTATTTAAAAGCTCTTGAAGAAACATAATTAACATGCAAACACTTTCTTTCTTTGAGTGGCTTGCAACGCATGCCGGGTACTCGCTAGTTTATGATAAAAACTTAAAGCATTTCCTCCACACTGTTAAGCTGACTCGCCAATCCATAGTTGATGTCTATGGCTGGACCAAAGCAAACTGTTTGAAAAGGTTTCCGAAACAATCAAGGCACAATAAGACACTGTGATGTTCTTCGTCGATTTGTGAATAAATTATAAGGACGTTAACATATTGCCTTCAACATTCTATTGAAATCCAAGAAACAAAGCGCAAAATTATGGAGACGCTATGGCTTTGTTTATGGAAATATAGTAAACCTAAATTAAATGTTTCATTTACGTGTAAACCTAATTGGGGAGAAACCAGTGGAAACATACTTCCCTGTTAGCAAAATTGCGACCAGCCTGGATAATTAGCAAGATTTTTTGAGTTGAAACTGACATTGTTATTTGAAGACTAATCCAAATATCGTAGATGAGACATATTAGAGCTACGTTCCGCGTGAGTGAGTTCCAAAAACGTGGTCTACTACATGGGCACCGGAAGACAAAGCCTAGGAAACTGAAAGAATTGACAAATTCGTTTGTGCAGAACGCCATGAGAAAGATGCCCACCCGAGGCTACATGAAATTGTAAAATCCTGTATGATACACGGCCCATGTGATCTATTCAATCCAAACCCACCTTGTATGAAAAAAGGGAAAATGCACACAAAAATAGTACATTGCCGTGACCAACATAAATGTAAATGGTTTCCCAAAATATCAACGCCAAACTAACGGTAACCTTGATGAGCAGGGGGGGGGGGAATGAAATAGATAAGAAATGAATGATGACCTACAATCCATACTTGTATCTAAAAAATGAAAGGTGCAACTGAATGAATGCTGGATGCTCTGGGAAAACCAAATGCACAACCAAACTATGTGGAAAGACTACAATATAGTTTATACCAGGAATGGAAATTGAAGCTGCGCAGCAAAACACCAACAAGTCCAAACTTTTTTCTTGGTTGAAACTTGACCAGTAAGACCTTAATGACATAAAGCAATGTTATATTTATGTTATGTTTATGTTATGTTTATGTTATGTTTATGTTATGTTTATGTTATGTTTATGTTATGTTTATGTTATGTTTATGTTATGTTTATGCTATGTTTATGTTATGTTTATGTTATGTTTATGTTATGTTTATGTTATGTTTATGTTATGTTTATGTTATGTTTATGTTATGTTTATGTTATGTTTATGTTATGTTTATGTTATGTTATGTTTATGTTATGTTTATGTTATGTTGATGTTATGTTGATGTTATGTTGAAGTTATGTTTATGTTATGTTTATGTTATGTTTATGTTATGTTTATGTTATGTTTATGTTATGTTTATGTTATGTTTATGTTATGTTTATGTTATGTTTATGTTATGTTTATGTTATGTTTATGTTATGTTTATGTTATGTTTATGTTATGTTTATGTTATGTTTATGTTATGTTTATGTTATGTTTATGTTATGTTTATGTTATGTTTATGTTATGTTTATGTTATGTTTATGTTAAGTTTATGTTATGTTTATGTTATGTTTATGTTATGAAATGCCTGAGCTCTATAAATGGGAGTAAAAACGTCAAATGAAAACCAGGTCTAAGCGAACAATAAACCACAACTGGCATAATGTTGACTAGAAGTCCCATGTACAAAAGAGCAGCTTGCTTCGATGACCTAAGAACAGTCAAAGGAAAAGTTATCCCTTTTGCATTTTTAAAGAAGCATTCATTGCAAGGGAATTAACTGATGATGTCTCAGAATGTACTACTTGCCTAACAGAAGCTGCAACGATCACATTTTATAACAATTTATGCAATTGTTTGCAATTATTAAGAGCATGTGTGAGTCGTTGCGTGCAGCAGCATTATTTAACAGATTTGTACAAGTACAAAATTATAGCAGACTATTAGAGACGATTTCCTGGTGAAAAAATGTCCATAGTTGACACTTAAAGATTTTGAATCTGTCCTTCGAACTCATGAAAAAATATTGGACGATTTCGGCATCGAAAATCCAGTCGTCAGTTATGAAAGTGTCTTCGACTTAGAGTTTTATATACAGTGTGTCACCGGAATTTACATATTGGAAACTATTACAAACCAATTGCAAAAACATCAACCATTGGCTAATAAAAATTGTAAGTGTTCAACCTTGGTCTAAAAAGAGTTTTTGACAATCTCATGGAAGCAATTAAAAACCTTAACGTTGACAAACGTCTATTCTATTTTGATTGAAATGGTGGAAGTTATAAAACCTTCCTTTAAATAACAACCATGCTCTATTTGCGTAGTAAAAAGGAATTTGCTTTGCATTATGCACTTACGGGCAGGCAGCTACTTTTCTTGAGGGAGGCAGAACTGTCAACACTCGTTTTAAGCTGCCAATTCAAATAAAAGAAATATCAACCTGTAATATTTGACATGGGACCAATATGGCAAACGAACTGAAAAAGGATGAAGGTATAATGTGTGATTAAAATTCAATGACCCAACCATATGCAGTAAATTCCATTGATGCTTTAGCCGAGGCTCCTAAAAATTCCTTCTAACACAAGTTGGTGGTGCAGTCTCTCTTTATGTGAAAATCTTAGACAAAGTTTACCTGTTTTTGTACATAGCAGCATAACCAAAACACTGATGAATAGCAAGTGTTAAAAAAGTGTACAGGTCCTAAAAATAGACCTAAATAGCGTAGAGAACCTTGACCGTCTCTGTTCTTCTTTCGTTCTCTATTCGTTTTTTGATGGTAACACATTATTCAGCTGTCATTCATATTTCATAAGTCAGACAACTAAACAATTGTTATCGTCTTCTCTTTTCATTTGATTGCTTTGGGTTTCCCTCATCTCAAACTCAAATCTGGCTGTCCTTGGTTCGTCTCTCTGTACACTGCGTCCGCACGACCGTCCTCTGCTCCTATCCGTTCGAGCTCTCCCCCGACTGTCCGCTTTCCTGTCCGGCTGAGTTCTGCTCTAGTCCATCTACTGGTCCCTTTGTACAAGTCCTGCGTCCCTATAGATTCCATCCCAGGGTTTTAATCATATTCCTATATGCACTTAAATTTTTCCTCCGTGTAAATGGTCATAAACCAGCAATGTAACGGTCGTCCCCATGCAATATGATAAGTTAGAACCTTTGGTCAGTTTGTCGGTTACGGTGCTGTGGGATTCAATCTCCACCCCTGTACCACCAAGGTCGCACCCAAGTCTGAACACTCCACAATATGCCTGGCAGTGCTCCATCAGAACGTCGATGCTTTTCTCAATGTCTTATAAATTTTGTTAATGGAAAACTCCAATAGCCTGGATTACAGGAAGGCATATTATTCGAAAAATTCTTTGACGCAATCAATAGGCTTTACCCTCATAGAGTCTTTTGAACAAGACAATGTAAACGCCGAGAAGACATCAAACTATTCAATTAAGTATTTCAACTTTTTAAAAACTGGAGATAAGCTATCTCATAGAGTTAACATGAAATTTGGAGCAGTAGTAACGTTGCAGAGAAAATTGATTTTAAAAAAAGAGATCTTTGCGATGGCCCAAGAATGGTCGTCAAGCAAAGGGTGTCAAAAGTCATTGACAATGAAATCCTGACCGAATCTCTTAAAGACACTCGGGTATTTATTTCACGAAATATTCTTTCACCCAGCGAGCGTCACCTTCCTTTTACATTAAGAGGAAAACAATTTCCTTTTGAGACGTGCTTTTGTTATGCCAATGAACAGAGGCCAAGTGCCTACATTGAATTCCATTGGTATTTATTTTAAATATCCAGTATTCAGTCATTGATAATTTTGCGTTGCATTTTCAAGAAGAAAGGGATTTTAGCACGCCAAGTTAAAAGTTTTAAGAACTGACCAACAAGGCAATTTAAAGAATGACTACGAAGCTTTACACCAAAAAAGATTAACCTTCATAGCAGCCATGCATTTAGCAATAGGAATCAATCAAATTACTCACCGTGGTCGTAGAGTGGCTACTAGAGAAATTATGTATTAATAAAAATGTATACATTTCTAAAAAAAAAAAAGATTTCACTGATTTTTAAAACGCCTTTAATTTTACTGATCTATTGTTGGATTGCATGTTTTCGTGAAACTGCTTGATGATGTTAAGCAGACGAGTAGGGCAGCCTATCTTTTTGAGGATCTGAAACAGGCCGTTTCTGCTGACAAGATCAAAAGCCTTAGTGAGGTCGACAATAGCAATGTATAAAGGCATATGTTGCTCCCTGTATTTCTCCTGCAGCTGGCGCAGAGAGAAGATCATGTCTATGGTTGACCTACCGGCGCGAAAACCACATTGCGATTCTGGGAGTACACTCGATGTTAGGGTCTGTAGGCGTGTTAATACAACTCGGGCGAAAGTCTTTCCAACTATGCTGAGGAGGGAGATTCCACGGTAGTTGTTGCAGCCACTCTTGTCTCCTTTATTTTTGTACAATTTAACGATGTTTTCATCTTTCAACTCTTGTGGTAGCTGTCCCTGTTCCCAACACAGAGAAAAGAGATCGTGCAAGGGCCGTAATAGTACTCCTTTTCCACATTTGAGAACTTTTTGTGGGATATCATCATTGCCCGGGCTTTCCCACTGGCGAGACAATCGATGGCACTACGTAGCTCTTCTGTGGTGGGTAGGGTATCAAGCTCCTCCATGACCGGTAAGTCTGGGATATGGTCCAGGGCAGCGGTTGAGACATGGTTTATCATTGCGTATATTTCCAAGTAGTGCTTAATTGTTTATTTCGATCAGTAATATTTCCCCTGATTTGGACATTAAGGGCGCAGTTTTGGAGATCAGAGGGCCTGTTGATTGCTTTATATTCTCGTACATTGGCTTTGCATCACCTCTATCAGCAGTTGATTGTATGCTGGAGCTTAGATTGAGCCAGTAAGTGTTAGCGTAGTGGCGAGCCCTCCTGCAGGGCTTGTGTCTTGTCGCTTTTAAGCGATTGTAGAGTTGCTAGGCAAGGTCTTTCTTTATAAGCTAAGAGGGCCTTTCTCTTTGCATCGGTGACATGTTTCATTTCCTGCCAATGGGCCTCGAACCAATCTGCACTTTTGCGTTCTCTCTTTCCAAATGCCGTGTAGAGGAGTTATAGATAGTGTCCCGCAAATGTGACCATTTGGACTCAATAGTGTCCATTGGTGGCGTTTGTACAAGAGCCTCTTGTAGACTATGGGTGTATACTTCTGTTCTCTCTGGGTTTTTGGTGGAGCAGATGTTTATGCGTGGTTTACCATTGTTTTTGGTGTGATACAGTTTCTTTGGCTGTAGCCTTATCTTGCTATCCACTAAGGAATGATCAGTGTCACAGTCTGCGCTTTGGTAGCTGCGTGTGAGGAGAACACTGGCCAGTTGTGTGCGTCATGTGATTATGAGATCTAACTGGTGCCAGTGTTTAGAGCGGGGATGCCTCCATGACACTTGGTGGATAGCCTTACAGTTGAAGTAGTTGTTAGTTACACATAGTCCATGTAGGCAGCACAGTTCCAATAGTCTCTGCCCATTTTCATATTGCCTGCGTCTTCCAAAATGACCGAGGCATGTTGGTCAGGTCATGTGGTCGCTTCCTACTCTTGCATTGAAGTCGCCCAAAAGGTAAATGGCTTCGTTGTTGGGTATGCTGGCTATTGTTGGATTAAGATCTTTGTAGAACTGGCCTTTGGCTTCTGAGCTGGAGGAAAGGGTTGGGGCATAAGCACTGAGGATGTTGACTAAACCTGAAGATGTTGATAGTCAGATAGTTAGTATTCTATTTTTGCCCTATGTCGGTGGTTCTATGGAGGAGCAGAGTGTGTTTCTTTTAGCAAAACCAATCCTATGTTGTCTTGGTGCGTCCATTGGGCCACCCTGCCAGAAGAAAGTGTATTTGTGTTCTCATATGTACCAAATTCGGGGCGCCTAGTTTCCTGGAGACAGGCAATATCAATGTTTAGCCTGCTAAGCTCTCTATCAATGATAGCTGTCTTCCTTGCATCGTTTATGAGCTGCAGGTTGGCAGTAATGCCCGGGCACATAGCCCTTACGTTCCAGCTTGGTAGTCAAAGAGCTGGGATCTCCTTTTCTTTTGTTTTCTTATATCTAGGTGCATGTTTTTGTGGCCTACTTGTTGAGATGTTCCTCTAAGCTCCACGCACCCAGTAAGACATGGCGATCTCTTCCACCGTCAGAAGCAACCCCTGGCGACTAGCTCTACGCCAATTGAGCTGTGGCTTAAAACCGGTAACTGCTGCTTCCCGTGTTGTGTTATCACCTTTTGGCGATGCTGGAGTGTCCTCTCCAATGAAGATAAAGCCTGGGCGAAGTAGTATGGAGAATCAGCTGCTGCCCCCCCCTCTCAACGCCAGTGGTGGACCCAAGGGATTAACTAGTGTCGATACGGCTTGGCACCATTGGCGTCGCAGGAGCTGCCGGAATGCAATTGATTTCAAAAACAGACCGCCTTAGGAGCTCCACTTCCTGATTTTCTGTCGGGGTTTACTCCTTTAGCCTTTCCCGTGTGGGTATAGCCGCAAGGCAGTGAATGTTTGGAATCAGAGTTTCCCTCTCCTATATGGGCTACCGGCCATGATATACAATTCTCATCTACCCGAATCTATATATATATAGTGTAATATTTTATTTGAACATACGACAAGTCACTCCAAGTGTTTCAGTCTGAGAGCACACATAGGAATAGAGTTTTGCTGCGCTTCAAGTAAGAGAGGAAGTGGTAACAAACATGGCGCCGAATATCAACAATGCAGTACAAACCCCGAAATCACATAATTAGCTAAGCATATTGAAGACAGTGACTTTTGGGTCATCCCTTGACCAGCAATGGTGACATTTTAGTTTATAAATCACAGTTTGTTGAGTATTTACTTGACTAATACTGTCATAGTCAAAGAAATATTCTTCATCAAAAAACATGTACACGAATCTCATCTAACCGGAAGTAACTCTGCCTGCAAAGAGTTTGGCCTGACAATTAGCCTAAAGAAAACTAACATTATGGCACAGGGCGCTGACTCCCTCCCCACTATCGTCATCGACGACTACGACTTGGATACTGTTGACAGATTCACATATCTGGGATCCAAAATATCGAGCACCCTCTCAATGGAGGATGAGATAGTGGAAGGATAGGGAAGGCCACAACTGTTATGGCCAGACTGAAGAAAAGATTCTGGTCAAACGCCAAACTCACAAAAAGAACTAAGCTGCAGGTGTACCAGGCCTGCGTACTGAGCACACTCCTGTATAGATGCGAGTCGTAGACATCATACTCTAACTACGAAAGAAGGTTCAATGGCTTTAACCTCAGATGCCTGCGCCACATCATTAACTTTAAATGGCAAGACAAAGTCCCCAACACGGATGTCCTGTCTCAAACAAACATGTATAGCGTCCCAGCCATGTTAATCCAAAGACGCCTTCGCTGGCTTGGACACTGTTGTGAACTGGTTTGTTGTGAGTGTTGGGTAGGGGGAGTCGTTAATCGTAGGAGTATTTTGTGAGTTGTTGGTCGTGGGGTCAGAGAGTGAAAGTTAGTCCGTGGTGTGGAACGTTTGCGTAGGCTGAGTTGTTTGTGGGTTATAATAAAAAGGAAGTGTGTTAGCTAGAGGTCAGTGAGAGTCAGGGTCAGAGAGAGACGGGGTGACACGTTAGACAGAGAGAGTCAGAGAAGAAAGGTAGAGCAAGAGAATTGTTAGTCGTCAAGATTGTCAGTTAAGAGTCAGACTAATTTGTACGCAGTTTTTGTAAAGAACCTAATAAATATTCTCTCTATATATATTGTTACACTGGATCTTTGCGTTTTATGTGAGAGAGTCATACACCCTAGACAAAGCAAGAGAGCCGTAACACGTCAAGTATAACGAAGGTCGTAACAGACACGTCAAGCGAAAGCAACCTAGTCGCATACCAAAGGACGTGCTATACAGCAAGCTGACGACACGGAAAAGGTCAGCAGTTGGACGGACTCGTCTGAGATACTTAGACATATGCAAATGAGACATGAAGTCGGCAAACATCGACATCTTAGACTGGGAGGAGCTGGCAGAGGATCGATCCTCTGGCGGGACATCGTGAAGGCTGGATCACTACATGCCGAGGAGCAAAACAGGGCGGAAACAGTTGCAAAAAGAGCGAGGAGGAAGGCCGGTAAATACAGGTCCACCGCATTCGTGTGTGGGAAATGTAACAGAGACTGCCATTCAAGGATTGGTCTCACCAGCCAAACCAAGAGCTGCAAGCAATAAAGATAATCTATCGTCTCTAGCAGACGGAAAGATGCCATACATACATACATCTGTTACATACTATGATGTTGTAATTATGTATGTTCTGACCCAATTGTTAACAGTATGGGTGTTTGCAATATTTATGTTTGTATAAACTAACAAAGGTCCCTTTTCCTCTACGTTTGATTAGTACTGCTATTATGGTTATGTCTAGGGTACGATTAATTTCCTGATGAAGTATTCTACTCTAATCCTACTTCACACTCACTCTATCATTCAAGGAAAACTCTCAAAAGCTCTCACTTGCAAGTCTAGTAATACTTTAACTATACTAATAACACAAGAGTGGTTCAGCCCACAAATAAATATTTAATTATATAAAAAACAGAACTATCAGCATACATATTACATATACTATACACATAAACAGGATAACAAGATACTGCCCAATATTAATGCATAGTAGGCTCTCAATGGCGATCAGGTAAAATAAGTAAGTCCCACACACACACACACAACAGCCCTCTGCTCGGGTCACAACGTACTGCATGGTTGGGTGGCTTGACTGCGTAAGTGTCTCCTGTCACTGGCACTGCGAGGAGTTAGGTGCCGACTTTGAACTTTACTGTGGGTTACACACACACAGTATATGCTACCGTCTTGTTTGATTCCTTTTGCTTCACTTCTGCTAATAACTGCGACTCCTTTACTGAACTGTACTAACTTTAGTTCCAGATATTATTTATTGAACTTTTACACATCTGACCGAATGTTATTTACTTTACAAATACTTTCTGGTCAAATATTCTTTACTGGCCAAATGTTACTTACTGTAACTTACTTCATGTAATTTACTTCATGTAATTTACTTTACTTTACTTCAGGTAATTTACTTTACTGGATGTAATTTACTTCACTTTACTTTACTTTACTTTACTTCAGGACTTCACTTTACTTCAATTTACTAGCTAGAAATGAGAATAATAAATACAATGCATAAGACATAGCTAAGAATTACAAATCACATCACATTATAAATTATTAATAGTTATCATATTCAAACATTAACAATAGTCACTATATTCCTAACATTTTCTTAATAACATTACATCTACGACTCTACATACCAGTACACATGAATATGACAGTGAACAATACTAACCCAACACAATCAGGATAAACACACTTTATCAGCTAATTATGCCAGCCAGGCTCTTCTGACATAATTCAGGTAAGAGAGGCCGATACATGAATTGGGCTCTCAATATATACTCTAAGTTTGGCGTGCTTGTCCCGCATTCAAGCGTGGCATCCCAGAGTCATGTTTAAATGACTCACAAGCGTGGCTTGGGATTCCGTTACTTTTAAGCGTTGGTCATCAGAGTGACAACTCAGAGTTGGGATGCTTGACAAGAATGAGTGTATTGCTTAAACTGGGTCATGGCCAAAGTGAATAAGTTAATTTCCATTGTTATTTTAATCTACTTTTATTATTTTAAGGCCCAGCCTAATTGTGTCATATCGCGTGGGGTAGCGCTGAACGCGTGGGGAAGCGATGGAGAGAGTGTAGCCAGCGGGTCTAACAAAGGTGAGGACCAGCGGGTCTCAACAACATCCTTCTTTTATATTTTAAGGGCCCACGATCAATGTATTGATCATTTTGGCTCCTATGCATGTAGATGGGAATTGCAATGTTTCTGTTACTGGTGTTGATGTGGAAGTCATGCACAACATGTTTGAAGGCTTGAGGCAATAGACACAAAATAGACACAAATGTGTTTAGCGTTGTTGCCTCAATCGTTCCTTTTGAAAGATTGTTCCAGTCCCTGATTGTCTTGGGCAGGAATGAGCAGCTCCTATACTGGCTTCTTGCTGGTATGAGCCTGAATTGCCTGTCATGATCTCGTCGCTGTCTATCGGGGAGAGGGACGAGTTTCTGTTTAATACCGGAACAGTGGACAAGCCCATTATTTATCTTGTACATCGTGGAGAGCCTGGATTGTCGTCATTGTTTCTCCAATGTTGACGAGCCTAGTGTTTCTAGCATGCTGCCAAAACTAGAGGTATTCCTGTAGTTGTTTTGGACAAAGCGTGCTGCTCGTCGCTGGACCGCCTCCAAACTGTAAATGCTCTTCTGTGTAAATGCGTCCCAGACTGAAGATGCATAATCTAAAATCGGACAGATAAAGGCTTTATATGCTCTTTCTTTCACACAAGAGTTGCCAATCTTAAGATTTCGCCTTAAGAACCCTAGGGTCTTGTTTGGTTACATACATTGTTAATATGCTCGTCCCAGCGGACCTCTCATTAAATGGTAACACCCAGGTACTTTACGGAGGAAACTTGCTCAAGTATATGTCTGTGCAGTTCGTATTGGTAGTGTAGAGGAGTACAACTTCTAGAGACTGATAGTGTCTGGCACTTGGCAGGTGAAATTCCATGTCCCAGCTCATCTCCCACTCAGCTAACAGATTGAGATCCTGTTGTAGCTGGTCCTGTTCAGATCTTTTGCCGATCGTCCTATACACTGCTGTGTAATCTGCGAGCAGTCTTGCTTGTGATGTCAGTTTCTCGGGTAGGTCATTAATGTATGCTAGGGACAGACAGGGGCCCAGGACTGATCCCTGGGGGACCCCTGACTTCACATCGACAAAGGAGGAGCTTGTACCGCCCACCACTACTGCTTGATGTCGGTGGCTGAGGAAGCTAGAGATCCATGTTTTAGAGGTGCCTTGAATCCCATATCTCTGGAGTTTGTGTAGAACCAAACTATGATTCACACGGTCAAATGCTTATGCGAATTCCATTACTAGCACGTCATTCTGCTTGTGGTTCTCCAGATTGGTCATCAGGTCTTCTACAAATTCGAGGAGCTGAGTCTCACATGATCTATTGACTCGAAAGCCATGTTGACAGTCATTGAGTATATTTTGTCTTTCAAGATGCTTCATGACTGTCCTTACGATTATGTGCTCCAACAGTTTGCAGACCACGCTGGTGAGGGATATCGGACAATAGTTGGCAGGGTCGGAATGCTCCACTTTCTTGTAGATTGGAGGGACATGCGCTGTTCTCCAGTCTGCTGGAATATTTCATGTGCATAGTGAATTGGAAGAGGATTGTCAGTGCAGGAGCTAATTCTTTGGCTAATTCTTTGAGCACTCGTGGTTTTATGTTGTCAGGACCACATGCTTTATAAGGGTTAATGGTATTGAGGAGGGCAAACACACCTTGTTCTGATATCTGGATATCTCCCATGACAGGGTAGGCTCTGTTCATCATTTTGGTCTTCAGAAGGAACTCAGTCTCAGAGTACTCTCTACCGACACCAAAAGACCGACTGGAACTGCTGATTGAGTATCCCCGCGTGAACTTTTGGGTCTGATGTCAACTGGCCATCCCACCTCAGGGGGGAAACTCCGGCGTTTGAGGACTTTTGGTGCTTCACATAGCTCCAGAAGTGCTTGTTCTTGACATCCTTGATCGGGGTGTCTTCCTCTGAGAAGATGCTGTTCATGTAGTTCCAATACGATCTACGCAATAAACGTTGAATGATTTTGCGGAGTCTCAGTACCTCCTCTCTCAGTTCAATCGAGCCATTTTTCTTCATACATTTGTATTGGCGGTCTCTCCTGTGGATGAGCCTACGGATTTCAGCCGTGACCCATGGCTGATTTATCCTAGGTTTAGTGATTTTGTGTGGTATGAATTTCTTCACTGCATCAGTGTTTGTAGTCTTGAATTTCACCCACAGCTCGTCTGTTGTCGCTGTACCTTGAATTCCCTTCATGTTTGAGCTTAGCTCTGTGGTTGCAATCCTTAGGCCATCCCAGTCTGCCTTGGCATAAATTGGGATTTCTCGAATGATTTGTTTCATTTTAAGTGTGTTGACCTGAAATTCACAATAAGGAATGCTGTGTTCCGAAATCCTGGGGACGACCTCAACATTTGGGATACGATGTGGACAATTGGTGAGGAATAGGTCAAGAGTGTTTTCCCCCTTCGTGGGTTCTTTAACCAGCGTTTCCAGACCATGGTTGTTAATTGTCTCCATGAATTTTGAGTGTAGAAAAGGGTATGGGGACTTGGGCTACAAGGCAGGAATCTGCCAATTCCAAACAGGAAAGTTAAAATCCCCCCCCCCCCATACGGAGAAAAGCGTTCTTTGACTGCATTGCTCTGTGAAGCGATACCTCGAACCTCCTCAGGCTTGGTTCATCTGCTGTGTTTGGTCGGTAAGTACATTGTTTGACGACGTCGAAATCTAAACTCTCAAGGCTTTTCTCATTTAACTTTAAATAAAACAAACATTGTTTGTACATCCTGCTTATTTGAACGATTTTTTTTTCGAAGAAAAAATATATTAGTATAACATTATGTTGTGAAATTGTGTAAAAATTACGATGTAATTTTACTTTTTTTTTAAATTAAAGAAAGAGGCACATACGCTAGATTGGTTTAATTTATGTTGAAAAAAAAATCACATTTTTTAAAACTTGCTAATAGAACAACTAATGTGCAGTAAAGTATTATCAAGATCTTTCGGGTAAATTTAGGTGAAAAAAACAACACTAGGTTTAAAATCTAGGAAATAATTTTGTGTATAAACACTGAAATTAAGCTCTACGGTTCGTTCATTAAGTCGACGAGGACAGCACTAATCGTCCTATTGTTGATGAAACCTATTTTGGAGCGGTAATTTCCGTTTGCTGTAGATGGAGACATGAGGCCGTGCGATTTCCAAGTGCAATAGTTACAAGGACATATCTGGATTGCATGTTGTATACTTTAGTAGCTTCCACTTGGGATTCGCGCTGCATAGAACATTTTTCTTGGCAGCAAGTGTCTCCGCCCTTTGCCATTTCCCCCACGCTTCCGTACTTTTTGTAGAACGCTTTTAATATTTATTTGATGTGAACCACCAGAATATGATGTGTCATGCAAAAACATTGATTTAAAAAATGATGATTATCCTACATCAGTGTATAAATCCTGGGGAGATCTGTGTATTCGAATGCAATCAAGTTTTAGAACGTGTCCCTCCATTATTTTGATTTTTAAGATTTTTCTACAGATCGTTGAATGAAAGTGGCCCCACTTTCTTACATGGCGTTAGTTAACTACTCGCCTTCCATAGAGTAGCTTAGGAAACATTTGCTTTTTAAGAATGTTGAGCAAGTTCCTAGAAATTAATTCACCTGAGATTTAGGGAATAAAAATATTTTATAAATAATTATATACAACTCCAAAGGATGAGTACATAGAGCTCATGTATACACTTTTAAGCTTTATTGAGTACTTTTTATATAATTCAGTATCTATAACTACATTTAATAATATATGAGTACTCTTTAAAACATGTTATTAAAAGTTTTTTTTTTTAAATATATATGATTAGTTTATTGAGTGTAGTTGCCTGTCACTGCACTTGCGAACTTTTTAGTGAACTTTAGTGTAATTGTGTACTAGGCTAATTTTATTAGACCTACTGATAAACCCAGTTGAGTATAACAATTACTACATTTTCTAAACAAAAATAGGACATGCAATATAAAAGCCAAATATATCATGGACTAATTTCAGGTATTACAACGTAAATACATTGTGGAGGAAGATATGTCTGAACTTAGTCAATCTCAAGCTTGTGGACTGGCGTTAAATCCCCAATTAACCATGTCTCCAAAATATATACTTATAAATATTTACTTCTACAGCATTCAATGATCATACGATGCCTTTAAGCAGCTATTGTATTCACTGAGTAAAGATTTTTTTTATTTTATAACGTACTTGCTGATTTCATTAGTGGAAGTTCTTTATTGTAAAGATCTAGCGAGATTTAGAATCATGATACGCTAGTTGTGGTATCCCAAGGTCTTCATGTAGTTTTAGTTGATGATGGTTTCACGAAGTTTCTATTGGCCAAGAAAAGAATAGTTGCAAATTTATTACATAAAAATGTGATATATAAAAATGTATTATATAAACAATGTAAGATATATAACATGTATGATGTATGGAAATGTAAGATTTAAAAATATATGATGTAAAAAAAATATGATATACACAATTTATGATATCTAAAAATGTAAGATATAAAATGTATGACACATAAAAATGAATGATAAATAAAAATATAAGACATATAAAAACGTATGAGCTGTAAAATGTATGCATGATATATAAAAAATATATGATATTTAAAAATATGTATTACAGGAAAAAGTGGAATCAATTCACAGAAACCCTTTGCCGTTAAAGGAGTTACAGGAACAAATGGGTTCTTCGGTAAGTTGAAGTCGTTAATTGAAAATAAATTGTTTGCATTTGGTTAAAATAAATGTTTTCAAGTACATCGAAGACGCAATTTGTCATTGGTCTGAAGAATGTTTTAGTAGTTTGAAATTCCCAATAATTATTTCAATTTACAGAATTTTCGGCAAATTCAACTTTATTTTCAAACGATTTCCCTCAGATATAATCACATATTTATAAAAGTATACTATGTAAAGACTGGTGTCTTCTTAAAATAAGTATGCCTTTCATATACAGTTTAGAAAATCGAAAGTTTGGAAAAATTTGAAATGTTTAGTAAAAGTTATTGTTATAAGTAAGTTATTTAGATGATATTAGAAGTGTCTTATTTATTTTTTGAAATAAAAACATTTTTTTACAAAATATATTTATAATTTATAATTCGTTAACACCAAAAATAGTTTAAATAATACATGAAAGCCACATAACAATTTAGAAATTTTAAAAATAATAAATTTTAATGTCTGCCTTCAGCAACCTACATTTCTGCAAACCCCTTCCCTAAAGCTCGTTTCTGTTACATATGGGTTTTAACATAAGTTTCTTTCAAGTGATTACCCTGTGGCCAGTCATAACCGGATTGAGTTCAATTTATATATGGCACTTGGCACCATAATACTCTCCCCGTAGACCCTTAAAAACGTCATTTCGCTATCAAAAACTCTAATGGAGACATTGAATTCAGGTATATTTCAAAATGCACCTATTAAATTTGTCAACTGTCAATTGTTTCCGTGGAGACACTTTTCTTCTCTAGTTTCATCGTTGCCTTTACTTTCCGCCCGTTTTCCAGATGAAAATAACAGGCAAATTTTGTGCCGATAGATACACTGTCTAGTGGTGTTGGTAAGATTAGTAACAGTGGTATACTTCGTAGGAATGGGGCCGCTTTTTGGCGCCACCAATGTTTTTGGCAGCGCAAGACAGATCAATTAAGCTTTTTGGCCTCGTGCGGCGTAATTCAGGTCAATTAAGGAGGTATTTGGAGGAGTAAGATTGATCAATTATTTGGTGATAATAATTTAATTACTTTAAAAAAAGTTATTTGATTTTAATATTCTCACAATGTTTGCGAGGGTTTAATTTGAAATTGACTTTGATAAAAATCTTTTAGCTGTGGGGGTGATTTTTACTTAATTTTAATTTGAAACGAGTTGTCTTTCAACTATTGGTTCTCATTATGTTGGTGTCAATCAAGATACAATAATCATTTAAATACTTTTTGAAATTTGGTTTTATTTGACATTCTCCCTATTTAGTCATGTAGTTTTTTGTTGTTTTTTTAACTTTTGGAAATATTTGTCTTGTAGTATGATAATTATATGGAGTGGTTCTCAATGTGCGGGATCCTTTTGTCTTTGTTATTTCTAATATTTTTTAATGAATTTTCTTGTAGTGTAATAATTTTATTTTGAGTGGTTCTTAAAGTGTGGAAGTCTTGGTGTGTATTTTCGAAAGTATCGTCATATATATTTTTTTTGGGGTAATTTTTTTTTAAATGCATATTTTAAGTGGTTCTCAAAATTGTTGTCATAGTGTGTATTTTCTAATGAGTGGTTCTCATTGTGTGGTAGTCATAAGGTTTTTTTTTTTTTTCTTATGAAATACTTCTCTTGCAACATGATAATATTATTTAAGTTTATTGAGGGGTTTTCAAGCCTGGTTCAGATATTGCTAGTCATAAGGGTGGGTGTTTTCATTTTTGTTTTCTTTTCTTTTTTTGTAATTTTTTGTGTTCTGATAGTTTAATACGGAGTTTCTGGTGAGTGATCTTGTCTTAGGATGGCTTAATTTAGTTTATTGATTATTTCTCATACCTGTGTTAGAGCTCAGTAGTAATCAGGAAGCGTATTTTAAAAAGTGTATACTTGAAGTGGCTCCTAATGATTGGTCTCTTTGGTTTAAGTTCATTTATTTTGAGTGGTCCCCAAGCTTGGGTTAGGGTTCACTACTTATAGGGGCGGGTTAAAGTTATTTAAGTTTATTGAATGGTACTTAAGTATTTCTCCTTGTGTAGGTTAGGGGTCAATAGTCAAAGAGGTTTGTTGTAGTACGATAGCCGTTATTTACTTTTAAGGCCACATGCTCTATTTTAGGTTTTTGGTGACTAGTCATAGTTTCGGGATGTAATATAATGGCTTTTATTTAAGTGTATCGATTGGTTCTCATTCTTGGGCTAGAGGTCAGTTTTCATTTTGAGGATCAATTTGTTTCCTTATTAGAGATCTTGCAGTAAGTATTTTAAATTATTAGTAATAATAATTATTATTAATATCGTCATTATTATAGAATGATATGTTTATTTATTATAAGTATTTCTTACCTTACTTCTAGCCATACTTACTTACTTACTTATGCCTTTCTACCCCGTCTGGGGCATAGGCCATCTACAAGAATTTTCCACTCATGGTCATGTGCTTTCCTTTTTAATTGCTTCCATATTTTGCGTGTCTGCCTCTAGCTCTTGTCTCAATGTATTTTTAGGCCTTCCTCTCTTTCTTTTTCCCTGTAGGTTCCATGTTAGGCATTGTCTGGTGGTGCTATCAGGGGGTTTTCGGAGCGTATGCTCTATTCATCTCCATCTTTTCTTTATGATATCTTCATCGATTGGCACCTGATATGTGCTTTCTAATAGATCTTTGTTGGTGATAGTATTTGGCCATTTGATTCTCAGGATCTTTCTAAGGCATGTGTTTATGAATGTCTGTACTTTCTACATAAGGCTCACTGTTGTTTTCCAAGTTTCTTCACCATTTAGTAGGATATTTTTAACATTGGTATTAAATATTCTGACTTTGGTTTTTAGCTTCAGCTGCCTTGACTCCCATATTCTCTTTAATAATACAAATGCTGATCTAGCTTTTCCAATTCTGGCCCTTACGTCCGCATCGGATCCGCCATTTGTGTCTATTGTGCTGTCTAAGTAATTGAAGGACTCCACTTCTTCCAGTGCCTTTCCTGTCAGACAAATATGTTCTTGATTGAATGAGTTTACCTTCGTGATTTGTGTCTTTCTTTTATTTATATTGAGTCTAAGCTGTGCTGAAAAGGTGGCTACGTCTTTTGTCTTTTCCTGCATTTGTTGCTGGTTGTGGGACAGAAGTTCAATGTCGTCTGCAAAGTGTAAATCATGCAGTTGTTTCCAGAGTTCCACTGTATCCCATTCCTCTTTTGTTTGTGGATTTTTTTCATTATCCAGTCAATGGCAGAAGTGACTAGCAATGGGGACAAGAGGCATCCTTGTCTGACTCCCGTTTTGACTCTAAAGGAATCTTTGAGTCCACCTTCGTGGACCACCCTGCATGTTATTTCTTCATAAGTGCCCTGAATGATCCTGACTAGTTTCCCTGGTACTCCAGAGTGCCGAAGAAGTTTCCACAAGGTTTGTCGGTCCAGGCTATCAAAGGCCTTTTCGTAGTCTATAAAATTTATATACAGAGTGGGAGTTACTTTCGATGGACTGTTCTACAATGATTTATAGTACTTCAATTTAATCTGTGCATGGTCGCTGGCCATAAGGATGGGTATTTTTTCTTCTTTAGTGCTTGTTTCGTGCTTTTTTGTTTTACAATGGATTTTCTAGTGAGTAGTCTTTTTGTTGTGCGATGATTTTTATCCACTGGTTCTCAACCTTGGGTTAGGTATCATTACTCATGAGGACTGTTTTTTATTTTCTTTTCTTCTTATTTTTGAAATATATGTCTTTGTATGGGATAATTTTATTTAAGTTTCTTGAGAGGTTCTATATCTTGGGATAGGTGTTATTAGTCATTTGTGAAGGTTTGTTTTCTTTTTTTCATTCTTTAATAATGTATCGGAATAATTTAAATTCAAAAACAACATATAGCACAAGAACAAAAAGTTGCCATATAGATTTAAGCAGCGTTATTATTTAAATTTTTAGCCCAAGTCAATCATAACATAAATAGTCAAAGTATTAAATACATGCTATGTACATATTTAAATAAAGAACGGGGACATGCGGAGGAGTGTCGTCCTTGTCTCGTCTGGGAATGAATCCGAGGCAAAAAGACGGGTAATAACCGCCCCTTCTTCATCCGGGGATGATGCTAATGATTGCTTTTGAGTTTAAAGGAGGTCATTTTCTCAGGTTATATTACAGGAGAACCAGCGTCTTATAATTCCCATAGACTAAATCTAACGAGGTCAGCTGTATTTATTTCTATGTTTCTAGGCCATACAACGTTGTCGATATTAAAATAGAAATGATTATTTATCGTTGTTTAATTGTCTAAAATAATTGGTATACAACAACACATAGAAAACTGCAGGTGCCAAATAGTTTAAATACTTTTTATTTACATTATTTTTCCCATGCAAACATATTTATTGTGTATATATTCTTTTTAAAGCTGGTATAAACGAGAATCCCTGGGTTTTGAAACTTACATGTTTACCTACTATCCACATTTTGTAATGTAAGAACAGTCTCAGAGTTTGGATTGACCAGCAAATTGTCTTGGTTCCAGGGGATTCTTTTTCAAACAATTTTTCAACTCAAGCAACTATAATTTTTTAATTTTACTGTGTCCGTGTCGCAACAAAATGTGACTCTAAGGAAACACAAACATTGAAATAGAAGCCTTGGTTGAGTGAGGGATTATTTATTTAAGTCATAGGATCCATCCCCAACAGACGTTGGTGTATTTCGTTTTGTTAGTTGAGTCGATGTAATTAAAACAACAACTGTCCATCTACTAGCATTCGTTGTAAAATCTTTTAATAAAGAATGGCTCAAATTTTACTTCTTAAATTGCTAATATGGGAATTTTCAAAAAAGCTATACGAAGGTAATGTTAAATTTCTACCTTTATGGTAAGGGTATGTATGACAGGTCGGGTGATCATGAATAAAACAAACCTGAAATTGATAGGTAGGTCGCGTCCCACATAGCTACTCTAATACACCTACGTCCCATAATCATTTTCGCCCGCATTGAAATCGTCCATGCAAAGATTTTTAGTCGTATTGGAAACCCACTCTAAATACTCCCCTCTCTATTGTCCTTTATAAGTAAACTTGTGTTGTTTTTTTATCTCTTTATTTCATAATAAATCGGGAAATTCGGTGGATTTTTCCAGCATTAGAGATTATAAATTACAACGAATTGGCGTCATAATTTTTATACCCTGGACTACCTTATCACTATCGTCTCACCTAAGTAAAGTCTGTCCTTTGTCACCTTATTTATGTAAACCATAGCTCATTATCCCCACCTGATCATTCAACTTAAGTTTACATTTAAAATCCGTTTCCATGTCCGCACGAACGTTTTTAAACGCTGGAACCGAGTGAAAACAATTTTGACAATAAAAGTTTACACTCTTTCCTGAAATGTCTTATGACCCAAAATATCCACCTCGTCGTCGGCATTAAAAACTCCCCTTTTCACCATAGCAGTAATTATATAACTGGAGCTAGATTTTTAAGTAGGGTTTCTTCATATTTCTGTCTCATACTTACAGATTCTCCACCACTTGTAGTTTTATCTGCGTCTGAACCCTAAGCTGTCTTGTCTCATCTGTCCTACCCATCTCTCTTCGTCTCATCTATCCTCTCAACATCTTTCAATCTAATACAAATGTTTCCCCCTTCAGTCTTTACGATGTCCAGCGCTAGTATCATAACTCCTGTTATAGGTATTGTCTCATCTGTTCCTAGCAATCTTTTTCTGTCTCCTCTACCCTCTAAAATAAATCCTTCTACCGCAAAAGATTATTTCTCCAAATTGTACTATGTCCATCTACCACATAACATCAATTATTAGCTGCTTTGTCTCATCTGTTCCTATTATCTCTCTATTTCATCTAACCTCTCAACATCTTTCACTCTACCTCCAATGTTTCCCCTTCAATCTTTACGATGTCCTAGGCAAGTCTCATAACACCTCTTAACGATATTGACTTATCTCTCTCAGGCTCATCTAGCCTTTCAACATCTTTCCTGCTACATTAAAAGTTTCCTTCAAAATTTACTTTGTATAATTCTAGTCTCATAACACACCTTAACTGTATTGTCTTAAATGTTCCAGTCAATCTCTCTCTGTCTCATCTAGCGTCTCAACATCTTTCCATCTACCGAAACTTTGTCCTCTTCCCAACTTTAATATGTCAATTTACCATGTCATAACACCCATTAAATTTATTGTCTCATCTGCTCCTATCCATCTCGCTCTGTCTCATCTATCCTCACAGCATCTTTCCCTCTACCATAAACTATTCCTCCTTCGAATTTTACTATGTTCAACGCTAGTCTCACAACAGCTCTTAACTCTATTGTTTCATCTGTTCCTATCAGTCTCTCTACGTCTCAGGTTGCATCTCAACATCTTTAACTATACCTCAAATGTTTCCTCCTTCAAACGTGACGATGTGCATCTCCCTCTTAACTGTATTGTCTCCTCTGTCTACCTCCATCTCTCCATCTCATCTCGACTCTTTCCATCTTTCACTCTAGCACAAAAAAAATTTTCCCTTACGACTGTTACTCTGACCAACGCTAGTTTCATAACACGCCTTATCTTTATTTGTCTCACCTGTTCCTATCCATCTCTATCCGTCTGATATCGACTCTTTCCATCCAAAATTATCTGAAAGAACTACTGCTTACAAATAACCAAAACATAACTACATGACACCAGAGGCGTAGCGAAGGGGGCAGGGGGGACAGATGTCCCCGGGCGTCAGCTAGTTAAGGGCGCCAAAATGTGCTTTGATATTATTTTATTGATGAAAATAATGGGTTTGACAATTGAAAAAAAAGAAAAAGGGGGCGCTTTAAAATGGATCTTGGCCCCGGCCGCGAATCTTGTCCTCCGGGCGCCAAACATCCTCGCTACGCCTCTGCATGACACAACAGACTGTGTTGCTTGAACTGACTGCTGCAAATCCGATCCCGAAAGTCAACTTACCTGCGTGCGAATCACGCCAAACGAAATGATCTCAAACTTATCAGAACTGACAACATTTTAAGAAAGTAACGCATCAACACGTATGTCACAAAAGCCTACATTCTAATAAAAACTATAAAAAAAAACAACACATTTGCTAAACGACTTTTTTGTAAACCAAAATGAATTTTATCTCTAGTGCTTTTAACTTAAATTGTCTAAAACAAACACAATTAGAATAGTGCGTACATCTAATATGACTCATGATGTGAGTAAAGTCTCAGCGAACAATCTAGTCTGAGATGATCGAACACATTTTTTGGTACATTCTTTTCAGTAAGCATACAACTTTAAATCAAACTCAAATAATGTTTCAGTATATATTCATTAAATTGTAGCAACGAACGCCTGTATCTATAGTTATATAAATACACGTCTACTTTGATATCTTTATTTATAGTTATATAAATACACGTGTACTTTGATATCTTTATCTATAGTTATATAAATACACGTTTACTTTGATATCTTTATGTATAGTTATATAAATACACATGTACTTTGATATCTTTATTTATAATTATAAACATGTATATGTACTTTGATATCTTTATTTATAGTTAATAATCGGCATCCTTCCGTCTCGTGAGACGATGGTGCATCACCGTTGGTTTGGGTTGCATTTTCTCGAGTGGCTGTGCAGTCCTATCCTTGAGTGATAGTCCTTACCACAGTTTTTACACACGAGTTCCGTGCTTCTTAATGTTTTGGCCTTTCTCCTAGCTCTTCTGTCTGCAGCCTCTTCCATTCTTCGCTCCTCGGCTACCATGATGCCCTCTTTGACAACTGTGCGCCACGTATATCGGTCTTTTGCCTTACACTCCCAGTCACTTGTATGTATTTTGGCTGCTTTCATGTCCCTTTGACAGACATCTTTAAATCGCAGACGTGGGCGACCTGTTTTCCTCTTTCCCGAAGCAAGTTCACCATATAGGAGGTCTTTCGGAATGCGGCCGGGACTCATTCTTTTAACATGACCTAGCCATCTCAGGCGTCTTTCACTAAGGATTGTGAACATGCTTTGGGTATTCGCACGCATTAGGACCTCACTATTAGTCACTTTTTCTTGCCATTTAATACCAAGGATGCGACGCAGGCATCTCATATGGAAGCTATTAAGCTTGCGCTCTTGGGATGTATAGGTGGTCCATGTCTCGCTCCCGTATAGTAGTGTACTGATGACACAAGCTCGATAGACGCACAGTTTGGTTTTCTCCGTTAGCTTGGTGTTTTGCCAGACCCGTTTATTTAGTTTAGCCATTGTGGCAGCTGCCTTGCCGATTCTGCTGTTAATTTCTTCTTCAATGGACAGTGTATTGGAGACCTTGGACCCCAAGTAGGTGAAGCTGTCCAAAACCTCCAAGTTTTATGTTAGGTGGAGGTCGAGTGTCTTGGGCCATGATGCTTGTCTTTTTCAAGGTGATTTGCAGACCAAATTCTTTGCAGGCATTGGAGAAGCTTGACACGAGTTGTTGCAAAGCAGTTTCTGTGTGTGCTGTTAGTGTCGTATGGAGAATACCATGTCTATGGTAGACCACCCAGACCGGAAACCGCACTGAGATTCTGGATAGACACGGGATGCTAGACTCTGTAAACGTGTTAGTATGACACGGGCAAAGGCCTTTCCTACAATACTAAGGAGTGAAATGCCGCGATAATTATTGCAATCACTCCTATCACCTTTGTTTGTATATAGTGTCACTATATTTGCATTCTTTAGGTCTTGGGGGATGTAGCCCTGTTCCCAGCAGAGGGACAGAATCTCGTGCAATGGTTGGAGTAAAGCTAGTGGTATTGCATCATCCTCACTCAGTTTGACTTGTTTGAACCATTCCAATCAGCATACAGGGTGCATCACTCTACTGAGACAGCCCTGTTGCGCGTCGTAAACGACCTTCTGTCGTCTTGGGATGAGGGCCGGGTATCGATTTTGTCTTTACTCGATTTATCGGCAGCTTTCGATACGCTCGACCACGGCATACTGCTCAAGCGTCTGCAACAAACGTTCGGTCTCACTGATACCGTCATGTGTTGGTTCCGATCGTATCTGACTAATCGGGTCAAGTCAGTTATTTCAAACGGCTTGACCTCGAAGAAATCTAATCTCGAATTCGGAGTACCCCAGGGCTCAGTCCTAGGTCCGATGCTTTTCACGATGTACATTCAGCCCCTGGGTGCAGAGATCAGGCAGTTTGACATGTTGTATCACATGTTCGCGGACGATACACAACTTCATCAATCCGTGATCACTTCTCAGTTCCCTCAGCTGCTCAGTATGACACAGAAGACAATGGAGTCGGAAAAGCACTGGATGACCATTAACAAGCTCAAATTAAATGATGATAAGACGGAGCTGCTCCCCATTGCGACCGCTCAGAAGCAGAAATCTGCAAATAACACGACATCCATTACGCTCTCAGGTGTGCGTATTGAGTTAGCTCAAACAGTGCGGTACCTGGGTGTCTACCTAGATTGGAGACTAAATTTGGAAAGTAACATTAACATGCATGCAAGGCCATTTTTCTAGAGCTGCGCAGGATTAGTCACATTAGGCCCTTCCTAACAATTGATGCATCAAAGAGGCTGATGTCTGCATTTGTGCTATCACGCATGGACTATTGCAATGCTCTCATGGTGGGTCTTCCAGCTACGCTCCTGGATAAAATTCAAATAGCACAGAATAATGCGGCTCTCATAGTTCTCCGCAAACGCAAATTCGACCATGCAAAAACACTTCTGAGAGAGTTGCATTGGCTGCCAGTGCGTGCTCGCATAGGGTACAAAATCGCAACTTTTTGCTACCGCTGCTTACATGACCTGGCACCGTCCTATCTGAAAGAGCTGCTGACGCCTTATGTATCCAGTAGAGAGCTCCGCTCATCCGATAGTGGCAAACGCTCGACACCACGTGTTTGCCTTGAGACTTACGGAAAGCGCACTTTCGCATTTGCTGGTCCAACAATTTGGAACGCCCTTCCTGTCGATCTTAGAAACAACCAGACACTGGAGTCCTTTAAAACCGATCTAAAGACACATCTATTTCGCAAATACTTTCTGGGATGATTGTCTACCTTATTTTCCATGTATTGCTGTGTTGCTCCGGGTTGAAATGGCTAGAAAGACTTGGATATTGTATGCTTGTAATTAGTTTTTGTAGTGTTGCGTTTGTTATAAATGTGATGAATTATAGAAATGTTTTTTGTTGCCTTTGTACCGCGCTTCGAGCCTTTGGGGATGAAGCGTGTTTTTGAAATGAACTTTATTATTATTATTATTATCTCCAAGCGCTTTTCCACAAGCTAGGCTATCAATAGCTTTGCTCAGCTCTTCCTGTGAGGGCACCACATCAAGTTCTTCTATGAGTGGCATATCTGGGATGTCATCTCGAGCGGTGCTGGAGATTGTGGTAACTGTTGAATACAATTCCAGATAATGCTCAACCCATCGTTTTAGTTGTGCTGCCTGGTCTTGGATAATTTCTCCACTTTTGGACTTTAGAGGAGCAACTTTGGACGTCAAGGGGCCAGTTGCCTTTTTGATGTTTTCGTACATTGCTTTTACATCGCCCATATCTGCAGCTGACTGTATGCTGGAATAGAGGTTAAGCCAGTAGGTATTGGCACAATTACGTGCAACCTTTTGGGCAAGTGACTTGGCTGTTTTTAAGGCATTCAACCTGTCGGCTAGTAGGCTTTTCCTTGTAAGCCATAAGAGCTTTCCTTTTGGCTTCAGCGACAGGTTTTATCTGGTCCCAATGTTCATCAAACCAGTCCGTGTTTTTGTGAGATTTTTTGGCAAAGGCCTGTATTGCGGATGTATAGATTGTGTCTCTGAGATGCGACCATTTCGAGTCGATGGTGACGCATGGGGACGTCCTTGAGATACCTTCCTTCACCTTGTCTGTGAACAGCTGCGTTAGCGCAGGGTCTTTCATGCAGAAGGTATTGATACGTGGACATCCCTTTTTCTTGGTGTGGTACGAGTTTTTCCTCATTATTCGTACCTTGCTGGCGACAAGGGAGTGATCCGTGTCACAGTCGGCACTGTGATAGCTGCGAGTGAGTAGGATGCTAGCTAGTTGTGCACGCCTGGTGATGATGAGGTCCAGCTGGTGCCATTGGCGGGATCGAGGGTGTCTCCAAGATACTTGATGTATATCCTTGCACTTGAAGTAAGTGTTGGTCACACACAAGCCTCGTGAGCAGCACAATTCCAGAAGCCTCTGTCCATTTTCATTTATCTTTCCTCTTCCAAAGAGTCCAAGGCATGTGGGCCAGGCTTCGTGGTCGCTCCCCACTCTAGCATTGAAATCTCCCAGGAGGTAGATTGCCTCGTCTTTGTGGATGCTGGCTATTGCCTGGTCTAAAGCTCCATAGAACTGGTCCTTCTCTTCCGGAGTTGAACAGAGAGTTGGGGCATACACACTAAGAATGTTTGCTGGGCCCACAGCTGTTCTGAGTCTTAGAGTGAGGATCCTCTCCGTGCCTGATGACGGGGGATCAATGAATGGTGTAAGAGTGTTCTTAACAGCGAAACCTACACCATGCTGTCTAGGTTCGTTTGTTGGTCTACCTTGCCAGAAGAAAGTGTAATTTGCCTCTTTGAGTGAACCGTTGTCTGGGAGCCTGGTCTCCTGAAGACAAGCGATGTCAATCTTTAGCCTTTTAAGTTCTCTATCGATTATTCATGTCTTCCGTGTGTCGTTTATTGACTGCGGGTCATCAGTGATGCCGGGACACATAGTCCTCACGTTCCAGCTAGCGATTCTTCTCTTTCTTTTTTGTGTTTCTTGCAGGGCTTAGTGGCCCACTTGTTGAGTGGTACGCACCCTGTAGAGAAGGCAGGCCATGACGGGATAGCACCTATTTGACGGGGGGCTGCCCAGTTTGAGGCGGGCGGTAGCTGTCCAGTGAGACATTGGTAGTCTCTCCCACCGTCGGAAACAGCCCTGACGCCCAGCTCTACGTCAATTGAGCTTTTGGCTTATAACCGGTAACTGCTGCTTCCCGTGTTTTGTCGACACCTTGCGGCGACGCTGGGGTGTCCTCTCCAGAGGTGATGCAAGCCTGCGTGGGTATTATGGAGAATTAGCTGCTGCTAATGGTGTAACCAAGGGAACGACTTGCGTCGATGCGGCTTGGCTGCCGTTGGCGTCGCAGGAGCTGCCGGTATGTACATAAGAGTCTTATGTATAGACCACCTGTAGGTGCTCCATTTCCTGATTTTCTGTCGGGGTTTACTCCCTTAGCCTTTCCCGAAGAGCGGCATAGCCGCAAGGCAGCGGAGGATTTTGAAGTCGGAGTTTCCTTCTCCTAGATGAACTTACCAGCCAAGGTTTTAACGAGCATCATCTACCCGTAGGGGTGCCATCACCAGGATTCGAACCCGTGACTGATTGAAATTTATTTTGAAGTCTTGGTACCGCAGCGCACTATCACTTTGACCACCATATATAGTTATATAAATAAATGTGTACTTTGATATCTTTTTTATAGTTATCCAAGTGTTAGATGATAGCTAAAGAAAATGCCCCCCCCACCCTTTTTTTAGTACATTTCTTTGTTCATTCATTAATTGCTAATGTGATAAATATTTTTTTTTAAAGTTATAACAAATCTAATGTCTAATTTTGATCGGTATTGAGTGAACACGTCACATTTCAGTAGTTTTAGAAAAAAAACGTGAACTTTAGTTGTCATCCAACCGAAACCAAAATTAAAGTGTGACTGAATTCGAACTTCTAAAAGAGGATTTCTTACCCATCTTGACAGCAAAGTGTACAGAGTGTAGAATGGAGAACAAAGCGGAGTCAAACACAGGATTCTATGTCTTGTGTTAAATATTTTACTCACAACAATTGATCTGTCAGATGAAATCTGGTCCAAGCTACTTGATTCGACAAGGACAAAATGTAGTGACTGGACGATTTTAAAGAGACAATATCGATAACTTATTTTAAGCGTCATAGCTGATTTTAATGCATTTATTTTAAGTTAAATTCTCAACGAATATCAGAAGAAAAATTATACTATTTTTATTGTATTATTCCAAGAAAAAAATACAATATAAGTGGTACAAAAATTGTAATGTATTTATATTGTATATAGGCACGTTTGCTTCGTCTTAAAGCGATTTGTGCTATTTGTACTTTCATGTGTGAACAATTATGTCGATATCGGAGTGGAGAACGTCTCGCCTGCATTTCTCGAAGAACACCTTTGACGACTGGTTTACTTTTGCATTCCGTTCTGTTCTTTTGGTAATAAGGACCTTGATTTTCCATATTCCGTTTATTAAAATTCCCAAACTAATTGCTGGTGATTTGCAATGCTCTCCTACTCACTAATTTCAAAGTTTTTTATTTAAAGTTTTTTTATTACATACCTTGTTATACCTAGACCATGCCCGCCCAATATTTCTGATCCCTTGAGTCGTTTCTCTGTTTAACGGATCATTTGGAATACTCCTTAATTTCACAATCTTGACATGACCAAGCAGACATAGACGCCTCTTAATAAAAGTGAAGAACAAGCTCGACATTTTTTATTTTTCCAGAACGTATTTTTGAGAAAATGTGTTCTACTATTGAATGTGCAAAATGCACCACATATATTTTAGATGAAAGATGTTGAATTTATGTTCATAAATGTATTATACGTTACACGCTTCACTGTCATTTGGAAGCGCACTGAGCAAACTTGTCAGGTAGACTTTCAGTTGTGTTGTTTAATTAAGTTTAAATTTGCTTCCAACCAACTTGTCCTATCTAGCCTTAATTGCTGCTATGATTCTGTTACCCCTTCTTCAATCAAGAGTGAGCTCAAGTGAGAAATTAATGAAAAAATCCAGTTCTTCTTCTTCTATATCTTAAGGGCCCATAATCAATTTATTGATCATTTTGGCACCTATGCATGTAGATGGGATTTGCAATGTTTCTGTTACTGGTGTTGATGGGGAAATCATGCACTAGGGGTTTAAAGGCTTGAGGCAATAGACACAAATGCGTCTAGTTTTGTCGCCTCAACGGTTTCTTTTGAAAGATTGTTCCAGTCCCTGATTGTCTTGGACAGGAATGAGCAGCTCCTATACTGGGTTCTTGCTGGTATGAGCCTGAATTGCCCATCATGGCCTCGTCACTGTCTATTGGGGAGAGGGACGAGTTTCTGTTTAGTACCGGAACCGTGGACCAGCCCATTATGTATCTTGTATATCATGGAGAGCCTGGAGTGTCGTCGTCGTTTCTCCAATGGTGACCAGCCTAGTGTTTCTAGCATGCTGCCAACACTAGAGGTATTTCTGTAGCGGTTTAGGACAAAGCGTGCTGCTCGTCGCTGGACGGCCTCCAAACTGTCAATGCTCTTCTGGGTAAATGGGTCCCAGACTGAAGATGCATAATCTAAAATCGGACGGATAAAGGCTTTATATGCTCTATTTTCACAAAGGAGTTGCCAATCTTTAGATTTCGCCTTAGAACCCTAGGGTCTTGTTTGCTTGGTTACATACATTGTTAATATGCTCGTCACAGCGGACCTCTCTTTGAATGGTAATACCCAGGTACTTTACGGAGGAAATTTGCTTAAGTATATGGCCGTGCAGTTCGTATTGGTAGTGTAGAGGAGTACAACTTCTAGAGACTGATAGTGTCTGGCACTTGGCAGGGTGAAATTCCATGTCCCAGCTCATCTCCCACTCAGCTAACAGAATTAGATCCTGTTGTAGCTGATCCTGGTCAGATCTGTTGGCGATCGTCCTATACACAGCAATGTCATCTGCGAACAGTCTTGCCTGTGAAGTCAGTTTCTCGGGTAGGTCATTAATGTAGGCTAGGAACAAACAGGGGCCCAGGATTGATCCCTGGGGGAACTCTGACTTCACATCGACAAAGGAGGAGCTTGTACCGCCCACCACTACTGCTTGGCGTCGGTAGCTGAGGAAGCTAGAGATCCATGTTTTAGTGGTGCCTTGAATCCCATATCTCTGGAGTTTGTGTAGAAGCAAACTATGATTCACACGGTCAAATGCTTTTGCGAAGTCCATTACTAGCACGTCATTCTGCTCGTGGTTCATCAGATTGGTCACCAGGTCTTCTACAAATTCGAGAAGCTGGGTCTCACATGATCTATAGACTTGGAAGCCATTGATTATATTTTGGCTTTCAAGATGCTTCATGACTGTGCTTACGATTATATGCTCCAACAGTTTGCAGACCATGCTGGTGAGGGATATCGGATGATAGTTGGCAGGGTCGGAATGCTCCCTTTCTTGTAAACTGGAGTTACATGCGCTTTTTTCCAGTCTGCTGGAACATTTCCTGTGCATAGTGACGATTGGAAGAGGATTGTCAGTGCAGGGCTGATTTCTTTGGCTAATTCTTTGAACACAGTTAACGGATTATATAATTTACTGTGATCATGCATGGCAAAAGGAGATAGTCAACAGCTTGCAATCAGACAGAGATTTGATGTACACTCCAACTTCACATTCCCTGGTTACATACTAAAGAAGTGCATGAGAGAATTAAAACCGGGATGCTATAACGTCGCCTTGCTTTATTGGACGCTAACTAAAAATGACTCAGAGACTTGGCTGCTTAAGGGGACTCTGCTGCAGGTATGATTGTGATCACCTATTTTAAACAGGACACTAAACTTCCCGCCTGTCTTAAAAAAAGAAATGCCGTTGCTAGGTAACTTAAAACAATGCGGATATGCTAATGATCTTCTCTTGCAAATGGCGTAACGAGAACATGATGTTTGCAGTTGAAAACCTAGCTTGGAATCTATATTAGGACCCTAGGTAGATGCGGTTCGCCAGGGCCTGTAATCGCTTAAGGGCATCTGATAAGAAAATTTTCCAAAATATGCTAATGAGACAAAATCCTCAATGGTTTATATTTGATGCTGATCAGCTGCTATCTGCCAGTCGAAAGCAGTGACATTTCTATTAAACTAGTCGATTTGTCATAAATGCATTATTTCGCGTGTAAAATATCTGTTGTATGCGTCAGCTTGAATACTTTGCCATAAAACTCTAAGTAAATTCATTTTATGATGGTAACAATGTCTCGAGACACGCTAATGTTACAGACATAAATATATTGGAATGGATTTTCCATAAGTGTATTCCGAATATCCCATTTCCCAAAATTCAGTTGTATTGCATTGAATCGGAAGGTATATCCCTATTTAAGGATAATAACATCTCGAAGAACTGATTAGTAACAAATACCGAATTCAAATTTCGATTCTTACTATATTATATATTATGTTTTACATTAGGTTTGTGCATTTAAGATTGGAGCAATATTTATTTATTCCTATTCAAAATATTATTTAAGGGAAAAAAATGTTTAAAGTTATCTTTCGACATTGAGTGAATATTGTTTCTTTCTTTAAGCTGGATTTGAAAGATTATTTAAAAGAGTTTTTCGGCGATGAGCGCATATCTATGGACACGTTAATCGAGTGCCATGTAATGCCTTATTTTACTTCATTGGGGAAAGCTTTAAAGAAGCACGACAAAAGGTAAGAACTCCTTCTCAACTTGCATCTGTTCCAATCTGGCATTGGTTTTCTCTTTAACTATTGCTTTAAATACCAGCTTGCTTAAACAGAACTGCCCACTGATTCAATTTGTTTTAGATACTTACCCCCCACTTGCAGACCCCCTCCGCCTTACACAAATTAACACATTTTTTTCTTCCACGACAAAATAAATCAAAAATCTTTTTTCTAAATACTCGAATTGTTTGAAACATTTTCTTTTAATCGAACAAGTAAACAACAAAAGCAGAAACAAGAATAACCCAATCGCTATACTAAACAAAGTATCAACACATTGTCATCCGATTCATTGAAATAAAATTCATGTTGGACTAAGTGAGTGAGCTTTTGTGTTATAAGACGGCTATTTTTGTGCTTCATAAATATTTTAAATATCATGTGTGTTGAAATTTATCTAGTTAAAAAATGTTGAGTTGTAATAAAATCCAATAAAGTGTTGAAAGTAAGTACTGATACATATTGCAATTTATATGGATAAATAATAGGATGTTATGGTATCTATACTAATCCACCATCCATGTTATGCTGCATTGAAATTAAGCCTGTGAAATGTGGATTGTCTATCAATTCCATGCACAATTATAAATCACATTCATATGACAATTCTCTGGAAAATCCTACTCATCAAATGGCAGGACAGTGTCCCAGACATTAGGTTCTTGCACAAGCAGGTCTCTCCAATATTTTTCCCACTTTAATGCAATCCTAAGTTCGCTACGCAGCTCATGATATTCGAATGTCAAACGATAGCTTCCCTTAAAGAAAATGCTTTGGTTATCTCGAGCATGGGTGATGGTTGACTGGTGCACAGAATAAATGTTTTAAAGACACCCTTAAAGTTTCGCTGAAAGCGTTCGACTTAGACACGTTCACATGGCGAAGAGTTGGCAAAGGCATAAAAGCGTAACGTTCCTCCGTACACAGAGGCTCCATACAACATGTAGCCAAAAGAATAGCGGCCGTTGAGCACAGAAGATATGACAAAAAATCATGGTTAACTCTGCACCAGCATATGCCCCATCAATCGCCTGCGCTTACTACACAAGAACATTTCATGCCGGAATCGGTCTTATCACGCATCTGCACAGCCACAAACAGCGTCACAAAATACCACCATGATTAAGGAGGTGATAGTCTATATGAGCTGAAGAGCTTTATTCTTTTTTTTTAATGACATTGCATAGGCGTCACATGATCCGATCGATCTATTTTAACCGATCTTTACCCTACATTGTATCGCTTAAGAAAGTACATTAGAAACACCATGAAAAATCAACATTAAAACTGTTGTTCGCAAACAATTTACTCTAGCAAGGCTTTAACTGTTGCAAATGTCTATACGTTGGTCCACTTTGTTATAGCCTCAGAAACTATCACATATTTAAAACTCCTTTCCTCCTAGCCCTTGTGGAACCCGATGTGTTGTATTATAATAATAATAATAATAATAAAGTTCATTTAAAAAAAAACACGCTTCATCCCCAAAGGCTCGAAGCGCGGTACAAAGTCAACAAAAACATATGTATAATTCACCACATTTAAAACAAACACAACACTACAAAAACTAATTACAAGCATACAATATCAAAGACTTTCTAGCCATTTCAACCCAGAGCAACACAGCAACACATGGAAAATAAGGTAGACAATCATCCCAGAAGGTATTTGCGAAATAGATGTGTCTTTAGATCTGTTTTAAAGGACTCCAGTGTCTGGTTGTTTCTAAGATCGACAGGAAGGGCGTTCCAAATTGTTGGACCAGCAAATGCGAAAGTGCGCTTTCCGTAAGTCTCAAGGCAAACACGTGGTGTCGAGAGTTTGCCACTATCGGATGAGCGGAGCTCTCTACTGGGTACATAAGGCGTCAGCAGCTCTTTCAGATAGGACGGCGCCAGGTCATGTAAGCAGCGGTAGCACAAAGTTGCGATTTTGTACTCTATGCGAGCACGCACCGGCAGCCAATGCAACTCTCTCAGAAGTGTTTTTGCATGGTCGAATTTGCGTTTGCGGAGAACTATGCGAGCCGCATTATTCTGTGCTATTTGAATTTTATCCAGGAGCGTAGCTGGAAGACCCACCATGAGAGCATTGCAATAGTCCATGCGTGATAGCACAAATGCAGACATCAGCCTCTTTGTTGTATCAATTGTTAGGAAGGGCCTGATTTGACTAATCCTGCGCAGCTCCAGAAAAATCGCCCTGCATAGCATGTTAATATGACTTTCAAAAGTTAGTCTTCTATCTAGGTAGACACCCAGGTACCGCACTGTTTGAGCTAACTCAATACGCACACCTGAGAGAGTAATGGATGTCGTGTTATGTGCAGATTTCTGCTTCTGAGCGGTCGCAATGGGGAGCAGCTCAGTCTTATCATCATTTAATTTGAGCTTGTTAATGGTCATCCAGCGCTTTACCGACTCCATTGTCTTCTGTGTAATACTGAGCAGCTGAGGGAACTGAGAAGTGATCACGGATTGATGAAGTTGTGTATCGTCCGCGAACATGTGATACAACATGTCAAACTGCCTGATCTCTGCACCCAGGGGCTGAATGTACATCGTGAAAAGCATCGGGCCTAGGACCGAGCCCTGGGGTACTCCGAATTCGAGATTAGATTTCTTCGAGGTCAAGCCGTTTGAAATAACCGACTGGACCCGATTAGTCAGATACGATCGGAACCAACACAGGACGGTATCAGTGAGACCGAACGTTTGTTGCAGACGCTGGAGCAGTATGCCGTGGTCGAGCGTATCGAAAGCTGCCGATAAATCGAGTAAAGACAAAATCGATACCTGGCCCTCATCACAAGACGACAGAAGGTCGTTTACGACGCGCAACAGAGCTGTCTCAGTAGAGTGATGCACCCTGTATGCTGATTGGAATGGTTCAAACAAGTCAAACTGAGTGAGGTGATCCAGGAGTTGGCGGAGAACGACTTTTTCTAAGATTTTAGAAATAAATGGTAGATTTGAGATGGGGCGGTAATTTTCCATCACATTTGGGTCAAGATTTGATTTCTTTAATAGTGGAGTGACGATCGCCTCTTTAAAAGATGATGGAACAACACCAGTAGCTAAGGACTGATTTATGATATAAGTGATGATGGGGACTATTTCATCCAGACATTCATACAAGAGCCCTGCTGGAAGAGGGTCAAGCGAACATGACTTTCTTGGGGTATTAGCGAGGATTTTCCTCACATTCGATTCACTGACCTCAACAAATTCAGCCATAGAAGAGCCGTTGAATAGTGAGAATTCTGGAGCAGTATCGATGTAACTGTCAATTTTCGCTCTGATCCTCTTAACTTTGGTAATAAAGTAGTCATTTAGTGCGTCTGGCAGCTCTTCTACAGCAATGTTATTTGGCAGAGATGTAGCCTTGTTTTTACCGGTCAGCTGACCCACAATGCGAAATAAGTCCTTGCTTGAGCCGCTGTCTGTAATCTGATGACTAACATACTCAGTCCTAGCTGCAAGGACCAACCTCTTGGTTCTTTCCCTGTGGTCAACAAAGATTTGACGGTGCACAGTCAAGCCCGACTTCCGCCATTGGCGTTCTACACGTCGCTGCTTCTGCTTAGCGTCCTTAATTTCGGGCGTGAGCCATGGGGCGGAAGGGCGGTCCGTAACTCGCCGTTTGGACAGTGGTGCATGTTTGTCTAAGATAACTCTGAGGCCACTGTTGTAGTCTGTAGCAGGGTCATCTACACCGCACTCAAGGGCGGCGACGTCACATCTAAAAGCCGCTAGATCTATCTGTCGGAGGTCACGGGATGTTACTGATCGCAGAAGGCGTCCTGGCTTCCTCAAGTCAAAGTCGAAGGCGACTGGAAAGTGATCAGAAATAAGTTTGTCCTCAATAATGAGGTTTTGGATCATAGCTGCCCGGTCCTCTCTGACAACCAGCCAATCTAGGATATGACCTCGCTTCTGCGTCGGGACACTGACAAGCTGAGTCATTCCGTGCGTGTCGAGAGCTGATTTTAGACTAAGACAAATCAGTGAAAATATTCAGGGTTTATTTATTTAATGGCTTCGTATGCATCAGAACTTAATAATGATGTTCACAATAAATATAGTTGCCCTAAATTCATGCACAACCTATTACAAAAATATCAACAAAACCACGTTCACATAATCTGCCATTTACTATCACCGTTTAAAAATCGCGTGCCACCAACAACATCACCTTAACACAACCTCCAGACAAACAACAATGATTTATCTTATTTTTGGCTCTGAGTTTTGAAGGATCAGTGCATAACATTAATGGACTAGAAAACTTAAAGAACACAAATTCTCTTTTCATTTCGTTTATTGTGCTTTCGCTGTGATAAATTTAACAAAAGTCAACTCTATTGATCGTAGTGTGATTGCCAACGTTCTGGTGTTCAAGTTCCTCTACGGAATGGCGCATTATCTCCCTAAAGATATGCTTGTCCCGGAAAAGATGTTTCCTAGAGAAATTGCCTGCAAGAAATTGTTGTTAAAGTTCTTTGCAGCCCCACTGATCGCCCTTTATGTTCAAGATTACTTCAAACATGAAACCAAGGCCAAGGTAAAATGTATAAATTATAAATTATGACATTGTTTGTTAAAAAATCTATTGTAAAAAACGGTTTAATCACTGGGCCCCAAGTTGTAAATGGTTTTCTTTTAATGACCCCAAGAACTGGCTTGATTAATGAAAAGATATTTTCTGTGATGGTGATTCGATATATTGAAATAAATATGGCTGTTACAGTTATTTTTAATTTTACTGTCAATTGTGTGGTTGAAGCAAAACTCGATTCCCCAACGAAGGTTGAGTTGTTGTCTGGTGCAGTGTGATTAAAATAAAAGGAATGGAAAAACATAACATCTATCGGAAAATATGTATAAAATTGGAGCTCAATTTTGAAAAAAAAATTAAACACGTTTGTATTTTAGCAATGTGTATGCTATAAGATACGATAAAGGGAATGTGTTGCATACTAAGTTATTCGAGAGTTTTTATTGTCTACACATGATTCTACAATGTTTTTAAAAACTTTTATGTGTAAGATGTCAATTTATTTATCTGTTTTAGTTAATGTTTCACATGTTTTCCATTAAAGGTCTCTTCCGTCTTTGAAAATATCAGGAAAGAAATTGTTAAAACGTTCACTGGTGTTCCTTGGATGGATGATCAACTAAAGAAAGCGTTAATTCAAAAAGCACATTTGTTGGAAATGGACCCGGCTTACCCTGATTGGATTCTTGACCAGGTCACTCTGGACAAAATTTATGAAAAAGCCGAAGTCTTTCCTGGAGACCTTCTGAACAGCGTCATTTGTATCAGAAAAGAGATTATAAGGCAACGCTTTCAACTCGAGCAACATTCGCCCACCATGTAAGTATTAATTTTAATTAGTTTGGTTTGGCAGGGGGTAAAACAAGTTCTTGATCATTCCAGTACGGTAGACAAACATATTGAATTGAACATTATAATTATTAAATTAATAAAAAAAAAACTATTTATTTAACCTGCAGGCAATGATTTTTCCAAATACGTACAAGTAAAATTGTGCAGCATTTACCTTTTTCTCAGCCAATATTTTAATTAAAACAATTCTATAAGTATTTTAATTAGACAGCAGTATTCATCAATTTGATGCAAAGTTTAAACATTTGACAAGTCGTTTCTGTCAAGATTGACCATAATCTTGGTATCAAAATCGTCCACAAATGTATATGGCTATTAAAGCAAATAGAGACACCAAAAGGTGTAACCTTAGCTAATGTAACACATGTCACCTTTGATGTAAGTTGATAAGATCACTTTATCTCTGGAAATATTCAGAATCAAAGCTTGTTTTACTTGCGTAAGTCCAAACGTACTTTATATAACGTACTTTATATCAGTCTTTTAAAAGAAAAGTACGGAAATTCATACGTATTGTAGACAGGTCGCTGCCTTGAAGGCCCATTTAGAAAACAGCTTTTCAAAATAAAGGAAAAGCCATTTTTAAAGTTTCTAAATATTTCAACCATGCTAAATAAATGGAATATTGGAGGTTGCATTTATTGGTATACTGTATGCGAATAATACAACCGATAGAAGTTGTATGGAGAATGATATAAAGAAATTAAGTTAGCCCCATATGTTATCATCCGGATTATTAATTTCGATAGCTGCAATCATTTCTTTCTCTAGTCGGTTTTTATCTTGTACTCCCTCCACTTGTATACGCTCTTTTGATCTTTGTTTTCGCTAGTGTCTTGTGCCCATCCTTATTCTTTTCTTTCATTTTATGGTATAGGTAGCATCATGGGCGCCCGCAGAAAACTTCTAGGGGGGGGGGGGATCGATTAACTTTCAAAGGGGGGGGGGCAAGACATTTTGGTAATGTTTTAATTTAGTTTTAATT
>CAXITT010000561.1:70120-131192 GCA_964033795.1 Lymnaea stagnalis
TGGAACGGCTAGTGCCATTTGCACATCACACCTTGTACACGCAGAAAACCCGAAGTGAACGAATGGAACGGCTAGTGCCATTTGCACATCACACCTTGTACACGCAGAAAACCCGAAGTGAACGAATGGAACGGCTAGTGCCATTTGCACATCACACCTTGTACACGCAGAAAACCCGAAGTAAACGAATGGAACGAACGCCACGAACTGATCCGATAAACGCCGAAGGCGCCAAATCACAAGGCACATAACTCTGATTGCTTCGGCGATCATCGGCTCACTTCGCGTTTTCCGCGTGTACATGGAGTGATGCGCAAAAAGCATTCCCCGCCTGGAACCGCGTTGTTGGCATTGTGATTGCTGCCCTGTTCGGGTCGCGACAGTTAGATAAGAGACATGTTCGTCAGACGAAACACGAATTAGGAGTTTTCTATAAAAAAAAAAATTAACAGGCTAAAAGCGAGGTGCGTAATTTATTGTATTCATAAGCGATGATCTATTAATAAACTATTATTATTGAGGAGATAGTTATAGTTCTTGTTATAATATATTTATGCATGTAATGCAGAACAGACTTGCGCTATAACATTGATATTATCTTGTAGTTCAATTATTATTTTTTTTATTATTTATTTGAGCCCTAAAATGAGTGGACCAAGTAAAAGACAACGAACCTATAATTTTAACACTGACTGGGGGGAATCATATTGTTTCGTTAATTTGAAAAATAAATGCGTTTGTTTGTTGTGTGGTAGTAGCATTGCAGTGCCGAAAAAACATATCGTTGAACGACACTTTCAGACAAATCATGGCACTTTTAATGTGAATTATCCTCTTAAATCTGAAGTAAGAAAGAAAAACATTTCACAACAGACTGTTTTCACTAGACATGTGGAAAATTCTAAAAAGGCCACTATTGCTTCTTTCAAACTATCTCACATGCTCGCAAAAAAGAAGAAACCTTTCATTGATGGTGAGTTGTTTAAGGAACTATTTTTGACTGGTGCCGATTGTTTGTTTGATGGATTTTCTAACAAACGTGAGATTGTCTCAGCAATACAAGACTTACAGTTGTCAAATAACACAGTCACAAGAAGAATACATGCAATTTCAACAGACATACAAACTCAGTTAAAAACTGACTAAAAATTTTTTTACCACAACGACGGGGGGGGGGGGGGGGCAAGTGCCCCACTTTGCCCCTACCTGCGGGCGCCCATGGGTAGCTTATACAGTTAACATGTCAATTTAATTCATACAAAATACATCATTCTCTAGGTAAAATTAAAATTAACTCATGTCACAAACGCTTTTACAAAATAACATTTTCATACATGATTTTTTTAAACAAAGCAAGTTCGTCCTTTTATTTTGTTTTGCGGAAATGGTCTCAATTGAATGATGATGTTAATTGTGCGATGTAACTTGATGTGGGACATTATTATACTAATATAGCTTAGAAGTGCTAAAGAAAATATGCGTGGGCGTACATGGAATGGTGGAGAGCCAAATGAGGATTCTTATAATTTGCTTTATTTGAATTCATCTTTTTAAAGTAACTTAAAAGATAGAAAGTTCACGAATTGCGACTCCGCGGGCGCCTCGTATGTGCTCGCCTCTCACTATTCGACAGAGCAGAATTTTTTTCATAAACATTATTTTAAAATATGATTTATTTTTATTCATTTGTTAGAGTTTTAATTTTTTTTTGACTGCCTAGGTTTATTAAATATGTTCGATACTTGTCCCAACTTGTCTAGACTGCACTATTTACGCTAGCCTGGAACGGCTAGTGCCATTTGCACATCACACCTTGTACACGCAGAAAATCCGAAGTGAACGAATGGAACGGCTAGTGCCATTTGCACATCACACCTTGTACACGCAGAAAACCCGAAGTGAACGAATGGAACGGCTAGTGCCATTTGCACATCACACCTTGTACACGCAGAAAACCCGAAGTGAACGAATGGAACGGCTAGTGCCATTTGCACATCACACCTTGTACACGCAGAAAACCCGAAGTGAACGAATGGAACGAACGCCACGAACTGATCCGATAAACGCCGAAGGCGCCAAATCACAAGGCACATAACTGTGATTGCTTCGGCGATCATCGGCTCACTTCGGGTTTTCCGCGTGTACATGGAGTGATGCGCAAAAAGCATTCCCCGCCTGGAACCGCGTTGTTGTCATTGTGATTGCTGCCCTGTTCGGGTCGCGACAGTTAGATAAGAGACATGTTCGTCAGACGAAACACGAATTAGGAGTTTTCTATATAAAAAAAAATTAACAGGCTAAAAGCGAGGTGCGTAATTTATTGTATTCATAAGCGATGATCTATTAATAAACTATTATTATTGAGGAGATAGTTATAGTTCTTGTTATTAATATATTTATGCATATAATGCAGAACAGACTTGCGCTATAACATTGATATTATATTGTAGTTCAATTATTATTTTTTTTATTATTTATTTTAGCCCTAAAATGAGTGGACCAAGTAAAAGACAAAGAACCTATAATTTTAACACTGACTGGGAGGAATTATATTGTTTCGTTAATTTGAAAAATAAATGCGTTTGTTTGTTGTGTGGTAGTAGCATTGCAGTGCCGAAAAAACATAACGTTGAACGACACTTTCAGACAAATCATGGCACTTTTAATGTGAATTATCCTCTTAAATCTGAAGTAAGAAAGAAAAAAATGTGTAATCTAAAATCAAGTCTAACAGCACAACAGACTGTTTTCACTAGACATGTGGAAAATTCTAAAAAGGCCACTATTGCTTCTTTCAAAATATCTCACATGCTCGCAAAAAAGAAGAAACCTTTCATTGATGGTGAGTTGTTTAAGGAACTATTTTTGACTGGTGCCGATTGTTTGTTTGATGGATTTTCTAACAAACGTGAGATTGTCTCAGCAATACAAGACTTACAGTTGTCAAATAACACAGTCACAAGAAGAATACATGCAATTTCAACAGACATACAAACTCAGTTAAAAACTGACTTGGAAATATGTGACTGGTTCTCGCTACAATTTGACGAGTCAACAGATATATCAGACACCGCACAGTTAGCAGTTATGGTGAGAATGGTGTTTAGTAACTTCACAGTAAAAGAGGATATGTTACAAATATTACCTATGAAAGGACAGACAAGGGGTGAGGATATTTATAATACATTCAAAACATACGCCAAGTCAATAAATATGCCTTTGCACAAGCTGTCTGCAATAACCACTGATGGGGCGCCAGCAATGATGGGTAAAAACAAAGGATTTATTGCCCTCTGCATGAAGGATGATTCATTTTCAAACTTCATGTCCTACCATTGTATTATCCACCAGGAAGCTCTGTGTTGTAAAATTTTGCCATTTGAACACGTCATGAAAATAGTTACAAAAATAATCAATTCTATTCGAGCAGCTCCTTTGCAACACCGACTTTTCAAGGCCCTGTTAGAAGATACTGAAGATAAAGAACATGATCTTATTCTGCATACTGAAGTACGTTGGCTCAGTAAAGGAAAGGTTCTTACAAGATTTGTGAGTTTAATTGAAGAAATAAAAACATTTATAAACGATAGAAAGGAAAATTATGATGAACTAGCTGACTCTGGCTGGCTGATTGATTTGGGATTTCTCACAGACATCATGGAAAAATTGAATTCTTTAAATTTGGAGTTGCAGGGTAAAGACAAAAGCATAGCTGAAATGATAAGCTCTGTAAAGTCATTTAAAGCTAAATTGGATTTCTTGATATCAAATCTACAGATCAATTCTCTCGTGCCTTTCCCACATATGAAGAAAATGCTAGGTGACAATGAATTAAATGGGACATTATTTATTAAGCATCTTCAAGAGTTAAAAAAACATTTTGAAGAGAGATTTTTGCAGTTTAAACATATTGAGCCAATAGTTTCCTTCTGTATCAATCCTTTTACTTGGCAAATAAATGTTATGGAAATAGCCGCATGTATTGCAGACAGAAGAACTAGAGTTAGAAATTTTGGACCTTAAGAATGATATTTTGCTAAAATCCTTAATGTCAGAGGACTTTTGGAATACAGTGGATAGAGAAAAGTTTCCATTGTTGAAAAAAGCGGCACATAAAATTGAATCATTTTTCGGTTCGACATATTTATGCGAATCATTGTTTTCAAACATGAACTTAATAAAATCAAGATATAGATCTCGACTCACCGATGAGCATCTTTATGATTGTCTGCTAACAGGATTATCGTCATACGCTCCTAANTTCTTTGTATTTGTGTGTTTTGTTTACTTTCTTTACGTTTTGTAAATACATTTCTCTGTGTGTATGCAATTTGAAAAAAACGCCAAATAATTTTATTATTTTGAAACATTTTTGTTTATTATTTATTAATACATTATGACTATAAGAAAATAAGAAAATAAATTATGGGAAAATGACAAGTTATGGAAGGAGTTTGTCGATTTAAAATAGGTGGTGCCCGCCACCCTACCGATATTTTAGAATGTGCTCTAGAGTAAAAAAAAGGTTGGGAACCCTGTACTAATGTATGGTGAGATATAGCTAGGGGTGTAATAAATCTGAGGTCAATCTACTAATATAAGGCGAGATATAGCTAGGGTGTAATAAATCTGAGGTCAAGCTACTAATGTCACCTAAGTCTTTCAATAAATAAAATGTACGAAAAAATTCACACAAACTAAAAAGATTACGACCCGATGTTAATGGGATGATTAATAATCGAGGGCGATTTGCGATATTTTGTAACTGCAATAAGTGAGATACGCGCATTACTGAAATATAAGAGCGACAATGTTTCAGCCCATAGAAATGTAATTTAGGAAATAGGAAAACAAACCTTATTTTTAAAAAAATCTATGTATAGCTTTTACGTTCTAGCACTATTTTGTTTGTAAAATATGTATCTACAATATAATTTTTGCAAACCCCACACATTTTGAGGATTCTGATTTATAAAAAAAAAAATTAAAAAAAAATTAAAAAAAAAAAAATAAAAAAAAAATAAAAAAAAAAAAAACTCTTTCATTTTATTTAAACAAATAAGGGACAAACATTTTAAATATCTGTAACATTAAATGAATTTGATATATTGATATCTTTATTAAAAGAGTAACCAAGTTTTCTCTACTACATTATCGGAAAATCGTAAAACAGAAATCTTTTGAATTGAAGAATATCTTAACTTAAATTTGCGCCTGCAAAAGCCTTGAGTTTTGTTCGGACATGCATAAACATTGGAGGGGTAATAGACCCACTTTCTGTCAAACTTTTGAGCTGAAACTTTGCACATAGACTCGTTGTGAATGAAAAAATAGTCTTTCAAAATTTCAGCCTCACACCCCAAGCTCAATCTACAAAAATCAAGGGGAAGATGAATGACATATGATGACACTTATTTCGCCATAGAAAAATTCCTTACTAATTGCTTAAAATTAGATTATATATGTATAAATTTATATATATGTATATATATATATGTAAATAATGATAATAATAATAAAGTTTATTTGAAAATCACGCTTCACCCCTAAAGGCTCGAAGCGCAGTACATTAATAGATATATATAACAATCTATAATCTACCACATTGAAATACAAAATGCTACATTGCAAAAAAAACTATATACTGGAATACCCATTCCAAGTCTTTCATACCTAGCAATCATAAACAACACAGGCCAATACATATCTACAGGATAATAGCTAGATACACAACATCACCCAAGCAGTTGTTTGCGAAATAGATATGTCTTCAAATCAGTTTTGAAAGACTCGCTGTTTCTGAGAGCGACAGGAAGGGTGTTCCAAATTGTTGGGCCAGCAAATGCGAAAGTGCGCCCCTCTTAAGTCTCAAGGCGAACACGTGGTATCGAGAGTTTGCCACTATCAGAAGAGCGGAGTTGTCTAATGGGTACATACGGCTTCAGCAGCTCTTTGAGATAGGACGGTGCCAGGTCATGTAAGCAGCTTGAGCACAGCGTTGCAATTTTGCACTCTATGCGAGCGCAGACTGGCAGCCAATGCAACTCTCTCAGAAGTGTTTTAGCATGATCGAATTAGCATTTTCAAAAAACAGTACGAGCCGCATTATTCTGTGCTTTTTAAAGTTTTATCTAGGAGAGTAGCTGGAAGACCACCATGAGAGCATTGCAGTAGTCCATGCGTGGTAGCGCGAATGCAGACATCAGCCTCTTTGATGCATCTAACGTTAAGAAAGGTCTTATATGACTAAGTCTGCGCAGCTCTAGAAAAATCGCCTTGCAAAGCTTGTTAATGTGATTTTCCATAATTATATAGTATTGTGTCTAAGTAAACACCCAGGTTTCGCAATGTTTGAGCACACTCAATCTGCATAACTGAGAGATTAAGGGTTTGTGTGTTAGTTATATGTTTTAACTTTTGAGCGGTAGCAATGGGGATCAGCTCGGTTTTTTCATCGCTCTGTTTAAGCTTGTTTATGGTCAACCAGTGCTTAACTGACTCCACTGTCTTCTGTATCATACTAAGAACCCGAGGGAACTGAAAGGGGATCACAGATTGTCGAAGTTGGGTGTCATCCGCGAACATGTGATATATAGCATGTCAAACTGCTTGAACACCGCACCCAGGGGCTGAAAGTACATAGTGAAAAGCAACGGGTATAGGACCGAGCCCTGGGGTACGTAGAATTCGATGAAAGATTGCATCGAGGTCAAGCCGTTTGCGATAACTGATTGGACCCGATTTGTCAAATACGAGCGGAACCATTTCAGGACGGTATCGGTGACACCAAACGTATTTTCCAGACGTTGAAGAATATGCATTGGTCAAGCGTATCGAACGCAGCCGATAGATAGAGTAGCGACAAAAGCGTATCTTGCCCTCGCCACAAGATGACAGAAGTTCGTTTACGGCGCGCAACAGGGCAGTCTCGGTAGAGTGATGCACTTGTATGCTGACCGGAAAGGCTCAAACAAGTCACAAGTGCGCTTGCTGCTGAATATTTTCTTTTGTTTTTTTTCTGAAATGTTTGGAGAATGAAATCTGCGGGTTGTAAAAGCGGGTGTGTCACTATGTTATTAATTCAGTTGAGGGACATTAAAAATGTATGCGGTTTTCGAGCTTTGTGTGGAACTCTAGTAGAGATTCTTTCAAAGTGCGAGCTTTGTATGCATGTCTTGTCAAATGTTCAGCCCCGTCCCCACGACACTCATACCAAATTTATATGAAAAACCTGTTTTTAAATGTAGACTTTCTTTGAATTTCATGAAAATGTACACTGTCCTTTCCATCAACTTTGTTTTCGCAAAATGAAAACAAAAATACACTTTCATATTTTTGCAGAGAATGTTAATCCTTAGTTTTTCATGGCAATGTTAACCCTTACTTGTTCACGTCAATGTTAACCCTTACTTGTTCATGTCAAAGTTAACCCTTACTTGTTCATGGCAGTGTTAACCCTTACTTGTTCATGGCAATGTTAACCCTTACTTGTTCATGGCAATGTTAACCCTTACTTGTTCATGTCAATGTTAACCCTTACTTGTTCATGTCAATGTTAACCCTTACTTGTTCATGTCAATGTAAACCCTTACTTGTTCATGTCAATGTTAACCCTTACTTGTTCATGTCAATGTTAAACCTTACTTGTTCATGGCAATGTTAACCCTTACTTGTTCATGGCAATGTTAATCCCTACTTGTTCATGTCAATGTTAACCCTTGCTTGTACATGGCCCTGAATTATAGAGGGACAAAATATTTCGCCACTTTTATGATTAAATTTTCATATGTGTGAAATGGTTGAGATATTTGCATCTACTTAAAAAAGTTCTCACTCTGTTCCGTTCGCACTTTATTATGTATTTCTTAGAAATATCTACAACACATTCTATAATATAAACATGCTATTTATCCTCATAAATATGTGCCCACTCGTTATCCTCGCCGCTGATCTTTATCTTGGGGAAAATTAGAAAAACCTAAATGTCCATAGTTACGAGGAAAATCGCATCCTCTATTTTCCATTTACAAACCCTTTTTTTAGGCATGGGTACTGCTATGTAAATTCACCCACTGTCTCTTAAAAAATTTGAACTCTAATTATTATTATTATTATATATATATATATATATATATATATATATATATATATATATATATATATATATATATATATATATATATCGTCTTTTCGTCTTAACTCCACTTGAAATATGCTTTTAGAAAATGTTAAAAAAATTATTGAACTAGTTCTAGATCTAGCTATATATCACTTCCCAATGTGTAAGATATGTAAGTGTTAAGACATAATTTTACTTATAAAATGCACGGAGCCATAATGTGGGCGTTGTTTGAGCTGTCTTGGTCAAAATCTAAAAATAGCATCCCCACCCCTCTGCCCTAAAAACATAAATTGTACACGTGTTTAGTTATTTTATCAACATCTATAAAAGCAGACAAGTAATGTTTGCACTCCTGTGTTGCTACCGCACAATATTGAATTGTGCAAATTACTTTTTTTTTGTATGTATTTCATATTTTAAAATCTATTTTTAAATTGGATAATATATAATGTTTTTGTTTTTTTTTATTTTAAGTATTCGACCCAATTTTTTTATCGTACTTGAATATAAAATCAGTTTATTGAAAAATTTAAAGTTAACAATTTTATTTGACATTATCTTTACACTAATGTTCCAGTCTGTATTGTTTTCGGGTTTTAAATTATTCCTAAAATGTTTGTTTTTTAAATATAACAGCCCCACTTAATGTATATATTTATATACATATATATACATTAAGGTACTGTGGGGTTGTTACATTTTTAAAGAACATTTTTTAGAAAGACAAAAAACAAACATTATTTTTTAAATGTAAAAATCCCACAGCCGCCTAATTGATATATATATTATGTTTAATCTCTTGAACTGTACAAATTTGATCAAAATTAATAATCGCGATAAAAAATAAGGTATTCAGGAGCGTAACAATTTTATGTCTATAATCTAAAGTTACTTATGGCTCCTTTGGCCTGACGTGATTCGGTATTATTATTTATCGATAAAATAGTGTAGGTTTTTAGATCTAGAGCATTTTCAGATACGACCCGTGCTTTAAATGTCTACATTAATTTAAGTAACTTACACTTAGAAATCATATAAATTTTTATTGCTTCGACATCTAGACCTATTAGCCTAGAATGAGCTTGGAAAGCTTTTTTTTGGAAAATCTCAAAAATATTTAGTGATGCTCTCTCATTATAATTATAGTACGCGTCATTTGAGCAATTACACATTTAAATTTAATTTTGCACAAAAAAAAAATATAATGATAATTGAGTTTTTCCGATACATTTACTTTGACATTATAATATTTATTGTTAGACGATCATTTATTGGTAATAAAAAGAATATCTTAACTCTCAAAATTAAATAAAATAATTTAAATAATTATTTCAGTGTTCTGTTACATATATTTCTAAATCATAGTAATAATAAGTTACACTTAAAAATTAGGCAAATATATTTTATTTTTACATTTTGAATGTTATCGATTATAGTAAAAAGAAAAGAAAATTCCTAGACTTGTTTTTAAGAATCCCAACTTATTAAAACAACTCGATCTTTTTTCCTCGTTAGCTAATTTTAATATACTAGTATATATATGACCCGATATTACGGGAATAAATATGGTTGCGTTTAGCGAAATTTTTTTTTATTTTTTTTGTATTGCTAAAAGTCATCAGGATTTCTTATTTAAAAATCATTTTAAAATCATTTGCATTTGAGAAATATGTATCTGAAATATAATATAACTTTACAATTATACTACTTCTTTTCGCACCCTCAAATACAATTATTATCTTTAACATTGTAAAAGAAACATTCAATTATATACTGAAGTTAAAATCTATAAAATAATAATATTTTTTTTTTTATGTTGATATCAAAATAAATCATTTGAAAAGTCATATGGTTTAAATTTAAATTTGTTATACAATTTGACAAGAGAAATTATAACCACATAACGGCACACCATACACTTATTTCTTCCTATTTTATTTTCTCAAATTGTTTCGCTTTCAAAAGAATTTTTTTTTTGAAGGATCTTAAGAATGATTTACAAATTTACCACCCAAAACCTAAACATAAAATAAAATTTAGGTTTTAAAACTTTAAAAAAAAAAAAGGTTAAGGGAATTAGAAATATGCGTTGTTGCATTTTTAAAGGAATATTTGTCAGCCCATAAAAAAAAGCGTTGGTGTATATTAATGAGGGATTTACTACAATATTCCTAAAAATTGCTATCTAAATCCTTTATAGGAACGAACAAATTTTGGCTATAAGTTAAATAAGAGACGATATGTTTCTTTTCAGACGTTCAATATTTTCAAACCTGATGATGTTAATAATTTGGAAACTGGTAGCTAAAGTCTTCTTTAAAAAAAAATGTGTACACAATTGTCTTAAATTTTTCGTCAAAGATACTTATGCAGTTTTGAAAATTGCCTGGTACTTTTTAAGAGTACAACATTGACCCACAAACAGATCAGTTACAGGCCTGAGATGTTCGATTGGTGTTAAATATTGCATGTCTCAGTGGAAACGTTCCCCTAGGATTTATACACCCGAAATGGTCTTGTATTTCTTCTCCTGTCAAGCAAAATATTTTGACGTGGAGGAGGGAAATACGGGCACGTTTGCCAATCTTACAGATGTACATCCGACATGATATCATAAAAAAGCAGATACTCCACCCATGTGGTCATGAGACACAACGGTATAAAGTCTTTTTTATTAAAAACATAAACACAGACCGACACGGCACAGGTTAAAATCTAAGGACCTGCATATGAAATGACCTGCATTCAAAATGACCTCCGGGACAATATTGAGGCAACCCTCAAAGACCTGTACTCAGGTGTAACAGAAATTGACTCTTTTGTACCAATTGAGAGGCATACAATTGTGAACACATACAAACCCCAACTAATGGTCGTGGCTTTATTCGCCAAGAGTGCACACTATATTTCATGTTCGTGCTCTCCTGGGAATTTTAATCATCACTGTCCTCAATGGGGATAAACCAATATTTTAAAAAAGACCCCGGCAGACAGTTTTCTTTTCCGTTGTACTTCCTCAGAGGTTGGGAGCACATGTATCGCGGCATGCATGCCTTTTCCAACAGTCGATTACCTTCCGTCAATGTCACCATCTCTTACTTGCAACCCCCCATATACAGTCCTCTCTTCCCCAGGTAAGTACACATTTACCAATTAGTTTCATGGAAAATTAATGCAAATAACTTTGATGCTCTCTTATTGGCTACTTCTTGTGTGTGTGCACAGAACTGTCATTATGTTTCTTTATGTCTACCAATATGTTAATGTCTTCGTTAATTCTATTACATTTCTTTATTAGTATCACTATATTATATATTATTGTAGTCTTTAAACCAATTATTGCGTTTCCTTATTTGTATTTATATTAATACTTTCGTGAAGTCTAAGGTTTTGTTGCTTTTTGTTTACAACAGTGTAACCGTCACAATCCTAGAAAAAAGTAATATTACGCCTTTCAAACTAATAATACTATTACCATATTTTACGGACTATGTGACGCATTTTTTTCTTGGAAAAATTGGCTCCAAAGTCCAGGTGAGTCTTATACTCGAAATTAAAATAAAAATGGTATTAAAATTGTGTTTAATTGCTAAAAAATTAAGACGCTTCTTATAGTCCATAGCGACTTATAATCCGTAAAATACGGTAAGTGCCTTAGAGAGTACGGAATTGTCTTCTACCAAAGCAAGAACGAACAAAAGAAAATAGACTTAACAACCAAACTACACTTTATTATTTTTGTTTTTAAAAAGCTGTGTACACGTTACAAGAGACATAATAAAAGGATGTGGCTTTACTTCCGATGACACCTCATGCACATGATGATAAAACTTGTTACAGTTTCCAGTGTTTCAAACAACGAATTATCGGCCGTGGTTATGATTCAAAGTTGCAGGAGAAAATCCTAGATAAGAAATGACACAATTCAAATAGATATTACAAATTGCCGTATTTATCAGCGTAGAATACGCACTTTTTTGCTGGATGTGTGCAATTTATACGCCGATATAATTTAATTATTTTTTTTTACTGAAATTTCCTTCTTAAAATGAGGTGCGTATTATACGCCGATAAATACGGTTTAGAGAATTATAGTTCCTCATTTAATTTCTTTTATTTAACACACTCACTTCAGCCATAGGAATGAACACAAGTAACAGACACTGGCAAATGGGGTATTTTAAAATAGCTGACATCGAGTTTGATACTAACATGGGATTTGATACTGGGCTGGCTTGTCTCAAGAAATCTGCGACAAGAGCGAGCCATATGATTCGAATACTAATTTATTTACTTGTTACGCACTGACTTGTATTTGGAGAAATTAATCACCTATTTTAATTTTAATTTGGCTCGTTGTTAACAGTGCCTAACAAAGGACGATACAATAGAATCATCAATATTAAAGATACGACCCAAAACAGTTTCTAGTTACAATTAATACGATTTATTATGTCTTAAGATAATTACAAAAGAAACGAAAATATAATTACAATCTTGAACTTACAGTATGGTGGATCTTGTACCGGTACACAGTTAACACAGTTAGAATAATGTGCCAATAAATAATGCGAAATAAACACATATGAGCACACAAATACACAAAGAATAAAACACGCCTCGTAAAGTTAATAAAATCTATCTGAATCTCCGTCTTCTCGTCCGTGCCTGTCAATCCCTTTTATAGGTGGGTCTACCGACGCCTAACCCTTGCCTTCGATAAGCTACATGGAATTTCGAGAACAATCCCATTCATTCTACAAAATACTATTTGGAACAGATTAATTATTTTTAGTGGTTTGCGGCATAAACACGAATAGATCAAAAGACTACGCCACACCCCTTTGTGAACACAGCGTCTCATGCGGGGTCAATCAGAGGGCACGCACGAGAAATATTATGTAAACTAGCTCTCTATAACACCTCCCCTCTTAAAAGAATAAAAATTCATTGTTAAAAAATGGAATTCTTTTTCCATTAAAATTGAAGAAAGTACATTTCTTACCCTAAAAATATCAGACATAAACTTTTTAATAGCTTATAAACAATAACATAAGTGAAAATTAATTTCTGGACAAAGTATCTGCAATGACATTATCTTTGCCTTTAATATGTTTGATGTCCAAATTAAATTCTTGTAAAAATAGGCTCAATCTTAACAATCTTTGATTTTTGAAAAATACATCTTATTCAAAAATGTTAAAGGATTGTGATCAGTAAAAACAAGTACTGAATGTAAAGAACAACTGACATAAAAATCAAAGTGTTGGAGAGCAAGAATTAAACCTAATTATTCTTTTTCTACAGTGGAATAGTTTTTCTGATGTGAGTTAAATTTCTTTGAGAAATAAGAGACAGAATGATCTACATTGTGGTCATCTTCTTGAAAAAGAATTGCACCAATGCCAACATCACTGGCATCTACAGCTTATTTTTACTGTTTGTTAAAGTCTGGTGCAATTACAACAGAAGAATTAGCAAGTATATTTTAATGTTTTCGAATGCTTTCTGGCAAGCATCTGACCAAAAAAATTTTGCATTTTTCTTTAACATATTACTTAAAGGAGAAGCAATAACTGAGAACTTTTTGCAAAAATTTCTCTATAGTAGCCTGCCATTCCAAAAAATCTCATTAACTGTTTTCTAGTAGTGGGTGTTGGAAGTGATACAATAGCATTTATCTTAGCTTGAACAGGCTTTACATGACCTTGACCAAAATATTCCACAGTTGCATGACAAAATTCACATTTATTTAAATTTACAGTTACATTTGCCTGCACTCATTTTTTAAAAAGAGATCTTAATTGGTTTACATGACTTGAAAAATCTTGGCTGTAAATAATTACATCATCAATATAGGCGCTGCAATTTTCCTTGTCAGCAATAATGTTATTTACAAGACGTTGGAATGTAGCTGGGGCATTTTTCATTCCAAAAGACATTACTTTATATTGGTATAAACCATCTGGAGTACAAAAAGCAGAGATTTCTTTTGCTCTGTCAGATAGAGGAACCTGCCAATAACCTGATAGTAAGTCTATCTTGGTTACATATTTGGCATCACCTATTCAATTTATAAGATCGTCTATCCTTGGAATCGGAAAGGAATCATTCTTTGTAAATGCATTCACTTTCCTGAAGTCAGTACAAAACCTGTAACTTTTGTCAGGCGTTGGGACTAAAATACATGGTGAACTCCAATTACTAGAGCTTAGTTCAATTATATCATTTTCAAGCATGTATTTTATTTCAGACCGGATTATTTCAAGTTTTTCCGGATTGACCCTATAGGGGTATTGCTTGACCAGAACTGCATTGCCAATGTCAACATCATGTACAGCAATGTTGGTTTTATTAGGCACATCAGGGAAGAGTCAAACTAAATCTTTAATTACAGACTTTACAACATGCTTCTCTGACAATGACAAATATCCTAGTTTCTTATCAAATGAATAAAATAGTGAAACGAGGTATGTGGAAGCTTGAAATAAGGTAACGGGACAAAAAACAAGGACGTTTCGGCATAAAGCCTTCCTCAGCCAACAATAGAAATGAAATAATAACCAAGAAAAGAGCACAGTGGATAACTCAAGTAGTATTCATTCGTGTCTCCGGAAGTGGAAAAAACTTCTTATCGAAGTTGGCCAATACTTCTGAATTTTTAAGTTTATACTTAACAACTTTTTCTGGGACATTATCAAAGGTTTCAGTAACATTTTCTTTAAGTACTGTAGTTACAGTTGAGATTGTGTTAACATTAGTTTCTGAGGATGTACAATGATCATCACATTTTCTATCAAAATATTCTTTTCGCATGTTAATGTGACATAACTGTTTCTTTCTTTTACGATCTGGTTTTAACACAATGTAATTTAAATCATATATTTTGGCCTCAATTACATCAGGACCAAAATATCTAGCTTGTAGTGCCTGCCCTGGTATCGGCAAAAGCACAAGCACTTTGTCCCCTAAAGCAAACTGTCTGAATTTTGAATGTTTGTCATACCAAACTTTCATTTTAGATTGTGAATCTTTTAAATGTGTTTTAGCCAATTTAACGGCATTAAAAAGTTTAGTTTTAAAGTTTTGGACATAATCAAGAAGTCCTTCCGTGGGTGTCGATGACATCCACGTGTCTTTTAAAAGTTTAAGAGACCGCGAACCGTGTGACAAAACACCATTTTGAAAGGGGCTGAATCCAAGTGATTCTTGAACTGCTTCTCTTGCGGCGAACAGTAGCGTGTTGATGCCTTCATCCCAGTCTTTCTCTTGTTCTAGGCAATAGGTTCTCATCATGTTCTTCAACGTCTGATGGAATCGCTCAAGTGCTCCCTGTAACTCAGGATGATATGCACTCGACAAGCAGTGTTCTATGCGCAACTGGTTTATCACTTGTTTGAATATTCGTGCCTTGAAGTTGGTTCCTTGGTCAGACTGTACAGAGTTCGGAAGACCAAACAATGTAAAAAACTTCGTCAAAGCTTTGACGATGTTCGGATTTTTGATGTTGCGAAGAGGAATAGCTTCTGGGAACCGTGTTGACGCACACATGATTGTCAGCAACTATTGGTGACCTGATTAAGTCTTTGGTAGAGGTCCAACGCAGTCTATAATAACGCGACTGAAAGGTTCTTCGAATGCTGGAATGGGTTGAAGAGGAGCTGCTGGTATCTTCTGATTTGGTTTCCCTACCACCTGACAAGTATGACATGATCTGCAGTAGTCAACCACATCTTTCTTGATTTTGGGCCAAAAGAAGTGCGACGTGATTTTGTGATATGTCTTCTTTACTCCCAAATGGCCTGAAAGTGGTGAGTCATGGGCTAAGTTCAGAACTTCGTTCCGGAATGGGGTAGGAACTACTATTTGATTAATTATCCTCTATTCTTGGTCAGCATTTGCGTCTGGAGGTCACCATTTTCTCAAAAGTATGTCATCTTGAAGGTAATAACATACAGGGAAATGTTCAGCTTGTTCTTGGGTCAAAGCGTTCTCTCGAAGTTTAACTATTTCTGGATCACTCTTCTGTTCTTCAATAAGTTGCATTCGAGTTGAAGTCTTGTAATTACTAGCCTCTTCATTTAGACTTTCAAAAAATGTTTTTCCCAGGTCAATTTCAGGAAGAATTTTATTGCTTTTTTTTGTGAAATCTCTTTTGTGAAGATCTTGGAACTCTTGGCTCTTGTCACAGCACATGCTGGATACAATTCTTGATCTTATTCTTGCACACAAGTCCTCATTAAAACGCCCTCTGGAGGTAGACCTCTTCTTGGAGCAAAAGGATCTTGGCGACAAGCTCATAAGACTCGCAGTCGAAGCAGGAACTTTGCTGGAGTCAGTACAACTAGCCTTATTGTTCATAATGGAACTCTTTGATGAGTCGTGACAAACCTCTTTGAAGTTTGTATGGACATCTGGAGAGCAAAAATTCTTGAATTTTAAAAATGTGTTTCCAGATGTATTACGAGACGTACCAGCGGAGACTTTGTGTTGTGTACCAGGATGTGTGGTCTTCTCAGTTTTCTTCTTGAGTTTCCAGCAATCATCACTCGTATGTCCTTCCTTTTTACAGTAGGCACATGTGTCCTTGGCACTTGTTTCTTTCGTACCGGGCTTGAATGATTTTTTGGGGGGTTTACTGTAAGTTGATGCAGGTTTCTTTTTGTGCCTGTCTTTTCTGGTGTCAAATGGGTTCATTGAAAATTGACGAGTGATGGTGAAGTCGTCGGCTAACACTGCTGCCGTATGTGCGTCACCTTCGCCAAGGTCTGCAATATGTATCCACACCTCTGTACGAACACAGTTCTTGAACTCCTCCATCAGAATGAGGTTCTTGAATTTCTTGAAGTCTGTCTCAGTGTTGGTTGCGTGCAGCCACTTGTCCAGGAGCCTTTCCTTTTCCCGGAGGAACTCAACATGAGTCTGGCCATCACGTTTCGACTGTTCCCTTAACTTTTTACGGTATGCTTCAGGGACACATTCATAAGCAATAATTATTAATGATTGTACTTGGTTATAGTCCCCGCGCTGTTCCGCATTCAAGGACACAAAGACTTCGGATGCCCTTCCGGTCAAAGGCTGGTTGAAGTAAGGTGGACCACATAGTTTCAGGAATTTTAAAATTTTGGGCAGTTATCTCAAACTACGCAAAATATTTGTCAACCTCTTTTTCTGAAAATTTTGGGATTACTTTTGCAAATTTAATTGCATCGCAACCCTGACCGGCTGGAACTGCGAGTCTATTTTCCATTGCTCCTAAATTGGCCGTTATTTCCATTTGTTTTATTTTAATTGTTAGCTCTCTATCTTTTTCTTCTTTCTCTCTCTGGGCATCTAGTTCCATTTGTTTGAGTTCTCGTTCTTTATCTAGCTCCAGCTGTTTGAGCTTCAGTTGGAGCTCCATACTAGGATCATGCGGTTGTGTGACTGAGGCCAATTCATCCTCAGATAACATGTCTTCATCCACTAAATGAACGATGATCATGTCTCGTATGGTCTTTTTAACTGCCGAATGATTTACACTTATTCCTAAATCTTTAGCAATGGAAAATAGTTCCTTTCTAGAACATTTGTCTAATGCCACTACTTATGGGTTTTCAACATCAAAATCCATTTTGATACAGGCAAAATATAACACTGATTTTTATAAAATTTAAGCTTAGTGCACACACTAATCTAATTGAATTTAAAGAAAAATTATAACCAGCTCTGTTGTTGGTATCGTAAAATGATATCGTGTACTCAAAATTAATCTGAGTATGTAAAACAATGGGTCAAAATCCACAGAAAAACACTCAATTTATTATTGGTGTAATAAAAATTCTAGATTAAGATTATCCTCGGAAAAAGCAGCACAATTTGATAGAATTGGGGTCTTGAGAAAAATAATAACATGGAGTTCGCTATATCCCGGAGGAGCAACCCAATTTGTTGAAATTGGGGACTAATGAGAATAAAATGTGGATTCCGTTATCCCCGGAAGAGCCCACAATTTGTTACGCACTGACTTGTTTTGGAGAAATTAATCTCCTATTTTAATGTTAATTTGGCTCGTTGTAAACAGTGCCTAACAAAGGACGATACCATAGAATCATCAATATTAAAGAAAAGACCCAAAACAGTTTCTGGTTACAATTAATAAGATTTATTATGTCTTAAGATAATTAAAAAGAAAAGAAAATATAATTACAATCTTGAACTTACAGTATGGTAGATCTTGTACCGGTACATAGTTAACACAGTTAGAATAATGTGCCAATGAATAATGCGAAATAAACACATATGAGCACACAAATACACAAAGAATAAAACACGCCTCGTAAAGTTAATTAAATCTATCTGAATCTCCGTCTTCTCGTCCGTGCCTGTCAATCCCTTTTATAGGTGGGTCTACCGACGCCTAAGCCCTGCCTTCGATAAGCTACATGGCATTTCTAGAACAATCCCATTCATTCTACAAAATACTTTTTGGAACATATTAATTATTTTTAGTGGTTAGCGGTATAAACACAAATAGATCAAAAGACTACGCCACACCCCTTTGTGAACACAGCGTCTCATGTGGGGTCATTCAGAGGGCACGCACGAGAAATATTATGTAAACTAGCTCTCTATAACATACTAATTAAGTCTTTGACCTAGAACTTGTTCCTCGACATTAGGAGGAATCGTTGCTCTGAAATTTTAGGGTGAAAACTGCTTAACGCTGACTTTAACACAGTTTGCTTTTTAATTTTTTATGCATGAACCAAGTTGAAATGGAAACAAATTTTGTAAGGACAACATCGGTTTTCAAACCACATGATTCCAATCTGGATAGAACCAGTTGATCATTATAACATGAGTATTTATATTCATAAAATATTAGTTAAATCGGAGAAGTAGCAAAGGGCGTATTGTAATAGACACACATAATATGACAGACTTACGACAAACCAATGACACATGCATATCTCACATAGATAATTTCTTCACTTACATTGAATAACTTTACAATTATCTTCAGATCATTTCAGTATGGAGGTCTGGGTGCGTTGTTAGGCCACGAATTCGTGCACCACTTTGATATTGATCGGAGACTGGTCGATAGAGACCATTTGCCGATTTCTCCAGGCTGGACGTCGTCCGCTAATGAGTCCTTCATGGCAAGCGTCAGTTGTCTGGTTGACCAGTACAGTTCATGTACGTACGATGGCATACGGGTAAGTGGATGAAATGGGGTTGACATAACACTTCCACCATGTGTGTCAAACTGAGACGCCCAGTATAATTCGTTTACATACGGAACTACGCGGTGAGTTTATACCAATTGGGTTGTCTATTATACTTCATTCATGGATGTGCAATCAAATTGTCCAGTATAATTCGTTGTAATTAAATTAAATTACGAGGTTACATGATGTGGTGGCTATAATTTTCAGTATGTTATATGTTTGCTCGAGGAATGAGTGCTGATAAAGGGATGTAACACTACACTTTTAGCTCATATTTGGGATGGAGCATAGTAAAAAATCAAACTAATAGCTATTGAGAATATCAGAATTCTGCATACAGTGCCCATAATGTTTCTCTTTGTATGCCTACATTGCCCATAATGTTTCTCTTTGTATGCCTACAGTGCCCATAATGTTTCTCTTTGTATGCCTACAGTGCCCATAATGTTTCTATTTGTATGCCTACAGTGTCCATACTGTTTCTGTTTGTATGCCTACAGTGCCCATAATGTTTCTGTTTGTATGCCTACAGTTCCCATAATGTTTCTATTTGTATGCCTATAGTGCCCATAATGTTTTTCTTTGTATGCCTGCAGTGTCCATAATGTTTCTTTTTGTATGCCTACAGTGTCCATAATGTTTTTCTTTGTATGCCTACAGTGCCCATAATGTTTCTTTTTGTATGCCTACAGTGCCCATAATGTTTCTGTTTGTATGCCTACAGTGCCCATAATGTTTCTCTTTGAATGCCTACAGTGCCCATAATGTTTCTCTTTGTATGCCTACAGTGTCCACAATGTTTCTGTTTGTTGTTGTGTACTTGGTTGTGTGAGGAGAGACTCGTGCTATCATCTGTTTGTTTGTGTTTGTGTACTTGGTTGTGTGAGGAGAGACTCGTGCTATCATCTGTTTGTTGTTGTGTACTTGGTTGTGTGAGGAGAGACTCGTGCTATCATCTGTTTGTTGTTGTGTACTTGGTTGTGTGAGGAGAGACTCGTGCTAACATCTGTTTGTTGTTGTGTACTTGGTTGTGTGAGGAGAGACTCGTGCTATCATCTGTTTGTTGTTGTGTACTTGGTTGTGTGAGGAGAGACTCGTGCGATCATCTGTTTGTTTGTTGTTGTGTACTTGGTTGTGTGAGGAGAGACTCGTGCTATCATCTGTTTGTTTGTTGTTGTGTACTTGGTTGTGTGAGGAGAGACTCGTGCTATCATCTGTTTGTTTGTTGTTGTGTACTTGGTTGTGTGAGGAGAGACTCGTGCTATCATCTGTTTGTTTGTTGTTGTGTACTTGGTTGTGTGAGGAGAGACTCGTGCTATCATCTGTTTGTTTGTTGTTGTGTATATGCTGTTGTGAGCAGATAATATTTCTAGCATCTATTTGTATGTGTGGGTGTGTGAGCAGAGAATTGTGCGAGCATCTATTTTTATGTGTGGGTGTGTGAGCAGAGAATTGTGCTAGCATCTATTTGTATGTGTGGGTGTGTGAGCAGAGAATTGTGCGAGCATCTATATGTTTGTTGTTTTATCTGGGCTGGTGTGAGTTGAGGAAAGTATAGATATGCTCTTGGTTTGAATTCGTGATCTTTGTCTGCTTTTAATTGTATCGAGTCCTAGCTGTGCGGAAATGGTCTTCAGATTTGTCCTGCATTTGTTGCTGGTTGTCCTACAGATGAACAATTTAATCTGCCAAGTCCAGGTCATTCAGTTATTCCCAGGATGTCCACTGTATCCCTGCTACGGTAGAAGTCGCGAGTTTTCCATGCGTGAGCTTTGGGTGACGCCAAGTTTGGCCAGGCGACGTGTTACGTCTAATTGTACATTGTATCCCTTTGCCTTGATTTCATGTAAACATCGCATCTCACCGATTGACACATAACCAAATAGAATGTGATTAGCTACGGATTAAGAGCACCCGCCTTGACCCTATCGAGAATGTTTTCTCTATGCGACTGTACAGGAGCCGATAAACGGGAAGATTTAGTGGGAGAGATAGTGGGAGAGATAGTGGGAGAGATAGTGGGAGAGATTAGTGGGAGAGATAGTGGGAGAGATTAGTGGGAGAGATAGTGGGAGAGATAGTGGGTGAGATAGTGGGTGAAATAGTTGGAGAGACAGTTGGAGAGATAGTGGGAGAGATTAGTGGGAGAGATTAGTGGGAGAGATAGTGGGAGAGATAGTGGGAGAGATAGTGGGAGAGATAGTGGGAGAGAAAGTGGGAGAGATTAGGGGGAGAGATTAGGGGGAGAGATAGTGGGAGAGATTAGTGGGAGAGATAGTGGGAGAGGTGAGTGGGAGAGAATAGGTGGGGAGATAGTGGGGATGATGAGTGGGAGAGGTTAGTGGGAGAGATAGTGGGAGAGATAGTTGGAGAGATAGTGGGAGAGATAGTGGGAGAGAAAGTGGGAGAGATTAGTGGGAGAGATTAGTGGGAGAGATAGTGGGAGAGATTAGTGTGAGAGATAGTGGGAGAGATTAGTGGGAGAGATAGTGGGAGAGATAGTGGGAGAGATAGAGGGAGAGATAGTGGGAGAGATAGTGGGAGAAATAGTGGGAGAGATAGTAGGAGAGATAGTGGGAGATTAGTGGGAGAGATAGTGGGAAAGATAGTGGGAGAGATTAGTGGGAGAGATAGTGGGACAGATAGTGGGACAGATAGTGGGAGAGATAGTGGGAGAGATTAGTGGGAGAGATAGTGGGAGAGATAGTGGGTGAGATAGTGGATGAGATATTTGGAGAGACAGTTGGAGAGATAGTGGGAGAGATAGTGGGAGAGATTAGTGGGAGAGATAGTGGGAGAGATAGTGGGAGAGATAGTGGGAGAGATAGTGGGAGAGAAAGTGGGAGAGATTAGTGGGAGAGATTAGTGGGAGAGATAGTTGGACAGATTAGTGTGAGAGATAGTGGGAGAGATACTAGATTTAGATTAAGATACGAGCAAGAGCGAGACGAATATACTGACATATTATAGTGAATAACCGTACATTGGTATATTATATTTATTATTATGTATGTGTGTGTAACTCCCAAGACTTTTCAAGTAGTAGTTCTTTGTTGTACTGTAAGTTAATAGCATATAATTATATTTTTTAATGTTATACTTAAAGTTAGCTTTAATAAATTATTATTTGTCTTCAACTAAGAGGTGTGTACCGTTCTTTATGACTGTATTCAAGAAACGGTATGGCCACTTTGTTGTCTACTGTTTTTCAACGAGCCATATTTCATATTTTAAAATATTTGATTAAAGTCTTTAAACCTAATAATGGTACATAGCAATCTCGTTCTTTTTTTCTCTCTGTGGATGTTGTTTATTATCCGGTCAATGGAAAGGATAAATAGGAAGGGGGTGAGAGACATTCTTGTCTAACTCGTGTTTTCATTTTAAAGGCGTCTATGAGTGTACCTTCGTGTACCACCATGCATGTCATTTCTTCATAATAACTCTGAAAATAGTTTTCCAGGTACTCCAAAATGCCGAAGAAATTAGCATGTTTGTCGGTCCAGGCTATGACAGGCCTTTTCGTAGTCTATAAAATTTATAAATGGGTGGGGGGCGGGGTATTTCCATTCGATGGACAATGATTCATTTTGTTGCAATTTGATCTGTGCATGATCTGTTTCGGTGGAAGCCAGCCTGTTAAACTCGTAGCTGCATGTCGATCGATCTGGTCTGTCATCCTATTCAAAATAATTCTGATAAACCCCTTTCCTAGTGAGATAAAGCAGTGTAATTCCTATATAGTTTCAATAGCTGATAAGATCCCCTTTCTTTGGAATCTTAATAGACATTCTTCTTTCCAATCTTCTGTTAATTCTCTCTTCTTCCTCACCTTTTCCAACCGAGTTTGCAGGATTATTGCTCTTGAATCTACATCTGCTCTCTTCATCTCTGTTGTGCTGTTATCCGGCCCCGGTGCTCTCCCTATTTTGATCTGCCTGATAGCCAAGGCAATTTCTCCTTTATTTGGGGCACTTTCTTCTATTTATGAGTCTTCATTTGCTGGTTGTATGTATGGTGTGTCTGTGGTTGGAGGTCGGCTTAGTGATACCTTAAAGTATTCCACACATATTTGTTTGTGTTCTTTCTGTTCAGTTATTGATCTACCTTCCTTAAGTTTAGCCAGTCACTCTGGTCTCTAGTATCTTTCTGGGAGCCTTTTTGTTATGTCAAAGAATGTTTTCATGTTTTCCTGTCTGTTTGCTTCTTTCTTTTGCTGTTAATGCTATGCCATCTATGTAAGCACTTTTATCCTTGTATATGCTGTTCTGTACTCTTCGATTTGCTTTTTCATATTTCACCTGTGATTTTGTTTTCTCTGCCCAGGTGGGGCTGTTGTTAACTGTACACTTCATTTCTATCCTCTCATTTATTTTTTGCACTGTGTTGAGTGAGAGCCAGTCTTAATGTTTCTCTTTCACCAGTCCTAATGCATCGTTGTATGTGGATGTTACAGAATCTTTATATTTGTCCATTCATTTTATATCTGTTCATCTTCTGTTTGGTCTTCCAGTGCCTGGAATTTATTCCTTAAGGTAGCACTGAATTCCTCTGGTTTCTGATCATTAGCTAGAAGTGCTATAGATCTATGCCTGGCAATTTTTCCAGTATTGCATGTATCCTATTGTAGAAAGCTTCTTTTTCGTGTCTCTAACTATCGATAGTGGGAGCTTAGAACAAACGTATATACTCGCATTAAAGCCTACATCGCATATAAGCCGACCCCCTAAAACTGCTTTAAAATGGTCAGTTTTTGCAAAAACCCGCTTATAAGCCGACCATACGATTGTCTCATTTTATTCGGCTTCACCGCTAGCTCTAGCTTGGTTACGGCTCACCACTGGTGCATACACAACCACGCGGTCGCACCGCTAGCTCTAGCATTGTTACGGCTCGCCACTGGTGCACACACAACCACGCGGTCGCACCGCTAGCTCTAGCATGGTTACGGCTCGCCACTGGTGCATACACAACCACGCGGTCGCACCGCTAGCTCTAGCATGGTTACGGCTCGCCACTGGTGCACACACAACCACGCGGTCGCACCGCTAGCTCTAGCTTGGTTACGGCTCACCACTGGTGCACAGACAACCACGCGGTCGCACCGCGAGCTCTAGCATGGTTACGGCTCGCCACTGGTGCACACACAACCACGCGGTCGCACCGCTAGCTCTAGCATGGTTACGGCTCACCACTGGTGCACACACAACCACGCGGTCGCACCGCTAGCTCTAGCATGGTTACGGCTCACCACTGGTGCACACACAACCACGCGGTCGTGTCACGCTCACTTTATTCTATGCACTTGCGTCTAGAGTCTTAGTCAGGAAACCATAGATATAGGAAACATTTTCTGATTTTTTTTTATTATTGTTTCTTAATTTCATGCCATTTTTGACTTCGAAAATGAATTCTCCATGGTATTAGTTATACTCAGTAGAAATTAGAAAGATTTTAAAATTTTATAAATACTTGGATTGCTAGAGGACAACAAAATCCCATTGACCTGACATGATTTTTTGCTCAAATTTTAAGAAATATTTTAAAAATTTATATATATTTTATCTTATCTTTACAAATATTAACACTATAGTTAATGTAGATGAATAAAGATATCAAAGTCCACTTAAATAAACTTGTTCTTATTCCTAAATTTCTAAGTTATTCACAATCAGCATCTTGTATTTTGACTTGAAGAAGAGGCACATAGAAAATTTCACATGTACCATATTTAACAGGTTGTATTTATCAGTGCAAAATCAAAACAAACTGAAAAATGATAGCTAATTTTACCATTTATATGTTCACTATTTCGTATGTATATTTTGTTTCCATGTTGCGTCCTGTTTCCTCTTCAAAAACACCCCCACCTTAACACCATGGATTTTATATTAATAATACTGAAGTGGGGGGGGGGGAGGAATGCAGTCACGCAGCGCGCTTATATGCGTGATGTCTGTACGCCGGTAAATTGGTTTGCATTTTTTAGAAATAATCTTTTTTTTGACATCACTGTTTTTTTTTAAAAATTCGTCAAAAAACACCCCCCCCTTTACACCATGGGTTTTATATTTAAAAAACTGGAGTGGGGGGGGGGGGGGAGGAATGCAGTCACGCAGCGCGCTTATATGCGTGATGTCTGTACGCCGGTAAATTGGTTTGCATTTTTTAGAAATAATCTTTTTTTTAACATCACTGTTTTTTTTTAAAAATTCGTCCACATCTGTGTTCTGACGTGGCATACGACACAGAACTGGGTCAAGGACCGTCCTTTCACTGTATAGGGCATGTGTGCGCCTTTGAGTCTTTTCTGTAGCCTGCTACAGGAAGATGTTGCTATTTTCGTTATACTGCGATGGTTGTTTCTTGAGTCTTTTTTATGAAAGGAATTACAATATCTTCTCTTTTGACGGGTTCTTGTACCAACCCATCGCTATTCAGGGTTCCGACAACCGCCTGTCAATATAAGTGGTTTATTTCTAGACACAACCAGTCGACGAAGGCAATGCGCTCTCACCACGACATAGGGCAGTAGATTTCCTTTCATTTTATGGAAAATAAAAATTTACCTCTTTTCCTGTAACATTTGGACCCACCGGGTATTTTCCCCAAAATACCCGGACTCAGGTATATAAGAACTGCACCCGTATGAGCCCAAAGTATTTGATAATGAAATACATTTTTATCTTGGCAAATAGTTATTGTATTTATTGTTAAACTCTTGATATATTTGATATTTTTAGTCCAGTGGATATATAGGCGTAAATGAAGACGTCTGTGATAATGAAGGTCTCAAACTGGCTTATCGAGCATACAAAGCGCTGGGTAAAGTTGACGACCCACTTCTACCTGGCCTGAACCTGACGGATGACCAGATGTTTTTCCTGGCTTTTAGCCAGGTAAGTTCAATAATGGAACAATAGGGATATGGAACAATAGGGATATGGAACAATAGGGATATGGAACAATAGGGATATGGAACAAATAGGGATATGGAACAATAGGGATATGGAACAATAGGGATATGGAACAAGTAGGGATATGGAACAATAGGGATATGGAACAATAGGGATATGGAACAATAGGGATATGGAACAATAGGGATATGGAACAATAGGGATATGGAACAATAGGGATATGGAACAATAGGGATATGCTAAATTTTACATTTTTAGGCGGTTCATTAGATTTTCTATAAATATTTAGATTTTGGTCTAATTAAATGGTACAAATGCAACTACATATGGGTGTTTAGAAAATACGCCTGCAGTCAACTGTCTTCAGATGAACAGCTAAAACTCTATAGTCTCTATTGTTTCTCCACTGTCTTAAGGTGATATTGATACTCAACTGTCTTATGGTGATATGATGATACTCAAACGCTTAAGATGATATCATGATACTCAACTGTCTTAACTTCTTCTTCTTTTTTTTTGAGGGCCCACGATCAATGAATTGATCATTCTGGCTCCTATGTTTCAGAGGGGTTTGCGATGTTACTGTGCATGGGTTTCAATGGGATGCTTCACTGGTTGCAAGGGTGACTCAGCAGTGGTGCTATGAACTGGGGGTTGGAATACAGGCGTCAATAGACACAAATGCGTCGATGTAGCCGCCTCAACTGTTGCTTTTGGAAGCTTGTTCCAGTCCCCTATTGTCTTCGGCAGGAATGAGGAGCTCCTGTACTTTGTTCTTGTTTTTACCAGCGGGAACGGTTTGTCGTTGCTTCGTCGCAGTCTGGGGAAAGATGAACGAGTTTCTGTTTGATTCCGGAGCAGTGGACCAGCCCATTTTTCATCTTGTACAACATGGTGAGCCTGGATAGTCGTCGTTCTTCCAAGGTAGACCAGCCCAGTGCCAAAACTTGAGGTGTTTCTGTAGCCGTTCATGACAAAGCGCGCGGCCCGTCGCTGGGCCGCCTCCAACCTGTCGATGTTTTCTGGGTAAATGGGTCCCAGACTGTAGAAGCATACTCTAAAATAGGACGGACAAAGGCTTTATAGGCTTTTTCTTTCACGCTTGAGTTTCCGATCTTCAGATTTGACCTTAGGAACCCCAGGGTCTTGTTTGCCCGGTTGCACACACTGTTAATGTGCTCGTCCCAGCGGACCTCTCTTTGAATGGTAACACCCAAGTACTTTACGGAGGAAACTGGCTCAAGAATATGGCCATGCAGTTCATAAGAGTGGTTTAGAGGGAATCTGCTTCTGAAGACTGTCAGGGTCTGGAACTTGACAGGATGAAATTCCATGTCCCAGCTCATCTCCCACTCAGCTAACCGATTGAGGTCTTGTTGGAGCTGGCTCTGGTCAGAGCTGTTGACGATAGTCCTATATACCGCCGTGTCGTCTGCGAACAGTCTTGCTTGAGAGGTCAGCTTCTCGGGCAAATAATTGATATATGCTAGGAACAAACAATGGCCTAGCACTGAGCCCTGGGGGACCCCTGACTTAACACCGACATAGGAGGAGGTTTTGCCATCTACCACTACGGCCTGGCATCGGTCGCTGAGGAAGCTAGAGATCCATGTTTTGGTAGTGCCTTGGATCCCATATCTCTGCAGTTTGTGTAATAGCAAGCTATGGTTGACACGGTCAAACGCTTTTGAAAAGTCCAGTACAAGCACATCAGTTTGCTTGCTGTTCTCCAAGTTGGTCGTCAATTCTTCAGCAAATTCAAGGAGTTGGGTCTCGCATGATCTGTTGAATCGAAAGCCATGCTGACATTCATTGAGTATATTATTTCTTTCCAGGTGATTCATGACCGCGCTTACGATTACGTGCTCCAATAGTTTACATACTACGCTGGTGATGGATACAGGGCGGTAATCGGCTGGGTCGTAATGCTCTCCTTTTTTGTAGATTGGAGTAACATACGCTGTTCTCCAGTCAGATGGAAGTTACCTGTGAATAGCGACGATTGGAAGGGGATTGTTAATGCAGGAGCGATTTCATTGGCCAATTCTTTTAGCACTCGTGGTTTGATGTTGTCAGGTCCACATGCCTTGTAGGGGTTAATGTTTTTAAGGAGTTCCAGCACACCCTTGTCTAAAATCTGGATATCTTCCATGGTGGGAAAGGCTGTGCTCATCATGTTGTTCATCAGAAGTAACTCAACTTCTGAGTACTCTCTACCATCCCCAAAGACCGTCTGGAACTGTTGATTGAGTATGTCCGCCTGTTCTTTGGGTTCAGACGTAAACTTGCCTTCCCATCTAAGGGGGAACATCCCGATGTTTGTTGACCTTTGATGTATGACATAGCTCCAGAACCGCTTGTTCTTGGCGGTTGTATCTTACCCTGAGAAGATGCCGTTCAGGTAGTTCCAGTAGGATCTGCGCAGTAAGCGTTGGATGGTTCTTCGGAGCCTCAGTACTTCAGCTTTCAGTTGGACCGACCCATTCTTTTTCATACGTTTGTACTGGCGGTCTCTCCTGTGTATGAGCCTTTGGATTTCAACCGTAACCGATGGTTGATTAGTCTTAGGTTTTGAGGTCTTGTGTGGTATGAATTTCATCCACAGCTCTTCTGTTGTCGCATTACCCTGAATCACATGCTTGTTTGAACTCAGCTCAGTCGTTGCACTTCTCAGGCTATCCCAGTCTGCCTTTGAATAAATGGGGATTTCTCGCACAGCCTGTTTCTTTTTTAGCACGCTGACTTGAATTTCGCAGTACGGTATGCAGTGGTCTGATATTCTGGGGATGACTTCTACTCTTGGAATGAGATGTGGACTGTTAGTGAGGAGTAGGTCGAGAGTGTTTTCCCCTCGCGTGGGTTCTTTAACCATCTGTTCCAGACCATGGTTGTTAATTATCTCCATGAATTCAGAGTGTAGGACCGGGTATGGGGACTTGGGCTTCAAAGCAGGAATCTGCCAGTCCCAACCAGGAAAGTTGAAATCTCCCCCAATAAGGAGAGAAACGTTCTTAGACTGCATTGCTTTCTGAAGCGATACATCAAGCCTCCTCAGGCTTGGTTCATCTGCTGTGTTGGGCCTGTAATAGGCACACACGTAAAGTGTGCGTCTACCCTTCAGCTTCACCTTCACCCACAGGAGTTCGCATTCATCAACTTCTAGTTCTGGAACAGCGTGACAGAACCAGGCTGCCATGGACAGCAACAAGTACTCCTCCTCCTCTGTCTTTTCTGTCTCACCGGAATAGTTTTTATTAGCCGGTACAACCTCTGCGTTGGCTATGGAGGGATTCAGCCATGTTTCTGTGCCCAAGATGATGTCAGGCTTTAAGCTGTTGATCAAATTGGCTATCTTAACTCTCTTTCCGCTTGCAGACTGAAAGTTCACATTCAATATGCGCAATGGTCTTTGTTTCCATTTGTCTTGCTGACTGCAGCGCATAGGAGTAGAGCAGTGTGGTGGCTGAAAACTCTGAAGGTCCGTTGGTGTGGTGCATGAGGAATTTAGGGAGAAATCTGGGAGGGTTCATTCTGACCTTGAACTGTGGAGGTCAAACACGATCTGGCTATTCGGGCATCCGCAGACAGCACAGTACCACGGAATGCCAGAATTTTCCCCATGCTGTTTGTCATAGTCTGTGTCGATGCTTTGGCATTGACCATGGAACCATTGCCCACATTGTTCACATGCAACGCCTCTGTCTTCCCACTGCACTGCAAGGTCACAAGTACCACAGGTCCGTGATGACTGGGAACATGAGCGGGTATGCGATGGAGGATAGCCAGCACCCGTAGCGATGTTTGGTCCAGGGTTGGGTTCAGGAGAGTAAGAGTTGGCTAGGAGAATGCAGGCCAGATATAATAGCACAAGTCTTTGGCGTCCTATGGGAAACTGAGCAGAGCAAGTTCGAGATGAACTATGCAAAATGTCAAAAAACACGCAGTGGCCAGTCCCCGCTGTGCGGAAAACTGTTTTCTTACGTAGGTCTAAATTTACAGATGACACGACAACTTCTGGTCTCTTGGTATCACAGATAAACAGTTTGTTTACCAGAGTCGCTACCACAATGGTATACAGCGTAATATTGTATGTGAACATACCTCCAGTCACTCTGGTGTGTAGAAGTCAAAGAGCACACACGCAGGTATAGAGCTATCCTAAGCTTGAAGTAATGCAGGACAGTAAAATAAAGATGGTTCTGACTATCAACATGATGCACACAGGTTCTGAAATCACTTGATTTACTTACAATGTTGAGGGCAGTCACTTTGAACCACGCCCTTGACCAGTAATAATATCATTTTAATCTATAACCACAATTTGTTTACAATTTGATGGACAAATTATGTCATAATCGAAGAAATGTTCCTCATCACAAACACAGGTAAACAAACACACGTCTTCACTGGGCATGCGCAAATCCCTCTTTTTTTTCTTAAGATGATATAATGATAAAACAACTATCTTAAGATGATATGATGATAAACAAATGTCTTAAGATATATGATGATAATTTACTGTCTTAAGATGATATGATGATACGCAAATGTCTTAAGGTGATATGATGATAATTTACTGTCTTAAGATGATATGATGATACGCAAATGTCTTAAGGTGATATGATGATAATTTACGGTCTAAAGATGATATGATGATAAGCAAATGTCTTAATGTGATATTATGATAATTTACTGTCTTAAGATGATATGGTGATAGGCAAATGTCTTAAGGTGATTTGATGATAATTTACTGTCTTAGGATGATAAGATGATACGCAAATGTCTTAAGGTGATATGATGATAATTTGCTGTCTTAAGATGATATGGTGATACGCAAATTTCTTAAGGTTATATGATGATAATTCACTGTCTTAAGATGATATGATGATAATTTACTGTCTTAAGATGATATGATGATAATTCACTGTCTTAAGATGATATGATGATAATTCTCTGTCTTATGGTGATATAATGATAAATCACTGTCTTAAGATGATATGATGATAATTCACTGTCTTAAGGTGATATGATGATAATTCACTGTCTTAAGATGATATGATTTTAATTCACTGTCTTCAGATGATATAATGATAATTCACTGTCTTAAGATGATATGATGATAATTCACTGTCTTAAGGTGATATGATGATAATTCACTGTCTTAAGATGATATGGTGATACGCAAATGTCTTAAGGTGACATGATGATAATTCACTGTCTTAAGATGATAAGTTCTTTCCATATCCCTCGTTGTTTTTTTAAATTGTTGATTAAAGCAGATGAGAGTAATCCTTAAGCCCATCCATGTTATCAATACGATGCTTATAAGAAACAAGATAGGCCAAATCTTTTACATTAATATATTCAAAAAAGTATTAGTTAAAAAAGTCCAATGCGCCCTAGAGACCACTTATATCTCCAATAACAGTATTTTTTTGTTTCTTTTATTTTTTTGAATAATGAACATTTTGTAAGTTTCAAAATTAGTTTGCAGGTAGTGAAGCATAGATTTGAATGTTATTAGTCCACTGTTAATCTAAGTTGACTATAATGAAATATAATTATTTATTAAACAGGGAATTTTTATTTGAAATTAAAATTTACTAAAAAAAAATCGAATTGCATTTATTTTATTTTAACAGAGTTTCTGCTTTATAGAAGCAGATGGTAAATCGAGGCCTGGCGGAATACATAATGCTCACAGAATGAGGTAAGAATTTAAGATGAATGGTCTTGAAAATTGTAATTAAATGAATGAATAAACCAGCCCTCTATTAATGTTCTAACCCCTGTGATTCAACATTGTTTCAACTTAATTTCACAATAATATGTTTGTCATAGTTTTGATTATATAATATCCCAATGTTCTTATCATATTTCTTAAACCAGAGTTTTGGGGACTATTTCAAACAGCGAGGAGTTCGCCAAGGCGTTTAACTGCCCACCTGATTCACCTATGAACCCAACGAAAAAATGTCCATTTTATTAAATAGGCCATTGGCAACCATGGGTATGTTTAAGACTAGTCTTCAAACAATCCCACGTGTTTGAAAATAGTGTGTTTGTAACGAACTGTGCTAACGATAGGTCTTTCTACTATCATTCTTGGCCCGTCTAGGACACAATTCCCTTTATATAAAAAGCTTGATAAAATATGCAGCAGTTTTCTTGAATGATTTATATGATTGTGCAAGACAGATTTTTATTTTTGTTTCTTATTGGATGACTGCGCTGGTCATAATCATCATTTGCATTATATTGACGAGTCTTTCATAATCGCCGACCAGAAGAAAACGTCTATTCATCAAGTACACTTACATGATTTCCGCCTAGACCGCCACGTCTATTCATCAAGTACACTTACATGATCGCAGCGTAGTAGGTCACGTCTATTCATGAAGAACACTTACATAATCGCAGCGTAGTAGGTCACGTCTTTTCATGAAGAACACTTACATAATCGCAGCGTAGTAGGTCACGTCTATTCATGAAGAACACTTACATAATCGCGCCTAGAAGGCCACGTTTATTTATCAAGCAAAACTACATAATCGCCGCCAAGAAGCCTGAGTCTTTTCCTCAAGTACACTTACATAATCGCCGTCTAGAAAGTCACGTCTATTCATCAAGTACACTTACATAATCGCCGTCTAGAAGGTCACGTCTATTCATCAAGTACACTGACATAATCGCCGTCTAGAAGGTCACGTCTATTCATCAAGTACACTTACATAATCGCCGTCTAGAAAGTCAAGTCTATTCATCAAGTACACTTACATAATCGCCGTCTAGAAAGTCACGTCTATTCATCAAGTACACTTACATAATCGCCGTCTAGAAAATCACGTCTATTCATCAAGTACACTCACATAATCGCCGTCTAGAAGGTCACGTCTATTCATCAAGTACACTTACATAATCGCCGTCTAGAAAGTCATGTCTATTCATCAAGTACACTTACATAATCGCCGTCTAAAAGGTCACGTCTATTCATCAAGTACACTTACATAATCGCCGTCTAGAAGGTCACGTCTCTTCATCAAGTAAACTTACATAATCGCCATCTAGAAAGTCACGTTTATTCATCAAGTACACTTACATAATCGCCGTCTAGAAAGTCACGTCTATTCATCAAGTACACTGACATAATCGTCGTCTAGAAGGTCACGTCTATTCATCAAGTACACTTACATAAACGCCGTCTAGAAGGTCACGTCTATTCATCAAGTACACTTACATAATCGCCATCTAGAAAGTCACGTTTATTCATCAAGTACACTTACATAATCGCCGTCTAGAAAGTCACGTCTATTCATCAAGTACACTTACATAAACGCCGTCTAGAAAGTCACGTCTATTCATCAAGTACACTGACATAATAGCCGTCTAGATGGTCACGTCTCTTCATCAAGTACACTTACATAAGCGCTGTCTAGAAGGCAACGTCCATTCATCAGAAACACTTATACGATCGAGCCGATTATCCCATATTTGAACTGTTCAATACTTTCATTAGCATATACTTAAATGACCAAAGCTAGTATAGTAATGTTTTGAAAGACATAAGCATATACTTAAATGACCAAAGCTAGTATAGTAATGTTTTGAAAGACATAAGCATATACTTAAATGACCAAAGCTAGTATAGTAATGTTTTGAAAGACATAATCAATCGCTATCTCTTTTTAGGTGAACAATTTTTGTATATCTTTCTACATGTTCACCATCTTACGGATTTTGTAGAGGTCACATTTAGTATCATTTTAAAGACCTAAACAGTGTGACACATCAGTGTTTGTGTATATCAGGTAGATTAAACACAAATGAAACCATTTTGAAATATTGTTCAATAAAGCAAATAAATTTATATAAACATTTTTTGAGTTATATATTTTGTTTTGTGTTGCTTACATAGTGTTAAACAATATTTATAACGATTTTCAATGTGATTTTTAAACGAATTAACTTGTGAGTCATAGGAGGAAATAACTTTTAATTGATATACGAAAAAATACATCCGTTAGAGAGTTGAACGTAAAATATAATGGAATAACGTGTTTACTATTAAATAACATCAACTTTGATGACATAACTTTTTAATATGCGACCCCAAAAAATGTTAAATTTATACATGCTTTTTAAAGAAATTAATTGACGATGTAATAAGTTATCATTATTTGTAAATCATTAGTATATATTAATCATGATGTGTTAATCTGTACCGAAGACCACGTCACATGATGCAACATATACAAAAATAATGTCAACATTTGGTTAGCTTAAAATTAAATACAAATAAAAAGAGAGAATAAAATGCCCTTGACAGCAACAAAAAAAAACAGTTAAAGACAGAGACAGTCTAACTCTAAACTTGTTGTATATTTGTAGTGTATTCCTGGAAACCGTAGACATATTCAACTAATGACGTGACTGTCGAAGACTTGGTTAGCTTTTATTACAATTCTCTTTTTAGGGATGGATATTTACATTTTAAAGGGTAATTTTCGGAAGTGTTTTTGAAAAAGACAGTAAATTTACTGGTCAGCTGATAACACATCAGGTTTAAAAAGTACTTTTCTCAAACACCAACCCGAGCCCAGATTCGCTGCTTAATGCAACCATATTCTATTAGTAAACGGAAACAAGGGTGTACTATTTTAATAAACTACACTTTATGGTGTTGCATATGGTGGGTGAATATTATTACAAATCGCATATGGTTCAGTGGCATGCTTAAAAAGAGTGATTTTTATGTACCGGTACCTACAGGTTTACCGAACAAGTTTACTTTAAAAAAATAAATTTTTAGCTTAATTTAAAATGCTTTGTGAAGGTATAATCAAAAGCTTGAGACTTCGCCCTGTAACGTCTCATGAAGACTTCATGAAAGACACAGTGGTCCAAATGGGCGATATACTGTCTGTAGAACAATTGGTAACACATAACGATACGTTAAATCTATTTTGTAACAACGAGACCCCCTACGTATTTTCTAAAAATAGCCGTAAAAAAAAAATACTGCAGCCGGTTAAGCCCTAGATATAGCCGGCCAAACATGGGCGACAGCAATGCGTGAACCTAGTGTGGATGAACACAGAAAAAAGTCTTAGGGATTGCGTTCTTTTGATGCGATAGCGCCAAATTAAGGAAATGTTTGCCTCAATCTTTTAGGGGAATTGAAAATGATAAAACATCATTTAAGAAACTGTAACGTATCATAAACACAGTTGTATGTGTTATGATGTTGTTACTTGTAGGGTTGTAATTATCACTTATACTATACTGTGCATTCACCTTTCCATACGTCCACCATGTTTATCCAAATAAGTACCAGAGGCGTTGGCATCACGACTTTTAGTGACTGATAAACGGACTGTTATATAGAGCTTGTTTACATAATTTTTCTCGTGCGTGCCCAATGATTGACCCGCATGAGACGCTGAGTTCACAGAGGGGTGTGGCTTAGTCCTTTGATCTATTCGTGTTTATGCCACCAGCTACTAAAAATAATTCATCTGTTCCAAGTAGTATTTGTAGAATGAATGTGATTGTTCTAGAAACGTCATAAGTTTTCTGGAAGGAAGGGCTTACGTGACCTATATAAGGGATTGACAGGCACGGACGGAGGGACGGAGATTCAGATAGATTTTATTAACTTTACGAGGCGTGTTTTATTCTTTGTGTATTTGTGAGCTTATATGTGTTTATTTCGCCGTATTCATTGGCACATTATTCTAACCGTATTAACTGTGTACCGGTACGAGATCTACCATACTGTAAGTTGAAGATTGTCATTATATTTTCTTTTCTTTTGTAAGTATCTTAAGACTTAAATCTTAATTAATTGTAACTAGAAACTATTTTGGGTGTCGTATCATTAATATTGTTGACTCTATAGTATCATCCTTTGATTGGCACTGTTTACAACGAGCCAATTAAAATTAAAATAGGAAATATAACTCTCCCAATACAATTCAGTGCGTAACAAATTGGGTTGCTCGTCCGGGATATAACTAAATCTATATTATTATTTCTCGCAAGAAGCCAATTTTAACAAATTGGGTTCCTCCTCCGAGATATAGTGGACTCCATAATATCATTTCTCTCAAGATCCTAATTTTAACAAATTGGGCTGCTCGTCCGCGATAATACTGAATTCATACTATAATTATTATTTCTCATATTAGACCCCAATTTTAACAAATTGTGGGCTTTCCCGATGATAATTTTAATCCATAATTTTTATTACACCAATAATAAAATGAGTGTTTTTCTGTGGATTTTGACCCACTGTTTACTTTTATATACTCAAGCAAAATTTGATTACATGATACCATTTTACGATACCAACAACAGAGCTGGTTACAATTTTTCTTTATATTCAATTAGATTAGTGTGTACACTAAGCTTAATTTATATATATATAAAGTGTTGTATTTTGTCTGTGTAAAAATGGATTTTGATGTTCAAAACACATCATTGGCGGCATTAGACAAATGTTCTAAGAAGGAGCTATTTTCCATTGCTAAAGATTTAGGAATAAGTGTAACTCATTCGGCAGTTAAAAAGACCATACGAGACATGATCATCGTTCACTTAGAGGATGAAGACCATACGAGACATGATCATCGTTCACTTAGAGGATGAAGACATGTTATCTAAGGATGAACTGGCCTCAGTCACACAACCGACAAATCCAAGTATGGAGCTCCAACTAAAGTTCAAACAAATGGAACTAGATGCCCAGAGAGAAAAAGAACGAGAGCTTAAAGAGCTGGAGCTAGAATCTCAGAGAGAAAAAGAAGAAAAAGAACGAGAGCTTAAACTGCTTGAGCTAGAAGCTCAGAGAGAGAAAGAAGAAAAATATAGAGAGCTAACAATTAAATTAAAACAAATGGAAATAACGGCCAATTTAGGAGCAATGGAAAATAGAGTCACGGCTCCAGCCAGTCAGGGTTGCGATGCAATTAAATTTGCAAAAGTAATCCCTAAATTTACATACAATGGGGTTGAACAATATGTTGCGCAGTTTGAGGTGACTGCAGAAAATTTTAAAATTCCTGAAACTATGTTGTCCACCTTACTTCAACCAGCTTTGACCGGAAGGGCATCCGAAGTCTTTGTGCCCCTGAATGCGGAACATCGCGGGGACTATAACCTAGTAAAATCATTAATACATAAGGCTTATGAATGTGTCCCCGAAGCCTACCGTAAAAAGTTTAGGGAACTGTGGAAACGTGATGGCCAGACTCATGTGGAGTTCCTCCGAAAAAAGAAACGGCTTCTGGACGCAACCAACTCCCAGACAGACTTCAAGAAATTTAAGAACCTCATTCTTATGGAAGAGTTAAAAAATGTGTTCATACAGAGGTACGAATACATATTGCAGACCGGGGCGAAGGTGACTCACATATGGCAGCAGTGTTAGCCGACGAATTCTCTATCTCACATCAACTTTCCAAGAATCCATCTGACACCAAAAATGACGAAAACAACATCAACTTACAGTAAACCTCCACAAAAAGCATACAAGCCTGGTACAAAAGAAACAAGTGCAAAAGACACATGTGCCTACTGTAAAAAGGAAGGACTAACGAGGGATATTTGCTGGAAACTCAAGAAGAAAACTGAGAAGACCACACATCCTGGTATACAACACAAAGTCTCCACTTGGACGTCTCGTCATACATCTGGAAACACATTTTTAAAATGCAAGAGTTTTTGCCCTCCAGATTCCATACAAACTGCAAAGAGGTTTGTCACGACTCATCAAAGAGTTCCATTATGAACAATAAGGCTAGTTTTACTGACTCCAGCCAAGTTCCTGCTTCGACTGCGAGTCTTATGAGCTTGTCGCCAAGATTCTTTTGCTCCAAGAAGAGGTCTACCTCCAGATGGCGTCTTACGGAGGACTTGTGTACAAGTTTTGACGACTCTACACAGAGTTTTACTTCCTCAAACCTAGCCGAATGTTCTCAAGACTCCAAAAAGAAATTACCTATTATGGTCCAAAATTCTACATCAGAAACTACTGATGTCATACAAGACGTTATGCCTTTCATTTCGGAAGGATTCGTATCACTGCCAGGTGATTTTTCCAGTCTACAACCAATCAAAATTTTGCGAAATTGTGCTTCACAGTCCTTGCTACTTGAGGGTATACTACCTTTGTCTGAATCTACTGCTACTGGGAGCAAAATCCTGTTACGAGGTGTAGAGCTGGAATGCATAGATGTACCTTTACATCTCATCAACCTAAAATAAGACTTAGTCTCCGGACCTGTGGTTGTGGGTGTCCGACCATCATTACCTTTGGATGGCATCTCGTTGCTGCTAGTCAATGATTTAGCTGGTGGGAAGGTAATAGCCGAACCCATCGTTACTCATGAACCTTGTTTAACTGAAAATCAGGAAGAAGATCAAGAATTGTATCCAGCATGTGCTGTGACAAGCGCCATGAGTTCCAAGATCTCCGCAAAAGAGATTTCATAAAAAAGCAATAAATATCTTCCTGAAATTGACCTGGTAAAAACATTTTTCGCCAGTCTAAATGAAGAGGCTAGTATTTACAAGACTCCAAATCGAATGTAACTTATTGAAGAACAGAAGAGTGATCCAGAAATAGTCAAACTTCGAGAGAACGCTTTGACCCAAAAAGAAGCTGAACAATTCCCTGCATGTTACTACTTTCAAGAGGACATACGTTTGAGAAAATGGCGAACTCCAGATGCAAATTCTGACGAAGAATGGAGGATAGTTCATCAAATAATAGTTCCTACCCCATTTATGAACGAAGTCCTGAACTTAGCCCATGACTCACCACTTTCAGGCCATTTGGGAGTAAAGAAGACATATCACAAAATCACGTTGCACTTCTTTTGGCCCAAAATCAAGAAAGATGTGGTTGACTACTGTAGATCATGTCATACTTGTCAGGTGGTAGGGAAACCGAATCAGAAGATACCAGCAGCTCCTCTTCAACCCATTCCAGCATTCGACGAACCTTTAGTCGCGTGATTATAGACTGCGTTGGACCTCTACCAAAGACTTAATCAGGTCACCAATAGTTGCTGACAATCATGTGTGCGTCAACACGGTTCCCAGAAGCTATTCTTCTTCGCCATATCAAGACTCCGAACATCATCAAAGCCTTGATGAAGTTTTTTTACATGGTTTGGTCTTCCGAAGTCTGTACAGTCTGACCAAGGAACCAACTTCAAGGCACGAATATTCAAACAAGTGATGAACCAGTTGGGGATAGAACACTGCTTGTCGAGTGCATATCATTTTGAGTAACAGGGAGCACTTGAGCGATCAGACGTTGAAGACACTGATGAGAACCTACTACCTAGAACAAGAGAAAGACTGGGATGAAGGCATGTACATGCTACTGTTCGTCGCAAGAGAAGCAGTTCAAGAATCACTTTGATTAAGCCCCTTCGAACTGGTGTTTGGCCACATGGGTCGCGGTCCCCTTAAACTTTTAAAAGACACGTGGATGTCATCGACACCCACGGAAGGACTTCTTGAATTTGTCCAAAAATTTAAAACTAAACTTTTTAATGCCGTTAATTTGGCTAAAACACATTTAAAAGATTCACAATCTAAAATGAAAGTTTGGTATGACAAAAAATCAAAATTCAGACAGTTTGCTTCAGGGGACAAAGTGCTTGTGCTTTTGCCGATACCAGGGCAGGCACTACAAGCAAGATATTTTGGTTCTTATGCAGTTGAGGCAATACTTAATGATTTAAATTACATTGTGTTTACACCAGATCGTAAAAGAAAGAAACAGTTATGCCACATTAACATGTTAAAAGAATATGTTGGTAGAAAATGTGATGATCATTGTCCATCCTCAGAACCTAATGTTAACACAATTTCAACTGTAGCTTAAGTACTTAAAGAAAATATTACTGAAACCTTTGATAGTGTCCCAGAAAAAGTTGGTAATTATAAACTTAAAAAATCAGAAGTATTAGCAAACTTAGATAAGAAACTAGGACATTTGTCATTGTCAGAGGAGGATGTTGTTAAGTCTGTGATTGCAGATTTTGTTTTACTCTTCCCTGATGTGCCTAATAAAACCAACTTTGCTGTACATGATGTTGACATTGGCAATGCAGTTCCGGTCAAGCAACACCCCTTTAGGGTCAATCCGGAAAAATTTGAAATAATCCGATCTGAAATAAAATACATGCTTGAAAATGATATAATTGAACCAAGCTCTAGTAACTGGAGTTCACCATGTATTTTAGTCCCAAAGCCTGACAAAATTTACAGGTTTTGTACTGATTTCAGGAAAGTGAATGCATTTACAAAGACTGATTCCTTTCCGATTCCAAGGTTAGACGATCTTATAGATCGAATAGGTGATGCCAAATATGTAACCAAGATAGACTTACTATCAGGTTATTGGCAGGTTCCTCTATCTGACAGAGCAAAATAAATTTTTGCTTTTCGTACTCCAGATGGTTTATAACAATATAAAGTAATGCCGTTTGTAATGAAAAATGCCCCAGCTACGTTCCAACGTCTAGTAAATAAAATTATTGCTGACCAGGAAAATTGCAGCGCCTATATTGATGATGTAATTATTTACAGCCAAGATTTTTCAAATCATGTAAACCAATTAAGATCTCTGTTTAAAAAAATGTAGCTGGCAAATGTAACTGTAAATTAAAATAAATATTAATATTGTTATGCAACTTTTGAATATTTAGGTCACATAGTGGGTCAAGGTCATGTTAAGCCTGTTCAAGCTAAGATAAATGCTATTGTATCACTTCCAACACCCACTTCTAGAAAACAGTTAATGAGATTTTTGAGAATGGCATTTTACTATAGAAAATTTTGCAAAAAATTCTCAGTTATTGCTTCTCTTTTAAGTAATATGTTAAAGAAAAATGCTAAATTTCATTGGTCAGATGCTTGTCAGGAAGCATTCGACAACATTAAAAATATACTTGCTAATGCTCCTGTTCTCATTGCACCAGACTTTAACAAACAGTTTAAATTAGCTGTAGATGCAAGTGACGTTGGCATTAATGCAGTTCTTTTTCAAGAAGATGACCACAGTCTAGATCACCGTGTCTGTTATTTCTCAAAGAAATTTAACTCTCATCAGAAAAACTATTCCACAGTAGAAAAGGAATGTTTAGGTTTAGTTCTCGCTCTCCAACAATTTAATTTTTATGTAAGCTGTTCTTTACATTCAGTACTTGTTTTTACTGATCACAACTCTTTAACATTTTTGAATAAGATGGTCTCCAAAAATCAAAGAATGTTAAGATGGAGCCTAATTTTACAAGAATATAATTTGGACATCAAACATAGTAAAGGCAATGATAATGTCATTGCAGATACTTTGTCCAGAAATTAATTTTCAATTATGTTATTTTTTATAAGCTGTTAAGAAACTTTGTGTCTAATATTTTGAAAGTAACAAATGTACTTTCTTCAATTTTTAATGGAAAAAGAATTCCATTTTTGAAAAATGATTTTTTTTTCTTTTATGAGCGGAGGTGTTATATAGAGCTTGTTTACATAATTTTTCTCGTGCGTGCCCTATGATTGACCTCGCATGAGACGCTGTGTTCACAGAGGGGTTTTGCTTAGTCCTTTGATCTATTCTTGTTTATGCCGCCAGCTACTAAAAATAATTAATCTGTTCCAAGTAGTATTTTGTAGAATGAAAGTGATTGTTCTAGAAGCGTCATAAGTTTTCTGGAAGGAAGGGCTTACGTTACCTATATAAGGGATTGACAGGCACGGACAGAGGGACGGAGATTCAGATAGATTTTATTAACTTTACGAGGCGTGTTTTATTCTTTGTGTATTTGTGAGCTTATATGTGTTTATTTCGCAGTATTCATTGGCACATTATTCTAACCGTATTAACTGTGTACCGGTACAAGATCTACCATACTGTAAGTTGAAGATTGTCATTATATTTTCTTTTCTTTTGTAAGTATCTTAAGACTTAATAAATCTTAATTAATTGTAACTAGAAACTGTTTTGGATGTCGTATCTTTAATATTGCTGACTCTATGGTATCGTCCTTTGTTAGGCACTGTTTACAACGAGCCAATTAAAATTAAAATAGGAGATATAACTCTCCCAATACAAGTTAGTGCGTAACACGGACACACAATAAAACAATATCTATTTATATTTCTTCATTCAACTTCTTCTGTTTCACAAAATGAGCATTAAGATGCTCTCAATAACTGGAATGAACATGGCCAGCGATAAATATATGAATCCCTGCAGAACAACACTGACCGTTACATCGCTATCCCATCATTCATTCACTTCCTGTTATTTCTATTTAACAAAGCAACACATTATTTTACGAAACAAAATTGATATCTAAATATTAGATATGTGTCAGAAGCAATTAAAAACTATTTTGTTTAAATAACTTTTTGACGACCAGAGCGCAGTGAACATGTGAAAGTGGCATCGATACCAGCGCGATATAAACATCAAATCAATCAATCAAACTCCCCATCAACTAAACAGAACTCAAATAACGCACATTTAAGAATCCCAAATTTTACTACACCCTTCCCCCATGATACGCCACTGCATACATTTTATTTCACGCCAATGAACTATAGCGAAGCGTGCCCATGTTTTCAAAGAAAGGGGGAATAGAAGGTGCACAAACAGCAGCACAAAGAACGTGGTTTAAAAAAGAGAACCTAGAGAAACACCTGTTAGCAAAGCAAATCTACCAAAGTGGAGCTTAATCAGAGCTTGTTAAGGTGTGCGCATGCGCATGGCTGGCATGCGAAATAAGTGGCGGTAGCTCCACCGAAGTGCTCACGTCTCGACACCAACGATAGGCAGGCGAGCGAAGGGAGGGGAGGGTTTGCCTGCTCCTTGCTTGCTGCGGCGTATCTATATATAGCCTTCGTCGTCGTCTTCTTGCCCTAGTTTCGCTTGCGAATAATCTATATACTAGATATAGCCCGCCAAACATGGGCGGCGTGAACATCCCATCTAGTAAAGTTACTTGACAAAACATGAACTCAAGAAACGGACATTTAAGAATCCCAATATTTGCTACACCCCTTCCTCCATGATACGTCACTGCACCTTTTTATTTCACGCCCATGAACTATATTACTATTTTCATGTCCCAACCACTTTTAAACCGAATATTTTTACACAATACTTAAATTGAGACGATTTCATTTCCGAAAAGAAAATATTACGCACCAAACGCAATTGCGTTATTCAAATATATATATAATTATATATATAATATATATATATATATATATATATATATATATATATATATATATATATATATAGATATAGATAGATAGATATAGATATATCATTTAGGGTAGTTATCGGGAATTAAATTTTGCGCGCTAGTAAACTCATTATTGAACCAGTCTGACATATCTATAAATAGTCTGCGTGGTGTTTGACACGACTTGTTTGACCTTTGCTAGCGAAATATAATATATTTAGATACTAACGGATTTACTCGGCGTGGCCAGGCATTGCTTTAGAACCCCGATCCTGTTGGGACACGGATCCCAATGGGACCCCAAACCCATTCTCACCACGATCCTGGCGCAATCCCTTTTCCCGATGTGACCCGTTCCCAGTGGGATCCCATTTTATTGTATCTAAGGTTCCAGGGGGAATACAGATCCCAGTGGGATCCCGATCCCGTCGGTGTCTTGACCCCTTTGGGATCCCGATGTCAGTGGATCCTGATAGACTACTGATTCTGTTAGGATACCGTACGCTGTTGGATCCCGTTCCACCTAGGCATTCTCTTTTCCGATGTTATCTCTTTTCCCGATAGGATCCAGATCCCGGTATTATCGCGTTCCCCGATGAGATCACAATAGGATCGCGTAACCGATGGGTTCCAGTTTATTGTTGGATCTTGTGACGATTTGAGGCTAGACTTAGTAAAATTTCTTCCACCGCAAATCCGCCCTTGGAAACCCTTGTAAAATAATACAATCCCCCTTCCCCAAGTCGCCCCGCAGTAGCATAGCCCGAGTGACTTCCCTTGGTGTTTTCCTACACCAGTTTGCTCACCCCAGAAGCGTGCGTTTTGTGTTCAACCCCTCTCACCGATGAACCTTGAGACAATAATACCATACCGCCCCTCAGTATTGCCCTGGAGGCAGAATGGCCGAGTACCTTCCTTGTTGTTATTGCATTTACGCATCAAAAAACTCACGCCGAAGCGTGAATTTGGATTTTCCACCTCACCCCGAATAACTTTTAGGGTAGAAGATCATACCAGCAATATCGAAAGTGATTGTCATTTGATGGGAAAACAAACAGCCTTTAAACCACCTAATAGAATCATCACCCGATAAGAATAAATAGCAAGAACAAGACAGAATACGTCTTTTATGATCATCATCACTTTACTGTGATCGCTGGAGATAACTAAACTAGAGACTTCATAGCGTTATCATTATCACTTGACTGTAAGTGCTGAAGATAATTACACCAGAGACTTTATAACGTTAACACTTTACTGTAAACGCTGGAAATAACTTCACTAGAGACTTCAGTAGCGTGATCTATAACTGCAACCTAGGAGATTAGCAAGTATATGTCTTTTAAAATCTGATCACCTGATTGTGGACGCTGGAAGTAACTAGACTTAGTACTTCATTAGCGTGATCATTAACTGCAACTGCTACCTAAAGTACTAGTAAGTACGCAACCACGATTTTGATATTATATTATTGCAATTGTATTGTTCATATAACTATGTAGCAAATATTCCATCGTGTTTGATCTTACTCTAATAATGCCTATATTCCATTATATTGATATTACGCATTCTATTCTTGTCTTTGCCGCGGGCTACAACACGCCGCCATCGCATCATGGGGATGGTAGGTTAATATTCCGATTCGCCGATGTCTCTTTTAACAAGATGACAATACGGACACTATGTAAATTTATTGGTAGTGAATAATGCAATCTCCCATACTTTAATTATTAAAATGTTTGCGTGGTCCAACATTGTCGCGAAGCAACATATTATGCTTACGCCGATAATGACAAGACTTATATTCTATCCACAAATTGGATGTGTATGTACAAGCTATGTCACCTTCCATACATCGATCTGATTTTGATGCTGTTGGAGTGGGACTGATCAGCTTACGACTATTCGCCTGGATACTTAACCATTTTGTATCATGTGCCTTTAGCCAAGTTTCTATTACTGGACCGACTGACCTTGAAGCTGGAACTAGGGGATTGATTTACGTCCTACAATAAACTACCTGAGAGCTACTAGAAGGACTTCGAGATCCAGGGACTCTTAGTACCACGATTGATTCATCGGTGGAGAATCATCTTCCCCATCGCAGAGATCCCGCGGAATTTACGACCGGGAACTCCGACTTCGCTACGCTTGAAATAGCTCCAAGGACCGGAACAGGGACACACTTCTGGAACAGAAGTAAATTACACACTTTGAGATCCACCGACATCCTTAGTGGAACTATAAAGGCTAAGTACACACAGATTGAACCTTGAGCAATATAGCATTAGTAATGACGATACCGTCTGTATGTTAGTGACAATTGCTTTGCATTAATATACTTTTGTAATGAATGAAATCCATTTGATGTATATATATATTAATCACCAAGAGCGTATTACGGAGGAATTTTTATATATCATTATTCAATAAATACTTATAGTTATTTTCTCCTTTAACAAAGACTTCGATTCAGTCTATACTATATGTATATAGATAGGTTGTTATGTCTGTGTGGTAATTTGGCTTAAATAACGAATCCCTAGACCAAGAGGAGATCTCATATGAAAGATACCCCTCACTAATAAGTCATAAGTCAAATCACCACAGATCTCGATCCCCATTAGGATCATATTCCTCATTGGTATCATGCTCAGTGCGATTTTGTTCAAATAAGCTTATAAACTCCATTATATATCCCCGTAGAACATTAAAGACTTCTGGAAATTCTAGATTAAATTTAATATCATCCGTGAAAAGTATAAAAATTATTTTTCTTTAAGTAATTATTTTTCAAATTCGAAATATTATACAACTAATTTGCGCTACAATTACTTTAGTAGATTATAATAGGGGCTACGGTGGTGGCCCATTTATTAAAGTAGCTATTTTGTTATGTTTGAGATGGGGGGGGGGCAACAAATTTCAGACGGATAAATAATAGTGTTACAATTTAAAATTGTTCTCTATTAAAATCTCCTAAAAAATGCCATAGATATAGCTTTATAAATTATCGAAATTTCTGGAAAATTCAAGAAGGGATAATATTAGTTTTAATTTCACCGATATTTCAATACTGACAATGAAGGGTATTGCTACGACGCTATTTCTATATCCATCGATTCACATAGAAACTATATTGTTGTCTAGGCCTGTTGATATGGCTTATATAAGAAAAAAATTGAAATGGGCCCCAGCCCAATAGGAATGGATAATATGAGTTCAGTTCGGTATATGAAGATGGATAATAAAACGTATGTGTACTAAGCTTTGTCAAGATCCATCCATTCATGAAGGAGTATTAAGCCTACTGACATTTATATAGCTTATAAATGGAAAAATTAAAATTAGGGCTCGGGCCCAAGCAGAATGGATATTATGAATTCCGTATCCTTCAGTATTTAAATATTAGATAATCAAGTATATGTGTACTAAGTTTGGTCAAGATCCATCCATTCATGTAGGAGTATATTTTTATTCATTTTATTTATATAGCTCATATAAGGAAAAAAACGAATTCGGGGCCCCCGGCCCCCAACAGAATATCATAAAAATTCATAACCCCTTAAGAGTTTCTTCTGAATAATGATTGATATATGTGCCAAGTTCAGTCAAGATCCGTCAATCCATGTAAAAGCCTTCGTGGATTAAACCCACAAATCCACATACTTTCACTTTTATATATATACTAACCAATATACCCGGCGTTGCAAGGAGTTGCATTAGGACCCCATCCTTGTGTGACCTTGATCCCATTGGAACCCTAATCTCATGCTGACACCGATCTCAGAGCAGTTCCGTTTCCCGGTTTTATCCCGATCCAGGTGGTTCCATTCAAGGTTGGGATCTCGATCCTGGTGGCTTTCCGTTTTCTGGTGGGATCCTGATCCCTTTGGGATAAATATTATGATGGGATCCCGACACTTTGGGATCTCGTATCAAAAAATTACTCAGAGAGAACAGTAAACTACGGGACAATATATAAATAAATAGAACTAACTAACATTTCATTATCCCTTAGATCCCACTATATATATTGTGGAAAAATTTAGAACTTTCTTGAATATTCAAGATTAAATTTAATAACCTGCTCGAAACATGTGTAAAACTACTTTTCTAATTATTTTTGGAATACGAAAAAAATCTGCAACAAATACCATTATTGTAATCCTTTTTCCTTTAAGTTAATCATAGGGACCCTTTGGCACATTCCATAACTGTACCGATTTAGCTTGCCCTGAGGCCCTATAAATATCAGACGGATAAATAATAAAGAGTTAAAATTTTAAACTTGTCCCATTAAAATCTACTTTAAAATTCAATAGATATAGCTTTTTAAAATTATCGAACTTTCTGGAAAATTCTAGATTGGATATTATTAGTTTTAAATCCACCGATATTTCAATACGGACTAAGAAGCCTAATGAACAAAGCTAGGCTTAGATCCATCAATTCAAATATAACTATTACGCACTGGCTTCTATTTTGAGAAATTTATCTCTTGTTTTAAATGATGGCACTTTCAAACAGTGCGTAACAAAGGACGATACATAGAGAAATACAATAACAAAAATACGACACCCAACACAGTACCAATTACAATTAATAAGATTTAATTTATTAATAATACAATTATAAAACAAAAGAAATATAATTTGAAATCATCAACTTAGAGTATGGGAAAATCGTGTACCGGTACACAATAAGTACAATGTGAATATTAATAATGATGAATGCGAATAAACAAAATTTGTTAAATGTTATATTTAATATAAGCACACAAAGAAAAATACAACTGTCTCGTAAAGTTAATAATATCTATCTACTTTCCTCTCAATGAATCTCTGAATCCCCTTTTTCAATCTACGCGTCGGTAGAACCGACCCTTCTAGAAATGTCTATCTTTCTAGTCAATTATCGAAATTTCCCCAAAAGTCTATTAGAATATCTTTGTTATTTTTAGTTAATAGTTGTGGAAAACAACGGCTAGATGAAAGGAAAAATAGGCCATGTGGGGTCAACCAGAGTGCATGCACGAGGAAAGTGGTGTAACAGAACAGAACCTATACCGTTGTCTATTGATATTTATATAGCTTATATAAGGAAAATGAAGTGGGGCCCCCAGCCCAAAAAGAATGGATATTATTAGTTCAGTACCCTTTGGTATTTGATTATGGATAATAAAATATATGTGTACTAAATTTGGTCAAGATTCATCTACTCATGTAGGAGTATTCGTTGTTATTATTATTTAAGTATCTCATATAAGGAAAAAAAAATTGAATTCGTGGCTGCCGGCTCGAAACGAAATGTTATAAAAATTTCACAACCCCTTAAGAGTTCCTTCCGGATAATGATGGTTGCATGTGCCAAGTTTAGTGAAGATCAATCAATCCATGTAAAAGCCTTTATGGAACAAATCAACAAACCCACACAATTTTCACTTTTATTAATATATATCATATGATATATGTGTATATATGTAACAGACTATGTTTTCACAAGAAAACAGAAAGGTAGCATGAGTGAACAGTAAACTGTGTTGACCATATTTTCCTCGAGGAGAGAGAGTGAATTGTATTTTTGAGAAGCAAATGTGAGCTCCACGTTTTTAGAGAGTAAATTATGTTTTTGGTAAAGCGGTCGTTTCCCACGATTTGCTGGTAAGAAAAAGGGGCAGTTGATTGAGAGAGTATGGTAGAGGGAGTTATAGTACAGTTGAGCTAAGTTGTAGCAGAGTGAGGACGTGTCTTTCTAAGTGGTGGAATATTATATATATATATATATGTGAAATAATTACATTCATGCAATAATTATTATTAATATTATCAGTGCAAAGTGTGATACAATAAAGTACTGTAAGTTTAATCAGAATTCAGTATCCTTCTTTGCGTGCCTGGATAAGTGACTGGATAAGTAAGTGGAAGAATGGAAGAAGTCTCAGCCGGCATCCTGAATCATTAATATAAAATAAGTGACCATGCTACTGACATAACGCCCTGAGGAAAAGCATGTCACACCATGAGTTACAATAATGTCAGAGCATGTGTTACAATATATATCCAAGTCATAGTCGTCGATGGCGATAGTGGGGATGGAGTCAGCGCCCTGTGCCATAATGTCAGTTTTCTTTAGGCTAATTGTCAGGCCAAACTCTTTGCAGGCAGCGGATAGGCTGGATACGAGGCTCTGCAGGCCGTCAGCTGTGTGATATACCAAAGCGGCATCGTCCGCAAACAAGAACTCCCTCAGCCAGACCTTTCTTGTTTTATTCTTAGCTCTAAGGCGGGAGATGTTGAATAATTTGCCGTCATCTCTAGTGTGGATGCATATCCCCTCGCTTTTGTTCTGAAAGGCATACTGGAGTAGGATGGAGAAAAAGATTGCAAATAAAGTACTAGCCAGCACGCAATCTTGCTTTACTCCACTACTCACTGGAAAAGCTTCTAAGGCAGCACCGTTATAACACACTGTGACCTGCATGTTTTCGTGGAACTGCTTGATGATTTTAAGCAGTCGTGTAGGGCAGCCTATCTTTTTGAGAATCTGAAACAGGCCGCTTCTGATGACAAGATCAAAAGCATTAGTGAGGTCAACAAACGCAAACGTATAAAGGCATATGGTTGACCTACCGGCGCGAAAACCACATTTCGATTCTGGGAGTACACGCGATGCTAGGGTCTGTAGGCGTGTTAATGCAACTTGGGCGAAAGCCTTTCCAACTTTGCTGAGGAGGGAGATTCCACGATAGTTGTTGCAGTCACTCTTGTCTCCTTTATTTTGTACAATGTAACGATGTTTGCATCTTTCAACTCTTGTGGTAGCTGTCCCTGTTCCCAGCACAGAGTAAGGAGATCGTGCAAGGGCCGTAATATTACTCCTTTTCCACATTTGAGAGCTTCTGGTGGGATACCATCATTGCATGGGGCTTTCCCACTGGCGAGACGATCGATGGCTCTACGTAGCTCTTCTATTGTGGGTAGGGTATCAAGCTCCTCCATGACCGGCAAGTCTGGGATATCGTCCAGGGCAGTGGTAAAGACTTGGTTTATCATTGCGTATATTTCCAAGTAGTGCTCTATCAACCGCTTAAGTTTGTTCATCTCGATCAGTGATAATTTCTCCTGATTTGGACATTAAGGGCGCAGTCTTGGAGATAAGAGGGCCTGTTGCTTGCTTTATATTCTCGTATATTGACTTTGCATCACCTCTATCAGCAGCTTATTGTATGCTGGAGCTTAGATTGAGCCAGTATGTGTTAGCGTAGTGGCGAGCTGCCTGCTGGGCATTTGTCTTGGCACTTTTAAGCGATTGCAGAGTTGCTGGGCAAGGTCTGTCTTTATAAGCTAAGAGGGCCTTTCTTTTTGCATCGGTGACATGTTTCATTTCCTGCTAATGGGCCTCGAACCAATCTGCACTTTTGCGTTCTCTCTTTCCAAATGCCGTCATAGCGAGTTATAGATAGTGTCCCGCAAATGTGACCATTTGGACTCAATAGTGTCCATTGGTGGCGTTTGTACAAGAGCTTCTTGTAGACTATGGGTGTATACTTCTGTTCTCTCTGGGTTTTGGTGGATCAGATGTTTATGCGTGGTTTACCATTGTTTTTGGTGTGATACAGTTTCTTTGGCTGTAGCCTTATCTTGCTAGCCACTAAGGAATATCTGTGTCCCAGTCTGCGCTGTGGTAGCTGCGTGTGAGGAGGACACTGGCCAGTTGTGTGCGACTTGTGATTATGAGATATAACTGGTACCAGTGTTTAGAGTGAGGATGCCTCCATCGACGACTACGACTTAGATACTGTTGACAGATTCACATATATGGGATCCAACATATCGAGCACCCTGTCAATGGAGGATCAGATAAGTGGGAGGATAGGGAAGGCCGCAACTGTTATGGCCAGACTGAAGAAAAGAGTCTGGTCTAACGCCAAACTCACAACAAGAACTAAGCTGCAGGTGTACCAGGCCTGCTTACTGAGCACACTTCTGTATAAATGCGAGCAGTGGACCACATACCCTAAACACGAAAGAAGGCTCAATGGCTTCACCTCAGATTCCTGTGCCACATCCCTGACATTAAATGGCAAGACAAAGTCCCCAACACGTATGTCCTGTCCCAAACATACATGTGAAGCGTCCCAGCCATGTTATCCCAAAGACGCCTCCGCTGGCTTGGACACGTCAAGCGAATGCAATCTGGTCGCATACCAGAGGACGTGCTATACAGCGAGCTGGCGACAGGGAAAAGGTCAGTTGGACGGCCTCGTCTGAGATACTTAGACATATGCAAAAGAGACATGAAGTCGGCTAACATCGACATCTCAAACTGGGAGGAGCTGGCAGAGGATCGATCCTCATGGCGGGGCATCGTGAAGGCAGGATCACTACATGCCGAGGAGCAAAACAGGGCGGAAACAGCTGCAAAAAGAGCGAGGAGGAAGGCCGGTAAATACTGCTCCACCGCATTCGTGTGTGGGAAATGTAACAGAGACTGCCATTCGAGGATTGGTCTCACCAGCCACACCAAGAGCTGCAAGCAATAAAGATAATCTATCGTCTCCCGCAGACGGAAAGATGCCATACATACATATATATATATACTAGCGAGAACCCGACATGCGTTGCAATGCCTCTCAAAGAAACAAAGTGTTTGCATTTTAATTATGTCTCTTCAAGAGCTTTTCAATACATAAAGTTTTTTTTTCCGTCTGGTACATACACGAATAAATCAGATGGTTTTCCGACGCGACAGCAGGCCACATACATCTGTCAATGGGAGTAGCATGGGTTTTACAATTTTAGTCCGCAAACTTGTAGCAATTGTTCCTGTGCTTTGTAGATAGTCATTGCAAACGCGTGTCGCACCGTAAAATGCAGACGTTTGAATTCAAATGGCATCATTGGGATGCATGACAACAGTAAATCAGCTCCTTTAAATTTTCCATTTAAAATAGTAGCTTCAGCTTCAATGGTATTTTTCATTATGTTTTTCATTGAAACTTGTTACCGTTGTAAAGTCGTGGCTGATTTTTGTTTCATTAAAAAATGATTGGCACGCCAATTTTCAATGTTAAAACGTGCGATGGAATGCCTGGCAAGTCAAGTGATTGGATAATTGACAACGTCGTCTTAATTCAATACAGTATCGATAGACTTAACGTTGTCGTTTCGCCTGGGATTTCATTTTGAATGCTTAAGTTGTTTGCATTGTAATCGTTGTTTTTGACTGAAAATATAGCACGTGCACTGAGCCACTGATGATTTTTGTAATACTGTGCGATATTTAGAAAAAATGTATGCGTGACTGTGTTGGTGGTAGCAGTAGTTTTACAGAAGCTTGTTGGCAGTGAAAAACATTGAGTGGATTCATCAATTGCCATTTTCCCTTTCCTAATATCCAACAATTGTTTTGCGAAACGTTCAGTGGATGCATCGTCATGTAGTTCTACACGCATAATCGTCTTCAATGTCAATTTCTGTACATGCCGCCATAAATTTGATGATTTGAGACATGCATTTAATTCATCAGCAGCTGTTGAGGCCACCATCCAAAAGAGTTGCTGTAATTCCAGATGATGCGATAGCCAGTGCAATATTTTTTGTGATCGTATTTTCACCAAAATAAGTGAAATTAGGAAAGATTTTCCTGTGCCTCCGGGTGCAGCTAGGAAATATAGTCCACAGATTTGATTGGTGATTGGCATGCATAATTCTGTAATACACTATGAGTTGTTCTGGAACCAATTTCGTAAGATTCATCCAAACAAATATACCTAAATCTTGGAAATCAAAATAAGTTTCTCGTTTCAAATCACGATTGAAAAGTTTGTTTGCAGATCGATTCGGAAAAGTCATTCCCAACACTACCAGTGCTTTAATAGAGATTGCCAAGCATATGTCCACAATCGAAACCAATGCCTCATTATACACTTTTGGTTTATATTAAATGTCCGGATTTTGATTAGTTGCACGCAAACGATGTAGGATATCTTCACTCCAGTAGTCTTTGTATTTCTCCCAAAGATCTTTTGGATTGAATGGGAAGCAAGTTGTCAATATTATTGCAAACCAAGTGCATATTTGCTGTGTTTGAGCAATATTCGATGCATCAGAGATACCATCGTTGATGATAGCTCCGGTGGTGCATGTAATTCTGACAATTTCACTTTCCCACCCGCACAGCAAATTCCCGGTGTTTCATTATAATATTTAAGGGCACTGAAATACACGCATAATTGATCCATTTACCTAATAACCACACTTGAATAAAGACTGTAATCATAATTAGCATGCTAATGGAATGCACTAATATTAATTCAGCGTGCAATGTTCATCTAGATCGAGCAGTGAGTACTCTAACGGAGTCCAGTCTTGTTTCTCGCTGCTCGACTGTTTCAGACAAATGGGTTTCACCATGGCTTACTCGTGTTGTTTCGATTCTTAATTCCCGTTACTCGACTGTATCAGAAGAACGGGTTTGAGCATTGCGTACTCGAGTGGTTTCTAGTCTTGCTTCCCGTAGCTCAACTGTTTCAAAAAATCGGGATTACTTTTCCTTTCATGATTGAGGTGTAGATAGACCAAAAGCTTTTCCTTTAGGTCGCATTATTGATTTGAGAGCGAATGTATTTCTTTGTGACAAATATAAAATAATAAATGTGATATGTAGTACTATGGAGTACCCACCATGCGCTGCAAATCCTCTCAAAGAAAGAAAATGTTTACATTTAATTATGTTTATTGAAGAGATTTTAAATACACAATGTTTTTTTGTTTTTCAGTCCGGTGCATACACGAATAGATCAGAAGGTTTTCCGACGCGAGAGCAGGCCACATATAGCTGTCCATGGGAGAAGCATGGGTTTTCCAAATTTATTCCGCAACTTATAGCGATTGTCCCTGTGCTTTGTTGATGGTAATTGCAAATGTGAGTCACACCGGAAACTGCAGACGTTTGAATTCAAATGGCATATCTGTTGGAATCATTGGGATGCGTGGCAAAAGTACATCTTCTCCTTTAAATTTTCCATTGAAAATAGTAGCTTCAATGATATTGCTCATCATGGTTTTCACTGATAGCTTGGTACCGTTGCAAAGTCGTGGTGGATAAATATTTCGTAAAAGTATGATAGGTACGCCAATTTTCAGTGTTAAAATTTTCAGTGCGACGGAATGCCGGGCAATTCAAGTGAATTCAAGAATTCTGTTGGATAATTGACAACTTCGTCTTGATTCAATACAGTGTCGATGGACTTATACGTTGTCGTTTCGCCTGGGATTTCATTTTGAATTCTTAAGTTAATGGCATTGACATCGTTGTTTTTGGCTGCTAATATAGCACGTGCACTGAGCCACTGATGATTTTTGTAATTTTGTACGATATTTGGAAAAACGTTTTGAATCAATTCGTCAATGTTGGCTGTAATTTTACAGAAGCTTGTTGGCAATGTGATACATTTTGTTGATTCATCTTTTGCCATTTTCCCATTCCCAATGTCCAACAATTATTTTGCAAAACTTTCAGCGGATTGATAATTGTGTAGTTTTACTCGCATATTTGTCTTCAAAGTTAATTTCTGTACATCTTGCCATAATACTGATGATTTGAGACATGCATTTAATTCATCAGCCGCTGTTGAACGTGGTATAACGGGTAAATTTTGTCGAAAATCTCCAGATCATAAAATAAGTGCGCCACCGAAGAGCTGTTCATTTCCTCTCAAATCTTTTAGTGTACAATGAAGCGCTTCCAATGCTTTTTTGTGTGCCATAGTACATTCGTCCCATTTAATGAGTTGACACGATTGGAGTAATTTACCCATTCCAGAATTTTTATTTATATCTCAGTGTCCCAGTTATTTACATATTGAACGGCAATTTCAGTGCTGAATGGGCTGTCCAGCCACCATCCAAAAGAGTTGCTGCAATTCTAGATGATGCGATAGCCAGTGCAATATTTTTTTGTGATCGTATTGCCACCAAAATAAGTGAAATTAGGAAAGTTTTTTTCCTGTGCCGCCGGGTGCATCTAGGAAATATAGTCCACAACTGTGTGTGGTAATTGCATGCATAATTCTTTCATACACTATGAGTTGTTCTGGAGACAATTTCGTTGTCAAAGTGCGTTTCTCGTTTGTAAATCACGACTGGAAAGCTTGTTTGCAGATCGATTCGGAGAAGTCATTCCCAACTCTACCAGTGTTTTGTTAGAGATTGCCAAACATATGTCCTCAATCGAAACCAATGCCTCGTTATACACGTTTGGTGTAAATTTAATGTCCGGATTTTGATTCGTTGGACGAAATGATGTAGGATGTCTTCACTCATGTCGTCTTTGTATTTCTCCCAAAGATCTTTTGGATTGGATGGGAAGCAAGTTGTCAATATGATTGCAAACAAAGTGCGTATTTGCTGTGGTTGAGCAATATTCGATGCATCAGAGAGCGAAATATCCCAATGAGCATCGTTTTCCAACAGTTTTAATTCTTGGCAAACTTCACAATAAGTGGCACATACTTGACCGTTTACTGTTCTCAGTTCTTAGAAGGATGTTGGTCCACGTACGTTGATTAACAGTAATCGCAAGTAAAAGCATTCTGCATTTTTTGGGTGAACAGTGTACAGACGGCCTAATGCGTCAGCCGAATATAAATTGGGATGTTCTTCAAATGCTTTACCCTGTTTGCGACGTTGAAAACTTTTCGCTGATGCATTCCATGTGTAATATGTTGGCACTTCAGAGTAAAGTAGCGTCTTTGCAAAAAAATCATTCCGGCACAATGAGAAAAATGCAGTTAACGTTGTTGACGGAAGTGACACTGCTCTTACACGTGCATTTTCTGTTGTAAAGTACACTCGCTGTCTGTTTTAAAGGTGCACTGCCAAATGAACAACTATTGGATGGCGTTCATGGATTGGAAATGATAAAATGCGCTATACTGCTTCATTGCTATTAATGTAGCGTCCAAGTTGATATTGGTAGACTTCATCCATTGATCCATATTTTTTTCCACTCCAAAAACTGCCATATCGCTTCCTTTGTTAACATATTTGCAAATTTAATTGATCGATTTCACTGAATTGCAATACTGTACATTGATGTGTGCTTTGAACGTTTTTGAGAGTAACGTTGAATATGGTACAACCCAATGATTATCGACTTCTACATCATATTTTCGTACTTTTAAAGTAATTGATTTGCCACCATCTTCAGTTGATCGTCGACGATACATTGGATAGCCATTATTGCCAGTGATAGTCTCAGCAATTAAATCTCTTGGGTATCGTTTTGTGCATTTCCCATCAGACATGCATGGTGAATTTTTGTTGAATAATCCACATGGACCGTGAATCATGTTTTTGGTGACGATTTCTAATAAGTATTGATCAGTGTTGGCATCTGGTATTTCTGCAGAAATTACTTTATCAATTTGATCTGGTTTGACTTTTTCGATCAACCAAATTAAAATGTGTGCATGTGACAATCCTCTCTTTTACCATTCAACGGAATACATCCAACAGCGTGCCTCTCCAAAAACATGATATTTGACAATAAAATCAATCAAAGATTTTAATTTTTATTTTAAACACATGCGCAATAATATCGTGACGATCTGATGCTGACTGTCCAGTTAACAAAAGTTATTGTATTTCCCCCCATGTAGGGTTGCACCTAAATGTAATAAAAAAATCTGGGCGGCCATATGCGCAAACATAAGTCATTGCATCTTGTGCGCGTTTATGCATGTGTCGTGGACTTCCAGTAAATGTCGCAGGTAGTATAACCATTTTACCCAATTCATTTGGATTCACATTGCAATCATTCACAATTGCATCACGTAAATGAATGTACTCTTCGGAACGTAACTTGCTTTGATTTAATCGAATGTAGAGGAGTCGTTCGGTTTCGATTTTCGCATACATATCAACAATGTATTGATGGAATAATTGTCGACATATCAAGATATGATTTTCGGCACTCTCATGGATCATCAAACGATATGAATAGTATTTCATGGCACTGACTTTCTTATTCGATTCCTCATCTGTCTGTGGATTTCTCAATTTATGTTAAAATGATTGTAACACATCTACTCTGACATGGCGTGGGATCTTATTTCTTATGCTGTGGGTTATGTCAGTAGTATGGTTACTTATGTTGATATTTCAGGATGCCGACTAAGACTTCTTCATTCTTCCACTTATCATCCGGGCATGCAAATAAGAATACTGAATCCTGGTTAAACTTACAGTGCTTTATTGAACACACTTTATATTGATAATATTAATAAATAATCCTTGCATGAATGTAATTTCATATATATATCCATAGTACTCCATCATTAATAAAGACACGTCCTCACACTACTGTCAACTCAGCTCAACTGTCCAATCACACAGCTCTCACGCTACTGTTCTCTACTGCTCTGCACTCAGCTCTCACTATCTCAGTCAACTCATACTTTATTACCAGCAAAGCGTGGAAAACAACCGCTCTGACAAAAACATGATTTTATTCTCCAAAAACGTGGAGTTCACATTTGCATCTCAAAATACAATCCATTGATTGTATCTCCGTGGAAAAAAACATGGTCAACACAATTCACTGTTCACTCATGCTACCTCTCTGTTTTCATGTGAAAACATAGTCCGTTACATGCCCCACCCATCTGAAAAAATTTTGTGCAACAAAATTTTTGGCATTATATGTTGAAATAATGATAATGTCTCTTAGAAAATTTCAATGCCACATCTATCAATCAAATAAATGTAACAACATTAACATTTCATCATTATGAAATACAGGGCATTTGACTGTTAATATCACACATAATAGTGAATAATTTACCCTGGCAAAAAATTAAAAAATCACCAATGACAACCTCTTAAAATCTTTATGTATGATAATGTGAAGTGACATTAACATCTTAATGAATAATAAACACTGCAAAATGAATGTAACAACCTTAAATTTTGCATTAGAAAATTTACAATTGGTTAAAATCTGATATTCATTTACAAAAATTGATATGTACAAGTGTCTTATCAAAAAACTGAGTGAACGTATGTGTGTATATTCATTTAGAATGTCTGACTAATGTGTCTTAAGTCAGTGTCTTTGTCATTGTCTGCATGTTCAATGTGTCTGGAAAGGAAATCAGCTACTGTATTGTCTTTTCCTTTTATTGTCCTTATCTCATACTGATAATCTAATAGTATCAACGACCATCTGTTTATTTTACTGTTTGCTATTTTCTTTCTATTCAGTGCCATTAATGGCTTGTGATCAGTCAATAATGTAAATTTTCTGCCTAATAGATATTTCTGTAGTTTGGTAAGTGCCCACACAATTGCTAAGCATTCTTTTTCAATGGTTGAGTAGTTAATTTCAGTTCTGCTTAATGCTCTACTTAAATAGGTAATGGGTCTTAATTTATGATTGTATTCTTGCATAAGGCAAGCTCCTAATCCAATGTTGGAGGCGTCTGTAACTAGAGTGAAAGACTGTTTAAAATTGGGTGATAACAATATGTTGTCACTTTGGAAAATTTCTTTGATTGTTCTCAGTGTATTTTCACATTCATTCGTCCATACTATTTGTTTCTTGCTATCTTTATTTATTAGTTTCCTTAAGGGTAGTGTAACATCAGAAAATTTTGGAACGAAAGTGCTGTAAAAATTGCACAAACCTAAAATGGCTTTTACTTCTTTTTGAGTGTGTGGTGTTTTTATATTTAGTATTTTTCATCTGTTGTGTTCTGTGGGCTGAATTGTGTTCTTACCTACTTTAAATCCTAAAAACTCTATTTCCTCTTGTGCAAATTTTAATTTGTTTGGTGCTATTGTGACTCCATGTGCTCTTAATTTGTTTAGTACTGTTTTTATAGTCTCTATATGTGTCTTCATATACTTAGTGTGAATACAGATATCATCGACAAAATGTACGACATTTGGTATGCCTTCTAGCATGATTCGCATGAATCGAGAAAATGTTGCGGTAGAATTAACTAGACCAAATGGCATTACTGTCCATTCGAACAAGCCTTCCTCTGTGGCAAATGCAGTCAAAGGCATGGAATCTGGATGCATGCCTATTTGCCAGAATCCTCTGTTTAAATCTAAGTGTGTGAATAATGTAGAGGAGCCTATTTCTTCAAGTAGTTCTCTGGTGTCCCTCATGGGTTCTGCTTCTAATTGTGTGATTTTATTTAACTCACTATAGTCACAACATATACGGCACTGGCCATTTTTCTTTTTTACTACTACCATGGGTGATGCTATTGGTGAATCTGATCTTTTAATCTTGTTAGTCTGTATTAAATGATTTAGTTCTTTCTTTACTTCTTCCCTAAATGCATATGGAATTGGATAGATTTTGTGTTTGAATGTGGGTTCCTGTGTTAATATAATCTTGTGTTCTAAACTGCTAGTGTGTCCTATGTTCTCTGTGATGACATCTTTGTATTCTTTTAGAATTGTTGTTAAGTGTCTGTTTGTTGTGGTGTTATTTTCATTGTCTTCTAATTGTATAACACTAGCAAAAAATGTGTCTTGTTGTGTGCCTTTCTGGCCTAAAATATTTTCTTTAAAAAGAGTTAACGGTCCCTTTGGATTGGCCCCAAACATTAGCTCAAATGGAGAGTACCCAGTGGTGTCTTGTATACTCTCTATAGGCGAATAAAACCATGGGTATATATAGGTGCCATTCTCTAGGGTGGTCTATGGTTGTTTTATTTAACATTGTTTTTAGTGTCTTGTTCCATCGTTCTACCATACCATTGGCCTGTGGTCTATATATTGTGGAATGGACTTGTATTATTCCTAGCATTTTTGTAACTGCATTGGTTAAGTTGGAAGTAAACTGTGTTCCATTATCTGACAATATTTTATCAGGGAACCCATGTCTTGTAAATACATCTAATAATGCCATGCAAATTGTTTCTGAATTAATGTTTTTGAGGGGAATTGCCTCTGGCCATCTAGATGTCATATCAATCATGGTTAAAATAAATTTGTGTCCCTTATTTGATGGTGGATTAAGAGGACCAATGATATCTATAGCTACCTTCTCAAAGTTTCTACCTATTTTGTCTGTGGGTTGTATGGGTGCTCTGTGTTTACTGTGTATTGGGTTTTTTGTCAGACATGGTATGCATTTGTTTATGTGTTTCTTTATGTCCTTGTGTATGCCTGGCCAATAAAAATTTTGTGTGACCCTTTCTAATGTTTTTTTTATACCCATGTGTCCAGCCAAAGGACTGTCATGTGCATGGTTGAGTATTTTGTTTCTGAGTATTAATGGTACTATTATTTGAGATTTTTTGATTTCACCTTTCTCAAAATTTCTGATTAGAATATTATGTTTTATTGTGTAATTATGTCCTCTATAAATTGTGTTATTGTCCTTAATTTTGTTTCTAATGTCCTGAATTTGCCTATCTTCTGTCTGCATTCTAATTATGTCCTCTCTAGATATTTGTTTTGGAATGTCTAATTTTTCTTCTATTTCAGGCTGTGTCTGACTAGTTTTATGTTGTTGTCTTGTTAT
>CAXITT010000561.1:131435-146436 GCA_964033795.1 Lymnaea stagnalis
TTTCTAATAGAAGCTAGTGTGCTGTTTCTATTATCTAGCTCTTCATTGGGGTGAGCATCTTTAAATGTTGTGATTGAGTCAACTAACTCACGCTCATTTTTAATCTTTCTCTCTTTAAGGAATGAAAATAAAGAGACTGATGCATTTCTTAATATTTTATCTATAATAAACATATCTAGTAATGCCTTTGGATCATTTAGGTCAATTTCAGTTAATTCAAGCCATTTGACAAGATTGTCTCTAATATTGAATATGGTGGTGTTAGGGTCTATTTCTCTCTCTAGTCTTATGTTGTGAAAATTTTTTCTATAAATGTCTTCTGTGTTTCCATAAAACTTTAACAAAACTTTCTTTATATAGGTATAATTATTCTTTTGTTCTTCACTAAGTGAATTGATAATGCTTAGGCTTTTCCCTGATAATCTGCTCAATAAAATATTAGCCCAAGTCTCTTCTCTATAATTGTAAGACTGACAGATACCCTCAAATTGTGACAAATAACTAATAATTTCCTCTTTATGTTCATTAAATTCTCTAAATTTAGGTTTATATGTACTATTGGTTTCTCTATTGCTTGTTGATGGTGTATGCTGTCCTGATTCTATTCTAGCTCTTTCTAGTTTTAGCTCTTCTATTTCCTTTTGTCCTTTTAAATTTAGTTCATCTATCTCTTTTTGTCCTTTTAATTTCATTTCCTCTATTTGTTTAAGGTCGCTTCTCTCTAACAGTCTAGCTTCTCGGTCTTTGTCTTTGTCTTGTTTTTCCCTAAGTTTGTCCATTTCTCGAGTTACGAAGTCAGCTAATTTCTCCTGCTTCAAGCCAAGCTTCTCACCTACTTCTAATAATTCTAAGTACTCTGCCATTTTTATGTGTAATGTGAGTAACTAAAATTATATTGGTATGTATCAGTATATCAGTTATCTCCTTATTCTTTAGTTATCAATTAAAATAGTTTACAATATTACATATATTTACATGTTAATGAATGTATACACAAATGCAAGTTGATACATGAATTATAAGTTATAAATAAGTGTAAGAAAAATTTAAAATAATTAAATTGTCTACTTCACAACATAAATACAGATATGTAGACGTTTACATGAATACAAATGAGACAACAAATACAAAAGTACTGTTTAGTTTATGGACCACAAGATAGTAGAAAATATGACAGTAGGTTGACAATATGTATAACAATGACAAGACAAATAGAACAAATCTGACAAGATATACTAAAAAACAACAGTTATGACAATGTACAAACTAGACTTCACAGCTAACATAAAATTATCCTACAGTATTATAAATAGGGCCAGAAGAAACCTTTACCGTTTTAATAAAAAAACTTCCCTAGGAAAGATAACACCGTGGATATTCCTAAAGTATACTCTAAAATTAAACTTATATTATACAGAAAAAGTAACAATTTACTTAATCTAATTAAGTATGATATAAGTAGATTTTTAAAGTGTTAAATTATATATAATACATAACACATAAATACATAAATACCAATTGTCCAAAAGAAATCTGTAGTTGGTCACCTCTGCTCCTCTGTGACGCTATGATCTGCGTGTAGTCGATAATCCTTCTATGTAGAAAGAGTACTTGGGTAAATACTCCAATGCAAAAGTTATATAATCCAATGAAAAAGTTACAACACAAACTGCTTCAGTAATCCAATGCAAGTACATTGCGTAATAGAAGTAATAGTGTAATAATCCAATTGAAAATAGTGTAATTTCTCTCCGATTCAGTTGAACTTGTGAGTAATTAAAGAATTACTTTACTTGAATTGCGCACTAGGCTTTGTGCGGCTTGTATAAAGTGAAGATTATGCTGGGGAAATCTTACTTTCGATGTCTTGATACACACATCTCATCTGTAATAACGTCAGACTTCTGTTGGTCTTGTAATATGTAGGCTTACAGTAAATCTTTGCTACAGTTGTAGATAATTTGAAAATTTTCCTTTATGCTGATTGTTCAGTCTATTATTATTTTTTTCTTTGTAGTCATTCTAAAATAGATTTCGTGCTTCTGTGTTTCTCCAACTGGGTGTGTTCACTCCGCTAAGTAGGTTAAATAGTTGCCGTGTACCAGTTGGCTGTTTGAACTCTGAACTTTGGAGACTGTGACTGACCTCATTTGTCGGCTAGCTCTGTGTGTAGTGAACTCGTCTCGGACTTGATTGATACACGGTCGTAAGTGTCGTTCGCTGAATTTTAAAATATATCGTTGTTACTCAATGTTCTGTAACACATTTCTGACACTTCTTTACTCAGCTCTCACTATCTCAGTCAACTCATACTTTATTACCAGCAAAGCGTGGAAAACAACCGCTCTGACAAAAACATGATTTTACTCTCCAAAAACGTGGAGTTCACATTTGCATCTCAAAATACAATCCATTGATTGTATCTCCGTGGAAAAAAACATGGTCAACACAATTCACTGTTCACTCATGCTACCTCTCTGTTTTCATGTGAAAACATAGTCCGTTACAATGATACCCTTCTTCTCCTTGCCAAAATAAAATAGGATATTGCAATCCATCGTATGAGCGATGAGTTTCTGAGACTCGCTGAACATCGCAACTTCTGTGATGAAAAATTATATCACGTGAGTTAAATTCTTCGTCAACTATAACGATCGCCACTTCATCAATTGTTGGTGCATTGTATGGTCTTTCGTGTTGGCCGACAGGTGTTTTGTCTGCTCTAACTACCACTTTGTAGCCATCAGTCAGCATCTTTTCAAGTGCAATTCTAAACATTTGAATTAATTCGTTGTGTTGCAAAAATAACGTTTGTAATGCAGCAACGATTTCTCGTTTAGTGCCCGTATTAATATGACAACGTTGATCGATTTGTTCATCAGTATTCCCCATGAAATAAATTTGAAGAAATTTGTGATCTGTGTTTGGCATTGGCATCAGTGATCCCGTAAGAAGATAAATTTGGCCTTACACTTTAAATGTTGGCATGTAATTCTCAAACACGATATTTGTTGCACCGAACGATGTCATTTGGAAACATGAATTGTACTTGCGTATGTTTGCCAATAAATGTTTCGATTGGCTTGTTTTTTACCTGATACCAACGTTGATAATGGTTCCGGCTATGAATGTAATTCTGGCAATTTCACTTTCCCACCCGCGCAGCAAATTCCCGGTGTTTTATTCTTAAATTTGAGGGCACTGCAATACACGCATAATTGATCCATTTTTCCAATAACCACACTTGGATGAAGACTGTAATCATAATTAGCATCATAATTGAATGTAGTAAGATTTAATGCAGCGTTAAGTGTTCGTCTGGATCGAGCAGTGCGTACTCTAACGGAATCCAGTCTTGTTTCTCGTTGCTCCACTGTTTCAGACGAACGGGTTTGAGCATTGCGTATTCGAGTGGTTTCTTCTCTTGCTTTCTTTTGCTCGACTGTTTCAGATGAACGGGTTTGAGCAGTGCGTACTCGATCGGTTTCTTGTCTTGCTTGTCTTTGCTCAACTTTTTCAGATGAATGGGTTTGAGCATTGTGTACTCGAGCAAATTCCAATCTATATTTTCGTCGCTTGAATGTTTCCGAAGCGCTTGATTATTTGTTCTTTCGTGTTTGAGCTGTAGAAAAACCAATAGCTTTTCGTTTGGGTGGCATAATTGATATGACAGCGAATTTATTGCTTTGTGGCGAATATTACAAATGCATGTGATATCTGTTGTTATCAATGGTGTTTCACAATTAACACAACTTGTTAGGTCACACACAAAATGAGATGTCGCTGTTTGTATTTGATTCAATTAATTTACAATATTGCTAACTTTAATAATTTTCACATGTTAGGCTCTTCCATCTCAATACACGAAAACCTCACTCAATAGGTACGTTCATTGTTGGCAGGAGAGTTTCAGTTGTATAGTTTCACATTCAATTACATAAATCATAAATTCCAGCGTTAAAATCACGATATTACCATAGTTCATTACCTACGTTGTCAAGTGTGTTATTTAATTACTTAAGAAACCATCGATTCCTGTAATATGTCTTTACATAACACAAAACAACTCTGAAATTATAAGACTCTATTCAAGAAATACTTTTAATTTAAAAAAAAACAACAACACGTGTTCAACGTCATATCCGATTCTAAAATACGTCACAAAATTCAAGCTGATTTATAAAATTAACAAAAATACTCTCTACACTAAAAATGAAAAACGTGTTTTCTCTGCTTTACTACAAATGTGTTATTTGTTCAAGGACGGTAGTGTTGATAGCTCCGTTTTAAATTATATTGATGAAGCTCATTTAAGAAAACGAAAAAGAATATTGTAAAATGGTTGTACTAAGTTAGAAACATTTGCGAGTGTATTCAGCTCCATCCACACATCCATTAGCTCTGTTTGAAATTATAGTTATAAAATGAAATTATGGTAACTGGCCCAAACGGAATATTGTAAACGGTTTTTCTAATTTAGAAACGTTTGCGGTAGTGCGCATTTCAATTGATTACGTTTTATCACAATCGGATGAATGGTTTAGAAATGCATACGATAATTATATAGTTAATAAAAGAGTGGAAAACGAATTTTGGGCCCCCGGCCACAATCGGAATATAGTAGAATTGTTGTATTACTTCAGAAACCTACTTAATATGTCAAACACACAATTTAATATCCCTATTTGGAATTTTTTAACTAGCTATCAATCCGTGCTCAGTTTTATCGCAATCACTTGAATGGTGTAGGAGCGCATACAGTTTGAAATTATATTATATAGCACATGTTAGAAAAAAACGAACATATGGCCCCTGGCTCAAATCTCTGTGTTATCGCAATCCCTTGAATGGTGTAGGAGCGCATACGAAATTATATGTATATAGCTCATGTTAGAAAAAAACGAACATAGGGCCCCTGGCTCAAACTTGAATTTTTTAAAACGGTTGTAATAATTTAAGAACCTTTGTGGGCGATTGCACATCTCAATAAAGTTTTATCGCATTCTGAAAAATGGTATAGGAGCGCTTATGGTCCTAGGCCCGGTGCTTTTCACGATGTACATTCAGCCCTTGGGTGCAGAGATCAGACAGTTTGACATGTTGTATCACATGTTCGCGGATGATACACAACTTAACCAATCCGTGATCCCTTCTCAGTTCCCTCAGCTGCTCAGTAATACAAAGAAGACAATGGAGTCGGTTAAGCACTGGATGACCATAAACAAGCTCAAATTAAATGATGATAAGACTGAGCTGCTCCCAATCGCGACCACTCAGAAGCAAAAATCTGCAAATAACACGACATCCATTACTCTCTCAGGTGTGCGTATTGAGTTAGCTCAAACAGTGCGGTACTTGGGTGTCTACCTAGATAGAAGACTAACTTTTGAAAGTCATATTAACATGCTATGCAAAGCGATTTTTCTGGAGCTGCGCAGGATTAGTCAAATCAGGCCCTTCCTAACAATTGATGCAACAAAGAGGCTGATGTCTGCATTTGTGCTATCACGCATGGACTATTGCAATGCTCTCATGGTGGGTCTTCCAGCTACGCTACTGGATAAAATTCAAAGAGCACAGAATAATGCGGCTCGCATTGTTCTCCTCCAACGCAAGTTCGACCATGCAAAAACACTTCTGAGAGAGTTGCACTGGCTGCCAGTGCGTGCTCGCATAGAGTACAAAATCGCAACTTTTTGCTACCGCTGCTTACATGACCTGGCGCCGTCCTATCTGAAAGAGCTGCTGACGCCCTATGTACCCACTAGAGAGCTCCGTTCATCCGATAGTTGTAAACTCTCGACACCACGTGTTTGCCTTGAGACTTGCGGAAAGCGCACTTTCGCATTTGCTGTTCCAACAATTTGGAACGCCCTTCCTGTAGATCTCAGAATCAAACAGACACTGGAGTCCTTTAAAACCGATTTAAAGAAACATCTATTTCGCAAACACCTTCTGGGATGATTGTCTACATTATTTTCCACTTAATGTATAATGGCTGTGTTGCTTAGGGTTCAAATGGCTTGAAAGACTTTGCTATTGTATACTTGTAATTAGTTTTTGTAGTGTTGCGTTTGTTTTAAATGTGGTAAATTATAGATTTGTTTTTTGTTGACTTTGTACCGCGCTTCGAGCCTTTGGGGATGAAGCGTGTTTTTGAATTGAGCTTTATTATTATTATTATTATTATTGGAATTATTTTTTACAAAGCTCACGTAAGTAAAAATATTAATTTTTGTCCAACGGCTATTTTAAAGGTGTTGTAATGAATGAGTAAAATGCGCACGTTTATTGATAACAACTCATTAAAATTTTGTCGCAATCGCATTAATGGTGTAGGAGCGCATACGGTTTGAAATATATGTATATAGTTTATATAAAAAATGAATATAGGGCTCCTGGCTCAAACAGAATATTTTGAAACGGTTCTAATACTTCAATAATCTTGTGGTAGTGCTGGCGGCAACATCTTACCAATTTTAATATAATGGGATAAATGGCGTAGGAGCGCATGCGAAAATTATTTCTTACATAGCTCATTAGAGAAAAAATTACGAATTAAGGGCCAACGGCTGAAAACGGAATATTTTTAACGTGTTTAAATAACACAGTAAAATGCTACACCTTATGAAAAACAAATCCCCAAAGATTTTTTGCAATGAATGGTGTAGGTGGCATACGGTTTGAAAATATATTTATATAGCTCATATAAGGACAATGCAACATAGAGCCCCTGGCTCAAAACTGAATATTTTAAAACGGTTGTAATAATTTAAAAAACATTTTGGGGCATAATCGCAACATCTCACCAAAGTTTTATCAGAATCGAATGAATGGCGTAGGAGTGCATGTCGAAAATATTTTTTACAAAGTTCATAAAATAAAAAAAAACGATTTAAGGGCCATCGGTTAGGAACGGAACATTTTATAAGCTTTTTAATGACTTAGTTAAATGGCCATTTTTTGGACAACAAATGACCAAAGTTGTGTTGCAATCGCATGAATGGTGTAGGAGCGCATATGAGACATACAGACATACAAACATTCATTTATATATATATATATATAGAAGATATAAGGAGTATTCCGCGAGAGACAATACCTTAAGAAAGAAGAGAAGAAAAAGAAGTATGGTGCATCCATGTTTGTTAGAAGTGAAATATTGTGAATGATGGATGGCATACTTATGAAAATGATTCTTATATTTTCAAGAAGCCAGCATTGTGATTTATATTTGTTTATCTCTGTGCCGCAAGTATGACTATAAACGTGCGGTGTCATAACCTGACTTTATATTTTTTCATTGTGTATGTGAAGAAAGCGAGTGAGCCGTGTGTGATGGAGGGAGCACCGATGTATTGAACTAGGATTATAACAGTACAATGTATTCTGGATAGACAATTTAAAAATAATTTCAGAGAGTGGTTGCGGATTGCATAAAAACACAAACAAATTAATACACAGTCTGAAACAGAAACTCTCAAGTATTACAAATTCAAAGAGCTAAAAATAAAACAAGGTCATGGAAAGAATTTTTATTTTTCACCTGGAAAGAACAAGGTGAGATCTACAAATTCTGAAAATGTATTTTGTGTAATAACTCCCATTAGACATTAAAAGTCAAATTATACAACACTAGATACTTCGATAAAATAAAACTAACACATCTGTGAGAAATCTGAATATTCGGATACATTGAAGACAACAGCTGCATGCTATCAAATAAGAGAAGGTACCACTTCCCTTCAAGAGAAGAACCAATCCACTAGCTGATTAGATGATTAAGACCGACAGAGTTGTTAGATGGGTGTGTTGTGTATCAAGTTAATATTTATGGGGCATACAAGATCGTTTTATAATGTGGTAGAATGCGGAAGAATCACTACTTGGTCAACGGACAAAAGGCGGAGACAGCACAGTGGTGTGAATCGCTGAGAACATGACCAGACACGTAGAACGCCATGGCCATTCACTGCATGGGTGACTGGGTGGCCGAATGGTCTAAACTGAGCAAACCTCAATTTCAGCCAAAGGCCGGTCAAGCAAAAACATCACCCCGGGTGGATGAGACTCGTTAACCTTGGTCGGCAACTCATCTAAGAGAAGGAAACTCTGAATTCAAACCCGGAGTTGGAGTCCCGTAAGGCGCATACAATGTCCATTCCTGCAACCGTACTCATCCCTGGTCGTCTTGACGTAGAGTCTTGCCACTGGATATGGTGGGCTCGGACGAGAGAGTGAGGTTGACGCTGCGCAACTCTTCCTCACTTTAAACAAAAGTCACCCGCGCAAGTCATCAGTCACCAGACGACTCGATGGTCATCGTCGATCCTCGACCGACGAACAACAACAACATAATGTGGTAGAATCTGCATAAGTATACCATCCTTCATTCACAATCTTTCACTTTTAACAAACGTGGATTACACTCCACCATTGTCCCGATCTTCAAATGAAGTATTAGGCCTGCTAAGACGAAGTACATTATCCTTTGGATTATTGGACTGTGTTGGTTGTGTGGACCTCTCGCATTACATTGGATTATAAACTGGGGATTACAAAGTGACAGAGAGTAGGGTACAGATCAAGAATAAGTGCATTCTTAAAATAAATATATTATAGTAATTGTTACAAATTACACGTATACAAAAAATTGATAATACTACGACTCTATGTTTCTTTTAAACTAATTAAAGGGTGGCTTGGAAGCAGAGCTATAAAATTGACTAGTGTTACTTTGATCAAGATATATTATATTTCTTTTTCTATTGGATACATGTTAATTTGATGGTGACTTTTACAAAGGTTTTAATAATTACTTTATGGGGAAAATCCTCTAGGATTATTATCGCACTAGCATTTCCATTGCGCTCCATATAAATTTATTACATTTTTTTTGTTAGTTGTTAAGTTTGATCCTTAATAATTGTTGGTATTTTCTTGAAAATTATTTATCGCGTAAGTCTTTGTTAATTATATATTTATATTTTATTTTACTGTCTAATTTTCTTCTATCTGTTGTCCAATCTAAATGCACACATCACTATTGCAGTTTTTGTCCAATTTGTATATATATATATATATATATATATATATATATATATATATATATATATATATATATATATATATATATACACAAGATCCATAAATCCATGTCAAAACGTGTGTGGAACAAATCCATAAACAAAAACGAAAAAACGTTCACTTTTATACATAAATGAAAAGAAAAGAAAGGCGATGGAGATGAGATGCTTCTGAAGCATTTTTAGGCATCTGCTATAGGGACCATATCTCCTATGATACAGTGAAAGAAAGGGTTCGTCAGGCAATTGGGGAGTACGATGACCTACTGTTGACTGTGGGAAAAATGCAAATTTATTTATTTATTTATTTAGGCATTTTTATATAGCGCTTATCATAAAGCTCTAAGCGCTTTACAATTATTAAAACATGTAAACTAAGTAAATACAAATGAGACACTAGGATAGTAACTACTATTCTATAGAAACAATGAAAATGGCTATAAAAAGAGGACACTTTGACACTTCAGGATTAAACCGAAACAGAAAATTAGGTAGGGCAAGGAGGGTGCATCACAGGTCATAGGCGGACCTAAACAGATGAGTTTTAAGGGACTTTTTGAAAATGGACGAGGTTTCACTATGACGTATATGGAAGGGGAGCTGGTTCCAGAACGTGGGCCCATGGAAGCAGAAGGAGCGTTCACCGATGGTCTTAGTTTTAGTTCTTGGGATTGAGAGGGTTCTACTGTCAATGGAAGAACGTAGTTGTCTTGTGGGGATGTAAGGAAGCAACAGTTCAGAGAGATAGACAGGAAAGTGAGGGTCAGTGAACGAGTTGAAGCAAAGATTGGAAGACTTGTATTTGATGCGAGAGGATATTGGAAGCCAGTGGAGTTGCCGCATGTGTGGTTGAATGTGGTCATGTTTCTTTAATTTAAAAATGAGTCTGCATGCTGAGTTCTGTGCCTTCTGAAGTTTTTCTATGTGGTGTTGAGGAATGCCTGAGAGAAGAATGTTACAGTAGTCAAATTTTGAAAGAATGAGTGAAGAGACGAGAGTTTTTGTGGCATCAAAGGAGAGGAGGTGTCTAATGGTGCTGATTTTTCTAATTTCGTTATATGCTGATCTGCATATATTCGTGACATGTTTGTCCATGGAGAGGGTGTCCGTAAGCGTGACTCCAAGGTTTCTGGCAGAGGGAGAGAGTGTGATGTCAGAGTTGCCAATAGATATAGAAGAAGGAGCGAATGGAGGGAGAGGTTTGTTTTGAGAGTGGATGAGAAGGATTTCCGTTTTATCATCATTTAGCTTCAGTTTGTTGCAAGTCATCCAACGCTTTACATCGTCCACGCACTCCTGTATGCGAAGGATTGTGGCATCAAGTTGATCAGGAAAGCAAGAGTCACTGATTTGAGTGTCATCAGCAAAGGATTGACTGGAAACTGAGTGGTGGCTAATGAGAGATGATAGAGGTTTAGTGTAGAGGATGAAAAGGACCGGCCCAAGGACCGATCCTTGAGGAACTCCAATAGACAGGGCTGAAGGTTTGGAAGAGCGGTTGGAAATAGAAACTGTTTGAGTTCTGTCAGAAAGATATGATTGAAACCAGTTTAAAGCTGAGCCAGTAAGTCCGAAAGAAAGATGAAGGCGGTCAAGAAGAATCTGGTGGTCAATGGTATCAAATGCAGCAGAGAGATCTAACAGAGTGAGAATAGAGAGTTTGCCATCGTCCATCGCGCGCAGGAGGTCACTCATGACTCGGACCAGTGCTGTTTCTGTGCTATGACCAAGTCGGTAGGCGGACTGAGAGGAAGGATAGAGATTGCGAGAATGAAGATAGCCAGAGAGCTGAGAGAGTATGAGTTTTTCTATGATTTTTGAGAGAAAGGAGAGGTTGCTGACGGGGCGGTAATTCTTGAGTGTGTTTGGATCAAGTGAGGGTTTCTTTAGGAGGGGCAGGACAATCGACCGTTTAAAAATGGGAGGGAATATGCCAGAGAGAATCGAAGAATTTATGATGGAGGTGAGTGCTGGGAGGAGGACGTCAAGGCATTCTACAAGCAGTGGGACGGGGATAGGATCGAGGGCACAAGACTTGGGAGCAGACCTGATGATGACTCGCCTCACCTCATCCTCAGTCACAGGCAGAAAACTATCAAATGATTCTGTCTGACTAACGTCCTCCGAGAACGGTGAGGAAGGTGTAGGGGTCGCGCTGTCTAGCTCCTCCCTGATCATTTGCACCCTGGTGATGAAAAAGTCCGCAAAGGCGTCAGGGAGTTGCTCTGGTGCAATGTCGGTAGGGAGGGTGAAATTCTTGCTGTTGCCAAGGAGACGGTTACTAGCGCTGAACAACGCCTTGGTTGATGCACATGATTCGACCTTTGAGCTCCAGTAGTCATCCTTTGCCCTCTGTACAATCTCTGCCACCGCATCTTTCGCTGTCCAAAAGATCTGTCTGTCGACACTCAGTCCAGTCTTTACCCAGCGTCTTTCAGCGCGTCTTCGCACGAGTTTTGCCAGACGGAGTTGGTCACTAACGCCTGCATACCATGGCGACGAGCGACCAGTCGGGACACGTCGCGCCATGGGAGGGGCGTGCTCGTCCAAGAGTGCTCGGAGGCCATCGTCCAGATGCTGAGCGCTGAGCTCAGCACCTAGCCCTTGAAGCATTGTCTTAATGCCGGCTTTGAAGGCTGCTCTGTCTATAGCGTTTATGTCACGCACGGTCCTGTAGACAGGTGGGTTCTTTGGGGGAACTACTTTGAGTGTAGTGAGCACCGCTGCATGGTCAGAGGAGAGCATATGACTCACAGTACAGCTGTCCACCAAGTTGTCATCATCACGGTACACCACCCAGTCAATGATGTGACCGCTGCGATAGTAGGTGGGCTGCTTAATGCCCTGGACAAGACTAAACCTTGTGAGGATGTCTAGTACCTTGCTAGTAAAGGGATCAGTAGGGACGTCATAGTTAACGTTAAGGTCGCGCGCGATCACACTTGTTCCACGGAGCAGGTTGCAGTAGTCAAGTAGGTCAGGGAGATCAGAGAGGAAGGTGGAGTTTACAATGGTACGGCCACGTAACAAGGAAACAAGGGCTTGCCAAAGACATATTGCAGGGCACCACAAGAGGAGGGAGAAGAAGAGGAAGACTAAGAAAAAGGTGGGAGGATAACATCAAAGAGTGGAGAGGACTAACACTGGGTGATGCAGTGCATATATATATATATATATATATTATATATATAAATAACTAGTCAGGTCACATTGGAATAAAGAAAGACTGTTAAGAATGTTACAAAGTTTAATCTGGACTGGACTTTTGAAAGATTTAAAATCCTACATTAATGACTGACCATAAATCTAATTGATGGCAAGCATAGGGCTCATATTCGATCAACTGTCCCGCCACACACACACACACACACACACACACACAAGTCTTTAAAATGTTACAACAGCAAATGGTAAAATACAGAGTTCACAATTTTGTTTTACTTTGTATTTGACCAATGTTCAAAAGTGTAAAGTTTGTCTTGTTTAAATGGTTTATTCTGAGGAATATCTTGAGCTTACTGTTGCGAAATGAAAATATCGAGTCCACCTTCCACACAGATTTTAATTTTTTTTTTTAAATTAACAACATCATTGTTCAGGACTTGAATGTATTGTGTGATTGTGTGTTGTTTAGAGATTATGTGTGTTGTTTAGAGATTATGTGTGTTGTTTAGAGATTATGTGTGTTGTTTAGAGATTATGTGTGTTGTTTAGAGATTATGTGTGTTGTTTAGAGATTATGTGTGTTGTTTAGAGATTATGTGTGTTGTTTAGAGATTATGTGTGTTGTTTAGAGATTATGTGTGTTGTTTAGAGATTATGTGTGTTGTTTTTATCTATTGTTCTTATAATCTTTTCATGTATTGGGTGAAAGGGGATTATTATTGGTATCCGGAAATTTGATCGAAAGAAATTTCGTCGACGGTAATTCGATCGAACAGAAATTTGGTCGAATTTTTTTTTCTTCAATATTTACGTTAACATTTTGCTTCAAATGTCTTTTTTAACGAATTATTAATTTTTTTTGTTATATAGTATAGTGCGTTCAAAAAGAAACTTGATGAAAACTTTAACGTGTGAACTTTAAAAAAGATTCGACCAAATTTCCGTTCGATCAAATTACCGTCGATCACTTTACTGTCGACGAAATTTCTTTCCATCAAATTTACGGTAACCATATTATTGTTGTGGAGTGTGTTCTTTGAGTACAGTAAAGGAATTCGAAGAATTAGTTCGTTAATAAAGATATTGAATCTGAGAATAATGGTTTGTGAAGCATATATAGTTAAACCCTTGGACAGTGAGGCCGTAGAACCTTAGGGTAGACCAGGTTCGTAACAATCATCCACGGGTGGGGCGTCCCCTACGTACACAACCAAACACTTTTGCAAGTCCCTGACCTTAATCATAATTCTTTAAGTCCCACAGATCCCGTCTAGCCCAGGTTGTTTAATACTTCCTAATATATATATATATATATATATATATACATGAGGTCGCGCCTTTGAAACAATGTATAAATATGTGTCCAAAAATTAGTCAACCATCCTTCCTGTGGATCTTTGTGTTATCCCGCCTTGTAATAATTTAATACAGAGCCTCGATATAGGCTACAAACCTCCTAAACAAACTATCGTGACAATAACAGCTAAAATTTGAGCAGACAATACACACTGACCTAAACCCTTTCTTTAAAACTCCTACCAGCAACTGATGTGACGTTGACAGACCAACACTCACTAGACATGCAAACTAAACAGCAAGACATGATTTGGTCCAAGGGATCAACACTCACTAGACATGCAAACTAAACAGCAAGACATGATTTGGTCCAAGGGATCAACACTCACTAGACATGAAAAATAAACAGCAAGATATGATATGGTCCAAGGGATCATAGCTTAGGATTCGTTCGCAAATTAAGTCACGCAAATTTGTGACGTCAAGGTTTCTTTTTTCTTTTTTTATTTTTTTTTTTAAAGCGCACATCATTTGCGCATATATCGAAAAATGACGCAAAAAAGTTGTGGTCTTTTGACATTTGACTTGTGGACGACTTCGCTGTTCCACGTCGCAGTGTGTGACCCAGGGGGGGGGGAAGGAGGCTCTAAAAATAGTCATTTTTTGCATGAGGTTATTTTGCGAGCGATCCGTTACATATGATCTTTTATTTCATGTTCTTCTTTTTAACAACCAAATTCTTTGGCTTTTGCCAGCAATTCAATACAGATTTCGGCACCAGCTCCACCAAGCATCAGGCAATGCAGATCGTTCATTTGTTTCAGCAGCACTTTACAGAGCACGACTTGGGTTTCAAACAGAAGAAAAAAAATATAAATTAAATGGCAACATATTATAGAAATATGCAGATTGTTCATTTGTTTAAGCAGCACTTTACAGAGCACGACTTGGGTTTCAAACAGAAGAAAAAAATATAAATTAAATGGCAACATATTATAGAAATATGCAGATCGTTCATTTGTTTCAGCAGCACTTTACAGAGCACGACTTGGGTTTCAAACAGAAGAAAAAAATATAAATTAAATGGCAACATATTATAGAAATATGCAGATCGTTCATTTGTTTCAGCAGCACTTTACAGAGCACGACTTGCGTTTCAAACAGAAGAAAAAAATATAAATTAAATGGCAACATATTATAGAAATATGCAGATCGTTCATTTGTTTCAGCAGCACTTTACAGAGCACGACTTGGGTTTCAAACAGAAGAAAAATTATAAATTAAATGGCAACATATTATAGAAATAAGCAGATCGTTCATTTGTTTCAGCAGCACTTTACAGAGCACGACTTGGGTTTCAAACAGAAGAAAAAAATATAAATTAAATGGCAACATATTATAGAAATATGCAGATCGTTCATTTGTTTCAGCAGCACTTTACAGAGCACGACTTG
>CAXITT010000561.1:147545-179319 GCA_964033795.1 Lymnaea stagnalis
GGGGGGGGGAAGGGGGGGGGGAAGGGGGGGGCTAGATGAATGACATGATATTCAGTCCCAACTCAAATTTCACGAATAATAATTTTTTGCAAGTACATAAGAAAATCACCTAGTATAATTGGGTAAAGAAGTATTACAGAGGTGGGTCAGCACTGAATAAAGGAGAAAATCTTTTAATCAAATTTGAATAAAACCATGTAATTACGTCATTTGATTGAATTTTAATTATAGAAATTGTAAGTAAACACATCAGAAATGTGCGGATATGTTTTAAATATTTCTAAATTCTTTGCTTTTGCTCTTGAGTGGCTGACTGGCTGGCTGGCAAAAATCTTCGACGGCAAATTGACCGTCTTCCATTCAACCTATCGAGCTGAAACTTGGCTCATGGACTCTTTGTCAATCACAACACATTCTATTAAAGTTTAACCCCCAACTGCCAACTGCAACCGTAAACAATCAGTTTTTCCTGTTTTTCAAGGGGATGATAAAATTAAATTGCCGATAAGTGCGCTAAATGAGCTTCTTTTTTGTTGTTTTTTTTTGTTAAATTTTGGTGAAATAAATCTGCAGTGTGAAAGTGGGTGAGTCATAAGAACATTAATGTAGTTCAGGGACGTGGGGAAAAACGTGTACTATTGCGTGCACTAATTGCGATTCTCTCTAAAGTACGTCACTAGTATGCAGGTTACGTCACATTATCATTGCTTGATATTACATTATATTATGGATTCATACCTATACTTTATTTTTAGAGATTATTTTTAATTTAAAAAATTACCTATAAGCCAACCACTTTCCACTCCACAAATCAAAAGAGCCATCAGTATTGCCATGAAGAGGATACATTGTCCCATGTTTTCAACAACTGAGAGGAAAAGAAAAACTGCTGATGTTAAATATTGTCAACTGAACTCAAAACTAAGAGAGATGCCAGTGAGTAATAATGTAATTAAATAAATTTACATTGTAAAAGCCTATTTCAGTACTGATTTGAATTAATTTGTAAGCGAAATCATAATGTGAACATAAAAAGAAATTACATGAACGCATATGGAAGGATAGCTTAATATAATCCGTAATAAATTGTTTTATCAAAGCTATTTAAGTAATGGGGATCCAATTCTATTTTTGTCTGAATTTTTCTGTGTTCTAATCTTTCAAAGTCACACTGGTTAATGCTGTAAATATATTTAATAAACTTTTTATTTTAAACTCAACCACATAAAAGAGAAAAAATTGAGCTAGAGTCATATGGAACAGAAGAGTAAAAACAAAATGACACGACATGCCTTCCAGCCACGTCTTGTAAGTCTTGGTTTTAACCCTTGAGATTAGTGTCTATTGCATTGGTATATGTGCGAGAGAATAGAAGATGTCATCGGTCGCCATCGGACAAAATTTATGTTTTCATCGTTGTACATATAAAACTTTTCAACATATTTTTACGTTTTCAGGCTGTTGAGACAGCGAATTTGGGGATGCAACATTTCTTGACGAGGGAAAGTTTGATTAATTTGTGTGTTTCGAAATTTAGGTGCTTCTTCTTCTCTTGTGGTCGTCTATTATGTTTTACGTCAAAGTTGTATTTAGTAATAAGGCAATGTCTGCCCAGCTAATCGCACATCCGTCTGCCTGTCTGCCAGCTAATCGCACATCCATGTGTCTGTCTGCCCAGCTAATCCCAGCTCCGTCTGCCTGTCTGCCCAGCTAATCGCACCTCCGTCTGCCTGTCTGCCCAGCTAATCGCACCTCCGTCTGCTTGTCTGCCAAGCTAATTGCACATCAATCTGTCATTATGCCCAGCTAATTGCACATCCATTTGTCTGTCTGCCCAGCTAATAGCAGCTCCGTCTGCCTGTCCACCCAGCTAATCGCGGATACGTCTGTCTGTCTGCCCAGCTAATAGCACCACCCTGTGTCTGTCTTCCCAGCTAATCGGAACGCCGTCTGCCTGTCAGCCCAGCTAATCGCACATCCATCTGCCTGTCTGCCTAGCTAGTAGCACGTCAGTCTGCCTGTCTGCCCCGCTAATCGCACATCCATCTACTTGTCTGCCCAGCTAATCGCATCACTGTCTGATGTCAGCCCAGCTAGTCGCACCTCCGTGTGTCTGTCTGCCCAGCTAATCGAACCTCCGTCTCCCTGTCTGCCCAGCTAATCGCACAGCTATCTGCCTTTCAGCCCAGATAATAGAACCTCAGTAAGTCTTGACGAGGGAAAGTTTGATTAATTTGTGTGTTTCGAAATTTAGGTGCTTCTTCTTCTCTTGTGGTCGTCTATTATGTTTTACGTCAAAGTTGTATTTAGTAATAAGGCAATGTCTGCGCTGCTAATTGCACATCTATCTGCCTGTCTGCCCAGCTAATTGCACACGCGTTCGTGTGATTACCTAGCTAATCGCACCTCCTTGAGTCTGTCTGCCCAGCTAATCAAACCTCCGTCTGCATGTCTGCAAAGCTAATCGAAAATCCATGTGAATGACTGCCTGGCTAATCGCACCCACATCTGCCCCTCTGCCCAGCTAATCACACATCTGTCTGTCTGTCTGCCCAGCTAATCGCAAATCCATTTGTCTGTCTGCCCAGCTAATAGCATCTCCATCTGCCTGTCTACCCAGCTAATCGCACATCTGCCTGCCTGTCTTCCCAGCTAATCGTACATCCATATTTTTTTATGTCGAGCTAATCGCACTTTCGTCTGCCCAGCTAATCGAATATCCACCTATCACTCTGCCCAGCTAATCACACACCCGTCTGTGTGTCTTCCCAGCTAATTGCACCGCTGTCTGCCCAGCTAATCACAAATCAGATGCGTGTGTCTATCGGCCCAGCTAATCGCACCCCTAATCTGCCTGTCTCCCAGCTAATCGTACATCCTTCTGCCTGTCTCCCAGCTAATCGTGCCTCTGTCAGCATGTCTGCCTAGCTAATCGCAATTCGGTCTGCCTGTCTTCCCTGCTAATCGCACATCCATGTGTCTGTCTGCCCAGCTAATTGCACATCCGTGTGTCTGCCTGCCCAGCTAATCGCATATCCATCTGCCAGTCTGCCACGCTAATCGAAAATCCGTCTGTCTGTCTACCCAGCTAATTGCACATCTCTGTGCCTGTCTGCCCAGCTAATCGCAAATACGTGCGTCGGACTGCATAGCTAATCGCACATCCGTTTTCCTGTATGCTCAGCAAAACGCACATATGTGTGTCTGTCTGCCCAGCTAATCGCACCTCCATCTGCCTGTCTGCAAAGATAATCGCCACTCCGTGTGTCTTTCTGCCCAGGAAATCACCACTTTAGTCTGCCTGTCTGCCCAACTAATCGCACATCCGTCTGTCTGTCTGCCCAGCTAATCACACATCAGTCTGTCTGTCTTCCCAGCTAATCGGAACCAGTCTGCCTGTCGTTCTAGCTAATAGCACATCCGTGTGTCTGTCTGCCCAGGTAGTCAAATATCCGTCTGTCTGTCTGCCAATCTAATTACATCGAGTCTGCCTGTCTGCTCAGCTAATCACACTTCAGTGTGTCTATCTGCCCAGCTAATTGCATATCAGTCTGTCTCTCTGCCCATCTAATCGTGACCAGTTTCCCTTTCTGCACAGCTAATGGCAATTCCGTCTGTCTGTCTACCCAGTTACTCGCGCCTACGTCTGGCTGTCTACCCAGCTAATCGCGCATCCGTCTGCCTGTCTGCCCAGCTAATGGCACTTCCGTCTGTCTGTCTGCCCTGCTAATCGCACCTCCGTCTGCCTGTCAACCCAGGTAATCGCGCCTGCGTCTGCCTGTCTACCCAGCTAATCGCACATCGGTCTGCCTGTCAGCCTAGCTAATCGCGCATCCGTCTGCCTGTCTACCAAGGTAATTGCACATCAGTCTGTCTGTCTGCCCAGCTAATTGCACATCCGTCTGTCTGTCTGCCCAGCTAATCGTGCCCCCGTCTGCCTGTCTGCTCAGCTAATCGCACATCCGTGTGTCTGTCTGCCAAGCTAATCACACACCTGTCTGTCTGTCTGCCCTTCTAATTGCACCCAGTCTGCCTGTCTGCACAGCTAATGGCAAATCCGTTTATGTGTCTGCCAAGCTAATCGCACCCCTGTCTGCCTGCCTACCCAGATAAACGCTTACCGTCTGTCTCTCTGTCCATCTAATCGCACATTCGTGTTTCTGTCTGTCCAGCTAATCAAACATCCGTCAGTATGTCTGCCTATCTAATCGCACCCAGTCTGCCGGTCTGCACAGCTAATGGCACTTCCGTCGGTTTGTCTGCCCAGCTAATCACACATCTCCATCTGCGTGTCTATCCAGGTATTCGCACCTCCATCTGCCTGTCTACCCAGCTAATCGAACATCCGTCTGACTGTCTGCCCAGCTAATGGCTAATACGTCTTCATTTTTGCCCAGCTAATCGCTACCCCAATCTGGCTGTCTGTTCAGCTAATCACACATCCGTTTCCCTGTCTCCAGGCTAATCGTGCCTCCGTCTGCATGTCTGCCTAGCTCATCGCACTTCGGTCTGCCTGTGTGCCCAGCTAATCCCAAATCAATGTGTTTCTTCCCAGCTAATCACAAATCAGGTGCGTCTGTCTGCCCAGCTAATTGCACATCTGTCTGCCTAGCTAATCGCACATCCGTGTGTCTGTGTGTCCAGCTAATTGCACATCTGTCTGCCTGTCTACTCAGCTAATCGCACACCCGTCTGCCTGTCTGCCCAGCTTATCGCACCTCCATCTGTCTGTCTGTAAAGATAATTGCACCTCGTGTGTCAGTCTACCCAGCCAATTACAACTTAGTCTGCCTGTCTGCCCAGCTAATCACACATCTGTCTGTTTGTCTGCCCATCTATGCGCAATTAGTCTGCATGTCTACCCCGCTTATCGCACATCCGTAATTCTGTCTGCCCAGCTAATCACACATCCATCTGACTGTCTGCTTATCTAATCGCACACAGTCTGCTGTCTGCACAGCTAATGGCACATCCGTTTATCTGTCTGCCCAGCTAATCTCACCCCTGTCTGCCTGTCTACCCAGCTAATCACACATCCGTCAGCCTGTCTGCCCATCTAATCGCACCCAGTCTGCCTGTCTGCACAGCTAATGGCACATGTGTCTGTCTTTATGTCCAGCTAATCGCACCTACGTCTTCCTGTCTGCCCAGCTAATCGTACATCCGTCTACTTTTTTACCCAGCTAATGGCACATCCGTCTGTCTGTCTTTTAGCACATTAATTGGTAATTCTGTCTGTCTGTAATCTATTCACTACTCTATCTTTCTGTCTGCCAAGCTAATAGCATCTGCGCCTGCCTGTCTGACGAACTAATCGTACATCAATATGTCTGTCTGTCTAGCTAATCGCATTTTCGTATGCCTGTCTTCCCAGCTTATCGCACATCCGTCTTTCAGTCCAGCTAATCGCAAATCAGTCAGTCCGTTTACCTAGCTTATTGTACCTGCGTGTGTCTATCTGCCCAGCTAATCGCATCCCCACTCAGCAAATCGCACATATGTGTGTTTGTCTGCCCAGCTAATCTCACCTCCTCTGCCTGTCTGCCAAGATAATCGGACCTGCATGTGTCTGTCTGCCCAGTCTATCACAACTTAGTCTGCTAGTCTGCCCAGCTAATCACACATCCGTCAGTCTGCCCATCTAATCACACCCAGTCAGCCTGTCTGCTCAGCTAATCGCTCATCCGTGTGTCTTTCTGCCCAGCTAATCACACATCAGTCTGTCTGTCTGCCCATCTAATCGCACCCAGTCTGCCAGTCTGCACAGCTAATGGCACATCCGTGCGTCTGTCTGCCCATCTAATCGCATCCCCGTTGCCTGTCTACCCAGCTAATCGCACCTCCATCTGTCTGTCTGCCCATCTATTCACACCCAGTATGCCTGTCTGCTCAGATAATCGCACATCCATGTGTCTGTCTGCCCAGCTAATCAAACATCCAACTGTCTGTCTGCCCATCTAATCGCACCCAGTCTGCCTGTCTGCCCAGCTAATCAAGCATCCGTCTGTCTCTCTGCCCAGCTAATCACAGATCCGTCTGTATGTCTGCCCATCTAATTGCACCCAGTCTGCCTGTCTGAACAGCTAATGTCACATCCGTGCCTCTGTCTGCCCAGCTAATCGCACTTATTGCCTGTCTACCCAGCTAATCGCGCCTCCTTCTGCTTGTCCATTCAGTTAATCGCACATCCGTCTACCTGTCTGCCCAGCTAAAGGTACATCCGTCTGCCTGTCTGCCCAGCTGATCGCGCCTCCGTCTGCCTGTCTACCCAGCTAATGGCACATCCGTCCGTCTGTCTGCCCAGCTAATCGCGCCTCTCTCTTCCGGTCTACCCATCTAATCGCACCTCCTCCTGCCTGTACCCCAGCTAATCAAGCCTCCGTCTGCCTGTCTACCCAGCTAATGACACATTCGTCTGCCTGTCTGCCCAGCAAATGGCATCTCTCTTCCGGCCTACCCATCTAATCGCACTTCCTCCTGCCTGTACCCCAGCTAATCATGCCTCCGTCTGCCTGTCTACCCAGCTAATGACACATTCGTCTGCCTGTCTGCCCAGCAAATGGCACATCCGTCTGCCTGTCTACCCAGCTAATTGCACATCCGTCTGTCTGTCTGCCCAGCTAATCGTGCCCCCGTCTGCCTGTCTACCCAGCTAATCGCACCTCCGTCTGCCAGTCTACCCAGCTAATCGCGCCTCGGTCTTCCTGTCTACCCAGCTAATTGCACATCTGTCTGTCGGTCTGCCCAGCTAATTTCGCCTCCGTCTGCCTGTCTACCCAGTTAATCGCGGATCCGTCTGCCTGTCTACCCAGCTAATTGCATATCCGTCTGTCTGTCTGACCAGATAATTACGCCTCCGTCTGTCTGTCTACCAAGCTAATGGCACATCCGTCTGTCTTACTGTCCAGCTAATCGCACCTCCGTCTTCCTGTCTGCCCAGCTAATCGCACATCCGTCTGCCTGTCTACCCAGGTAATTGCACCTCCATCTGTCTGTCTACCCAGCTAATCGCACATCCGTCTGTCTGTCTTCCCAGCTGATTGCACCTCCTTCTGTCTGTCTGCCAAGCTAATCGCACCTCCGTTTGCCTGTGTGCCCAGCTAATCGCAAATCCTTCTGTGTGTCTACCCAGCTATTTATACGTATGTGTGTCCATCAGCTCAGGTATTCAAACGTCCATCAGCCTGTCTATTCGTACCTTCTTCTATCTGCCCATCGGTTCTTACATTCGTTTGTCAGTCTGTCCAGCTATTCATACCTCCGTCTGTCCATCTGCCAAGAAATTTTTACGTCTGTCTTTAAGCTCAATTATTCGTACCTCTGTCTGTCTTTTAGCACATCAATTGGTAACTCCGTCTGTCTGTCAGCTATTCACTACTTCATTTGTCTGTCTGTCCAGCTATTCGCAGCCCTATCCGTCTAACTTACCAGCTATCGTATCTACGTATGTCCATAACCCCAGCTAGTAGCTTCATTTGTGCGCTTGTCAAGCGATTCGCATCTTAGTCTGTATGTCTGCCGAGATATTCACTACCCCGTCTGTATGTCTGTGCGGCTATTCCCATAACCGTTTGTTTGTCTAAACAGCATTTTGTACCTTCGGATATCTGTCTGCCCATCTATTCGTAATTCCTTTTGTCTGTCTACCCTTCTATTCGTAACTTCGTCTTTCCATCAGCTCAGCAATTTGCACTTCCATCTGTCCGTCTGTCCAGCGAATGGTCGATCCATCTATCTGTGTACCAAATATGTGTACCTCCTTCTGTCAGTCTGTCAAGTTTTTCGCACCTAGGTAAGTCTTTTATGTCCAGCTATTTGTACCTCCGATTGTCTATCTGACGAACTATTCATACCTATGTCTCTCTGTACGCCTAGTTATTCTTAATTCCCTCCGACTGTGTGCCCAAATATTCGCATCTACATTTGTCCAGTTATTTGCATGTTGGTCCGTCTTTATGTCGATTTATTCGTACTTTCGTCTGTCTCTCTGCCAAGCGATTCGTACATCCGCCTGTCTGTATGCCTCGCTATTCGTAACTTCGTCTGTCTGTCTGCCCAGCTATTCGTAAATTACTCTGTCTATCCGTCTGCCCAGTTATTCGTACCTGCGTCGTGTCTGTATGGGCAGCTATTTATACATCCGTATGTCAGTCTGCCCATCAATTCGTACCTACTTCTCTCTGTCTGTTCAGCTATTCCTACTTCCGTTTGTCTATCTCTCCAGCAAAAAAGTATCTCCGTCTGTCTGTATGCGAAGTTATTCGTACCTCCACTTTTTGACTTTACATCTATTCGCACCTCCGTCCGTCTGTCAGCCCAGCTATTTTCACCTCCATCTGTCCGTCTAACAAGCTATTCGTAACTATTCTGTCCACCCGCCTTGCTAATCGCACATTTGTCTGTCAATTTAACCAGCGATGCCAACCTCGGTATATTTTTCTGCCAAGATTTTTGCACCTCTGTCCGCCCGTCTGTCCAGTTATTGCCACCTTCGTCTGTCTGTTTGCCCAGATATTCGTGCCTTCGTCTATCTGTCTCTCTAGTTATTCGCACATCCGTTTGTCTTTCTGACCAGATATTCGTACCTTCGTCTGTCTGTCTGTCCATTTATTCGTACCTCCGTCTGTCTGTCTGCCCAGCCATTCGTTCCTAATTCTCTATGTATGCTCAGGTATTTGTACCAATGACTTTCAGTCTGTTCTTCCATTCGCACCTCCGTCTGTCTGTCTGCCAAGGTACTTTTAAATATATCTGTCTAATTTCCCAGCTATTCGTACCTCCGTCTGTCTCTCTAACCAGCTGTTCGTAACTCCATGTGTCTGTCTATCCATCTATTACTACCTCTGTCTGTCTATCTGCCTATGTATTTGTTATTCAGTGTGTATGTCTGCCCATCTATTCGTACCTAAGCAAGTAAGCCTGTCCAGCTATTCTTACCTCCGATTGTCTATCTGACAAAATATTCGTACCTCCGTCAGTCTGTCTGCCCAGCTATTTGTAACTACATCTCTCAATCGGTCAAACTATTCGCACCCCCATCTATCCATCTCTCCAGCGATTCGCACCTCCATATGTCGGTCTTTCCAGTTATTCCCACGTCCGTCTGTCTGTCTGCCCAGCTATGTGTACATGCGTTGTTCTGTCTGCCCAGCTAATCGTACCTCCTTATGTCTTCCTGCCCATCTTTTCGTACCTCCGTTTTTCTTTCTGCCTTGCTATTCGTACCTATGTGTGTCTTTCTGCCCATCTTTTCGCACCTCCATCTGTCCGCCTGTCCAGCTTTATGCAACTCTTTCAGTCTGTTTGCCCGGCTATTTTCACCTCCGTCTGTTTCTCCAGCTATACGTACCTCCGTCTCTCCGTCTTTCTTCGTGAGTGAGTAATTTTTTTTTTTTAAAAGATGCAACTGGTTTAAGCGACGTTCTGTCCATCAAGTGTTTGACTGCTCATTAGTTTCGACAGCTCACGCCTATAAAAAGACTGTTTGACTGCTCATTAGTTTCGACAGCTCACGCCTATAAAAAGACTGTTTGACTGCTCATTAGTTTCGACAGCTCACGCCTATAAAAAGACTGTTTGACTGCTCATTAGTTTCGACAGTCTGAAGTAAGAGAAGACGGCAACTGTCACACCACAACGATGGCAATGTCGTCTGGGTCAACGCGTGGGATGACGTCATCAAGGGTGATGAACTCGTCCTGCTTTAGAACTCCAGCTGCTAACTCGGTGATCGTTGTTTTGTCGTCTCCTGGGTTGAAAATTGTCGGAGCATAGCAGCGATAATGTCAAGTTGCTTTATATAATATACTAAAGGGCGTTTAATTGTCATTGTCGTATCTCTTATTTACTTAAGGACATGGGTCATCTTCACATCGGTGCTACTTAAAATCCTCGGCCACTTCAAAAGTAACGTTTAGGAAGAGAAACGTTCGAGGATATCACGCTGACGAGCGATCTTGAGAGAGCCTCAATCCAAATGATACTACAGAAAATACTTACAAGCGATCTTTGGTTTGTCTCGGTTTAATGTGGACATTTACAGCGTACTGATGTACTTACAAGTGCTGGCTGCTATGGCTTTGATTGATGTAGACACATAGAAAGCATGCTACAACCTGATATACTCACAAAGGCTTGCTGGTGTACTGGTACGATGTCGACACGTGAAGGCAGTTAAGTCTGTCTTTAAAGAGTTCGCTGAGGAAGACACATATAACGCATGCTACAACCTGACATACTTACACAGTCTTGCCGGTGTAGTTACTGGTCAGTGAAATTCTTGCTGGTGTTGTCAGTGAGTGTCTTGCAGATGTGGTCAGTGAAATCTCTTGCGCCAGCTCCTCTTTTTATAAGGCAGGTCCAGACACGTACTCAGGTCACGTGCACCCACCACGTGACGATCAAAGTTGATGATATTAACACAATCAATCCCATTCTTCTGAGTGTTTATCCAAGTTCATGTCTTCTGTATTGATTGTTAGTCTATTGTCAATGCAGTATCTTTGCAGCTTTCTTTCGCAAAGTTTCATCAGATTTTGCAGGTGTTGTTTTCATCCTTCCATTCTGGTGCTTCTCCAAGATGACTTTAATGCTCTTTTTGTACAATTGTCATGGACGCGTCTGTGAATGATGCAAGAGGGCTAAGGTTTTAACAAATCGAATCCGACCATAAGGTTTGTGACGTCACGAATACTTGCTTTCTGTTGCGTATGAAATCGCGAAACATATTTTTGGGCCACTATGCTACCGCAGGTTTAGTGAAATGTCAACAGTGAAATCTGAAAAGAAATGTTCGACTCCGAAAAATGTTTTAGTGATTCGATACCACCCCCCCCCCACCTTCGATCCGAAGTTCTTCACACACCCAGCTTGGGATAATTCAGAAGGTTGTTGAAACCTCCCGAAACAAAGCTCAGGTCAAAGTGACAAGTTGTGCAGGTGGCTGTTGGTCACGAATCTAATTAGGACCAGACAGACTGAAGAAATCAATGACAAGACCACCAACAATGTAACAAGAAGTCTACCATCTACATTACAAGAAGTCTACCAACGATATAACAAAAGTCTACCTTCAACATAACAAGAAGTCTACCAGCGACATAACAAGAAGTCTACTAGCCTACCGGACTATGTCTAAGACATAAGGAAATACATGTTTAAGATGTAACAACGAAAATAATTTTATGTTTCGGGCCGCCACAATATCAGGGACTGGAACCATCTTTTAAAAGGAACGGTTGAGGCGACAACACTAAGATACATTTGTGTCTATTGCCTCAAGCCTTCAAACCCCTAGTGCATAATTTCCTCATCACCACCAGTAACAGAAATATTGCAAATCCCATCTACATGCATAGGAGCCAAAATGATCAATAAATTGATCGTGGGCCCTTAAGATATAGAAGAAGAAGAGAAGAAGAGTTCCTGGCTGTTGAGGAGTTCCCAGGCAGTACATGGATGGTCAATACCTCGATGACAATAAAGAGTACTCAGGCAGTACATTGATGGTCAATATCTCGATGACAATAAAGAGTACTCAGGCAGTACATGGATGGTCAATACCTTGATGACAATAAAAAGTACCCAGGCAGTACATGGATGGTCAATACCTTGATGACAATAAAAAGTACCCAGGCAGTACATGGATGGTCAATACCTCGATGACAATATAGAGTACTGAGGCAGTACATGGATGGTCAATACCTCACTTTTAATAAAGAGTACTCAGTCAGTGCCTTAATGGTCAATACCGCACCGTCAATAAACAGTACCCAGGCAGTACAGTGATGGTCAATACCGCAACGTCAATAAACAGTACTCAGACAGTACATGGATGGTCAATACCTCACCGTCAATAAAGAGTACCCAGGCAGTACAGTGATGGTCAATACCTCACCGTCAATAAAGAGTACCCAGGCAGTACATGGATGGTGAACACGTCGCTTGGTGCCGTAGAAAAGTACACAACATAAATCGAGATGGTGGCAATAAGATAAGCGGTTTGAGGTTCACGTGTTAGGGGGCATAACTTTTCAGTTGCCAACTATTTTAAAGAGTTGTTTCCCTTATTCCTTTGCATAGACGAATTACAAAAGGTTTTAAGAATGTGTCTACTCTATGAGCTACGTATTCAGCAATGTGTCTATTCTATGTGCTACATATTCAGTGATGTGTCTAAACTATAAGCTACATTTTCAGTAATGTGTCTTAACTATGATCTACATATTCAGTAATGTGTCTAAACTATGAGCTACATATTCAGTAATGTGTCTGCTCTATGAGCTAAATATTCAGTAAAATGTCTAAACTATGAGGTATATATTCAGTAATGTTTCAAAACTGTGTACTACATATTCAGTAATGTGTCTACTCTATAAACTACATATTCAGTAATGTGTCTAAACTATGAGCTACATATTCAGTAATGTGTCTAAACTATGAGCTACATATTCAGTAATGTGTCTACTCTATAAACTACATATTCAGTAATATGTCTAAACTATGAGCTACATATTCAGCAATGTGTCTAAACTATGAGCTACATATTCAGTAATGTGTCTAAACTATGAGCTACATATTCAGTAATGTGTCTACTCTATAAACAACATATTCAGTAATGTGTCTAAACTATGAGCTACATATTCAGTAATGTGTCTAAACTGTGAGCTACATAGTCAGTAATGTTTCTATTCTATGAGCTACATATTCAGTAATGTGTCTAAACTATGAGCTACATATTCAGTAATGTGTCTACTCTATAAACTACATATTCAGTAATGTGTCTAAACTATGAGCTACATATTCAGTAATGTGTCTAAACTGTGAGCTACATAGTCAGTAATGTTTCTATTCTATGAGCTACATATTCAGTAATGTGTCTAAACTATGAGCAAACTACAGTAATTAACTGCCACTAACACATGTGTAGCTTCCGTACCAAATGGCTTCAATGGTGTGTGCGATAGCTTAAAAAGGGGGCTGAGAGAGTGTGGGGGGGGGGGCGATAGGTATTGAGAGAGAGAGGGGGGAGAGAGAGGGTGCGAGAAAGAGTTAGAGGGGGAAGAGAGAGTGAGTGATAATAAGATAGAGAAGAGAGAAACCTTTGGTGAGAAAGTGAGTGGGTGAGAAAGTCAGTGGGTGAGTAAATGAGTGAGTGAGGGAAAAAAGCGAGTTAAGCAATATGGTAGGAATGGGGATAGCATCGGGATCTAGGATCCCACTTGGAATCGGAAACCGCATTTTTAGCCAACAGCAGCAGTTCGGGTTGTTGTTGTTTTTTTTGGAGGTTAGGGTTTTTGGCAAGAATCTTGTGATGAGAAGACACAAGAATCCGATTGGAAAGGTTCAACCCTGATTAACGTAATTAGGGTACCCGTTATACGGATGACTGTCTCGTTAAGGTCAGCGGAGCCGACTGCTTGGCGGTAGGTCTGGAGAAAAAACAGCAACTTAGTCCAATCTTTATCCATCAATAATATAATCAGAATCCAGCTTACATTGGCTTCTTAATTCAGCTACAATCAAATCCCATCATGATCTTATCTTAATCCAAGCATGATCTTATCTTAATCCAGGTATAATCATACACGAACGTATGTGTCTGACATGCGATGGTTATAGTAAAACTTGGACTGATCTTATCCTACACCATATAACTAAACTGATTCTGAGACACCCTGACCTCCATCCCACACCCAAATTATCCGACCAATTAAGGCTTTGGTGCCTCCCCCCACCCTTACAAAGTGTCCCCCAGGCGCCCAAATCGGCTCCTAAATTTTGGATTGATAGATACGTTGATTATAGGAACAGCCGTCCCCTCTCCCCCTCCCCCACCCAAACCATTGTAAGTGGCTTGTCTATTTCTCCCCTGTCCCGTCTATTAACTCTGTCTCAACTCTAATATAATATATATGGTTTATTTCTCTTCCTTGACCATGCCACGGTTATTTACTTATTAAGAATCAAGACATGACAACTCCAGGTTAAAGCAACAGCGTTCTTATAAAGCATAACATTTTGCAATACATTTATTTGATTACTGGTGACAATTTAATTTCAGGAGCGACAAATGTCTTTTCTGTTGGTGGTCAATTTTAAGAAGGAAATGCCAGGAGCTAATTTGGTGGAAAGAAACTATCTCATTGCGAGGTTGGTGGAAAGAAACTATCTCATTGTGAGGTTGTCGGAAAATGTGTTTAGTAGTTCAAATATAAGAACAAGGTAGGCAAAACTTGAATTCGAAAACTTGAAACCGAAAGTAGGCCGAAAGTTTAAAAATGATTTTCGGCCAAAACGCAAAAAGGCGGAAAGTTAAAAATGACTTTCGGCCGAAACCGAAGCCGAAACGGAAAATGAAATATTTAGATATTTTGCAATTCGTTCCCGCATACATTCTGCATACATCGAAAATGATGGGGGAAAGTATAAATATTTATATTCTTTTTTTTTTAAATGAGATAATCGTGAATATTAATAAATAAACATCTAATATACGGGTCTCAAGTCATGGCACGCGAGCCATTTGTGACCCGCAAGACTTAAAGATCACTTAGTTTGTTTTTATACATCTGTTAGTTTGTTATTAAAAATAGTTTAGTTTGCTCTTAAAGATCACTTAATTTTTTGTTGAAGATCGCTTAGTTTGTTTTTAAAGATTATTGATTTTGTTCCTTAAGATCGAATAGTTTGTTCTTAAATATCTTTTAGTTTGTTCCTAAAGAACATTTAGTTTTCTGTTTAAGATCGCTTAGTTTATTCTTATAAATCATTTAGTTTACTATTAAAGATAATTTGTTTTGTTCTTAAAGATCATTTAGTTCGTTTTTTTAAATATTTTAGTTTGTTCTTTAAGATCGTTTAGTTTGTTATTAAAGATCCCTTAGATTGTTCTTAAAGATCGCTTAGTTTGTTTTAATGATCGTTTAGTTTGTTCTTAAATGTCCCTTAGTTTGTTGTTAAATATCGCTTTCGCTGAGTAATAGATGACCGAAAACCTGAGTCACTTTCGGCCATTTAAGTAAATTTCTGCCGAAACCGAAAAAAACCAAAGTTAAATTTCTCTTTCGGCTAAAACCGAAATTAAGCCCGAAAGTTAACTTTTCAGTTTCGGCCGAAACCGAAACTTGGCCGAAAGTTATAAAATGGTCACTTTCGGCGCCGAAACTGAAGCCGAAGCCAAAATTCGGTCGTCTCTAATTGACAAAGGTAGTTGAGTAATCATGTAATTACAGAGGTATTTGGGTAAATCATGTAATGAAAGGATAGTTGGGAAAATCATGTAATTACAGAGGTAGTTGGGTAATCAAGGAAATACAAGGGAAATTTGTTATAACTAAATAATTAAAGCGTTAGTTGGGTAAATCATGTAATGGCAGATGTAGCTGGGAAGATCATGTAATGGCAGAGGTACTATGTTAAATTATGGATTTACATAGATATTCGGGTAAATCAGTGTATGACAGAAGCAGCAAGGTAAATCATGTCATGCAATGTCAGAGGTAGCAGGGTAAATCATGTAATAACATAGGTAGATGGGTAAATCATTTTTAGCATAGAAGGTTGGGTAATTCTATCAAGTAAAACATCTTGGAAGGACATAGGTATACAAATAAAGGAAGTTTGGAGAGTTCCCTTCATGTTTAGGTAACCATAAATGGAAAAAAATCAGTAGAAGGGCATACAGAGCACCGGGCAACAATGAGTAGATGGGCATGTCGTAATACATAGCACGGGGGCAACAATCAGTAGATGGGCATGTCGTAATACAGAGCACAGGGCAGCAACAACACCACGGTTTGAGTTGAGGGTGCTGACAATACTGCAGTACAGCTTAGAGATTATAAATGTTGTGGACAGGAAGCGACCAGGAACACGCCGTGGAGAAAATCTTTACACTAAAATTGTTCATTTAATTAAATGATGCCATCTTTGAAATTCAAAAGAAAAATATAGAATGTTATGCTAACGATGGATGCTGGGAACGTGATATTTTACCCTGTGTTAAGATTTTACCCTAAGCTGTCTGGCAACAATAGAAGACGAGGCAAAGAAATGTAGACAGAGTAAATGAGCGTTATGGCAGTAAAATGTTCAAATAAAACATATTTGTGGTCAGCTAAAAGACAGCAATACTATAGAAAGTGACCTCATCTGAATTACTGTGTAATAATTAATGGCGTAGCTAGGGCGGTGCGGGGTTGTTGACCGCACCAAGTGACACCAACCTTAGCTACGCCCCTGGTAAGAATCAATGGTAAATTGAGATCATAGAAGATAGCGTTTTTCAAAGGAGAGATAAATGTTAAAAATAGATAATGTAATGACCAAATGGCCGATCTTTGAGCTGGCCTAATTAATAATAGGGTCAAAGTTGACTCCAGTAATAAATACAACGTTAAAAAAGGAACAACAAATGTTGGTACAATGTCTGATGTTGGTACAATGTCTGATGTTGGTACAATGTCTGACTGTACTCACTTGGTTTCCAGCTGCTGCCTGATATGGTTGGGAAGTTGAAGAAGAAAAAAACATTACGGACAATTGTATTAGAAAATAGACAACGTGCATAGGAGGGAAACAAATACTCAACAACGTTTGAAGAGAGAATAATTGAAATATCTACGACTCTGTGTGTTAAGTCTTAGCAAGCACAACAATTTGAAGTTAAACAAAATTATATTGTTGAGATGCATCTGCCAACTATTGTACAGCGTCTCTATTCTAAAGCTAGTCTAAGTGAGGGTCTCTCAAATAGAAATTATATAATTTTGTATTGTAGTTCTCACATATTCAAATAGAGTGACTTATCGTTCTCAGTGATCTTGTTTAAGAGATTATTATAACAATGGCATTGCTCGTTGTAGAAATGATTGTGTGAAAGAGATAAGAATGTGCGTAGACCAGCGGTTCTCAACCTGTGGGTGGCGACCCCTTTGGGGGTATGACGACCCTCACAAAGGGGTCGCCTAAGACCAAAGGAAAACACATATTTATGAAGTAGCAACAAAAATAATTTTATTTCTTGAGTTCACTACAAAATGAGGAACTGTACTAAAGGGTCGCGGCATTAGGAAAGTTAGGAACCACTGTGTTAGAGGAAGAAAATAAAAGTGCTGAGAGAACAAGGAAGTTACTCACAAAAGTTTGTGGAAATGAAAAACATGAAGGTCATTTCAAACAATTTAAACAATAGAGACATAACATCTTCATTTCGACAATGATTTTAAGTGCGTGCATATTTTCAATACAAGTAATCCGAATATGCGGTTCAAATGTATCGATATTTTAATGTGCTTATTTGTATCTATCCCGAGGCGAATGTTAAATAATACAAACGTATGTGTTATTTCACACAGCCAGAGAGAGAGGTTATTTATAGAACAAATGACAGCTTTTAGACTGTATTTATCTGAACGTTGGCCATATTTTGAACTACATCTCAGTTCGATATCTAGAGGCGTGCAGCTAGAGGTTTAGTATTTATTCAATCCTATTTGCCTAGAATAATATTTAAGAAATGTTGGCACTAGTAGAATAATCGTGTCTAGAGAGAGGACTTGTGTAATCGATACGGACCTAGTAATGTACATGAGCGAAATCGATTCTATAATAAGCATTGCAGCATGCACGATATCGATATCTGTGAAGAAAAAACCCAGCTGGTAATGTAATTGAAAACATCGCATGGTGAGCAGCGATTGGTTTAAGTGGTGTTAACTCACCTGATGGTCCTTCGTCCCATGATAGGGTTCTCTCCGTTCTTGGTCAGTGACGCAGTGGACCCTCCCGACAGGTTATCCTCTAGTCCGGTGTTGCCGTACAGGAGGGCGCTTCCGGTCGTATCTTTGAGGCCGTTCACCTGAGAGGCAAGAAGGGCAACGTCAGGTGAAAATAGGGCATAGAAATGTACATTCAGAGCAAATACATATACACGCAGACGTAGCTTAAATGGAATGCAGATGATAATGACGTCTTTGACCTGAGACGCAAGCTGAGATGGGCGTGACGCAAGCTGAGATGGGCGTGACGCAAGCTGGGATGGGCGTGACACAAGGTGAGATGGGGGTGACGCAAGCTGGGATGGGCGTGGCACAAGGTGAGATGGGTGTGACACAAGCTGAGATGGGCGTGTCTTGAGAATAATCAGTATCACATTAATACTTAAGATTATGTTCATATATATAACGTACAACGAACCTAACAATGTATCAAACCGCGGTCCTTCTTTGTTTAGCTACTGAAATATATGAACCGGTGTTACTGAGGTGATAGTGGAAAGCATATTGCGTTACATTCTACCTGCTGTTTCGAAGTCTCGAAAACTAAAAATCGTATTTTTACGTACATGAATGAGTCGGAAAGAAAATTACGACTATTTCCCACACCCTTTACGCGTGTAAATATCAAATAGTAAATCAGAATTTTCTTAACTTTTTGTTAAAAAAAGAATCTATGTACAAGTGTGTATTTTCAAACATCATTATGTTTGAGAGATTTTTATGTTCTAAATAATCAAAGCCTTCTTAACACTTTTAACGCCCCTGTACTAGAAAGAAAACACATTTTCTAAAAAGTGTAAAAAAAAAAGAAGAAAAAGAAACCATTGAATACATAAGTCACATTAATGCGGTTTTTTTTTTTTAAATTGGCATTTTCATTAAAAATGTCCATGAACTCTATTTTTGGAATATTGTTAAACACAGATTTCTTCTATCTAAAGAACAATCTGAACCAATCATCACGTCTGTCTATATTTTTAACTTCATTGAGTTTTAAGGTATAAGTAGACTTCTGTAAATGTGGCCATAGTGTGCCAATGCCTTTGAATGGTCTTTTCGGACATTGGTATAAAACAGATCTATTTATTGGAAAAGAAAATGTTCGTGAAGGAACAACTGACTCTTGTTTTTTTAAGAAAACTATTACGCGGCTATCGAACCCGCTGTTTTGTGCGGCTATTAGGAATGTGATTTTGTGCGGCTATTAAGATTGGCCTATTCTTATACACACAATTATAAATATCGGTAACATTAAAACTGTTTTTTATCAATTGGATTCCTCATTAAAAATATAAACTTTGCCTCGCTTTTCGTAAAACACTAATTTCTTATATCTGAAGAAGAATATTTTAACTAATGTTCACGTCTGCAACAGCCTTGAGTTTGAATCAAATACTCTCCAACTAATGTTCACGTCTGCAGCAGCCTTGAGTATGAATCAAATACTCTCCAACTAATGTTCACGTCTGCAGCAGCCTTGAGTATGAATCAAATACTCTCCAACTAATGTTCACGTCTGCAGCAGCCTTGAGTATGAATCAAATACTCTCCAACTAATGTTCACGTCTGCAGCAGCCTTGAGTATGAATCAAATACTCTCCAACTAATGTTCACGTCTGCAGCAGCCTTGAGTATGAATCAAATACTCTCCAACTAATGTTCACGTCTGCAGCAGCCTTGAGTATGAATCAAATACTCTCCAACTAATGTTCACGTCTGCAGCAGCCTTGAGTATGAATCAAATACTCTCCAACTAATGTTCACGTCTGCAGCAGCCTTGAGTATGAATCAAATACTCTCCAACTAATGTTCACGTCTGCAGCAGCCTTGAGTATGAATCAAATACTCTCCAACTAATGTTCACGTCTGCAGCAGCCTTGAGTATGAATCAAATACTCTCCAACTAATGTTCACGTCTGCAGCAGCCTTGAGTATGAATCAAATACTCTCCAACTAATGTTCACGTCTGCAGCAGCCTTGAGTATGAATCAAATACTCTCCAACTAATGTTCACGTCTGCAGCAGCCTTGAGTATGAATCAAATACTCTCCAACTAATGTTCACGTCTGCAGCAGCCTTGAGTATGAATCAAATACTCTCCAACTAATGTTCACGTCTGCAGCAGCCTTGAGTATGAATCAAATACTCTCCAACTAATGTTCACGTCTGCAGCAGCCTTGAGTATGAATCAAATACTCTCCAACTAATGTTCACGTCTGCAGCAGCCTTGAGTATGAATCAAATACTCTCCAACTAATGTTCACGTCTGCAGCAGCCTTGAGTATGAATCAAATACTCTCCAACTAATGTTCACGTCTGCAGCAGCCTTGAGTATGAATCAAATACTCTCCTACTAATGTTCACGTCTGCAGCAGCCTTGAGTATGAATCAAATACTCTCCTACTAATGTTCACGTCTGCAGCAGCCTGGAGTATCAATCAAATACTTTCCTACTAATGTTCACGTCTGCAGCAGCCTTGAGTATGAATCAAATACTCTCCTACTAATGTTCACGTCTGCAGCAGCCTTGAGTATGAATCAAATACTCTCCAACTAATGTTCACGTCTGCAGCAGCCTTGAGTATGAATCAAATACTCTCCTACTAATGTTCACGTCTGCAGCAGCCTTGAGTATGAATCAAATACTCTCCAACTAATGTTTCTCAATTTCCGTGTTTTTCTTTTTTTTTCCTTATTCCTTAGATTTGATTTTATCCATTAGTATTTTTTCCATTAAGACTCTGGACCTTATTTTTCACAGTACCAATATTTATATTCTTTCACTTTCGGTGATCCCACATCTGGTAACAACAAAGGAGATCTCAAAGTTGTTGTTGTATTTTTTTTTTACTGTGCTCTGTTTCTTGTTGTACTTCTATTTGTCCTGTTCGCTGAAGAAGGTTCAAAGCCGAATCGCTCACCTATTGTTGTGCTGTTGTTTTTTTTATTCAAGCCTCAACATAACTTATTTTATTATTTCATGGTTTTTTTTAGAAATAGTATTAAGCTCATAAAACTTATAACCACTTTTCCCATGTACTTTATTTTTCACAAAGTGGAAAAAGAACAAATATTTTCCTGTTTTGAATGTGTTTTTTTTAATTCACGCCAAAGAAACATGTGGCTCTATTTCTCAGTATGAGTTTCACTTGTGTCAAATGGTTGGGTTTTCTACATTTTTATCAACATAAAAATATACCAACGCTCTTTCATTCGTACTTCCAATGTATTTTCAAAAAATATTTACAATAGGTTCTTGAATATAAATATATTGCTCATCCTCATAAACATGTGCCCACCCTTTATACTCGCTCCGGAAATGTATTTTTGGAAAATTTGGAAAATATTAATTTCTTAGTTGCAATAAATTCGCATCATTTATTTCCCTCCTCCAACTTTTTAAAGGTATGGTTATACTTATGTAAACGTACCCACTGTTTGTCAACGCCCTTGAGCTATATTTTATTAAATCACAAATGTATTTATTTTACAACAAAATAAAACATTTCTTTTTTGCTGATGTAACATCATCGGATTCAAAAATAGTACCCAATAGCATCATAGGATTCAAAAATAGTAACCAATAGCATCATAGGATTCAAAAATAGTAACCAATAGCATCATCGGATTAAAAAATAGTAACCAATAGCATCATCGGATTAAAAAATAGTAACCAATAGCATCATCGGATTAAAAAATAGTGACCAATGGCATCATCGGATTCAAAGATAGTAAGCAATAGCTTCATCCGATTAAAAAATAGTAACCAATAGCTTCATCGGATTAAAAAATAATAACCAATAACATCATCGGATTAAAAAATAGTAAACAATAGCATCATCGGATTAAAAAATAGTAACCAATAGCTTCATCGGATTAAAAAATAGTAACCAATAGCTTCATCGGATTAAAAAATAGTAACCAATAGCTTCATCGGATTAAAAAATAGTAACCAATAGCATCATCGGATTAAAAAATAGTAACCAATAGCATCATAGGATTCAAAGATAGTTATCCATAAAAATGTGTTAATTTTGACTGAAGGTTACATTTGTTATTGTTTTAGAATCTACCTATTACCCGTGGGTAACATTTTTAGCTTTGAGATCTGTCTACACTCATCAAATACACCCAACCATACTGGGGCGTAATATGTGCTGTTTTGGGCACCAGCCTTACTGTGGCGTAATATGTGCTGTTTTGGGCACCCAGCCTTACTGTGGCGTAAAATGTGCTGTTTTGGGCACCCAGCCATACTGTGGCGTAATATGTGCTGTTTTGGGCACCCAGCCTTACTGTGGCGTAATATGTGCTGTTTTGGGCACCCAGCCTTACTGTGGCGTAATATGTGCTGTTTTGGGCACCCAGCCTTACTGTGGCTTAATATGTGCTGTTTTGGGCACCCAGCCTTACTGTGGCGTAATATGTGCTGTTTTGGGCACACATCCTTACTGTGGCGTAATATGTGCTGCTTTGGGCACCCAGCCTTACTGTGGCGTAATATGTGCTGTTTTGGGCACCCAGCCTTACTGTGGCGTAATATGTGCTGTTTTGGGCACCCAGCCTTACTGTGGCGTAATATGTGCTGTTTTGGGCACACAGCCTTACTGTGGCGTAATATGTGCTGTTTTGGGCACACAGCCTTACTGTGGCGTAATATGTGCTGTTTTGGGCACCCATTCTTACTGTGCCGTAATATGTGCTGTTTTGGGCACCCAGCCTTACTGTGGTGTAATATGTGCTGTTTTGGGCACCCAGCCTTACTGTGGCGTAATTTGTGCTGTTTTGGGCACCCAGTCATACTGTATCGTAGTTTGTGCTGTCTGTGGCAAAATCTAAAAATTGACATCTCCACCCCTACACACAAATATTGTATTAATTATTTCATAAACATCAATCAAATAAGCCTGTTGATTTAAACGTCCCTATTTTGCTACCGCAAACTTTTTGTACTAACTAAACATTTTAATGTCCTGTTCACATGACATTGGCGACATGCGCAGTTGACAATTGTATTTTTAATTATCTGTGTATCAATAGCGAATAGTCAAGCTAGTAATATTTGTAAATATATTGCTGTGACGTAAACGACCTTATTTAAGTACATAAAATCTTTTCTTTTTTTAATGAACAAACCTCCCCTCCCCCATTTTCCATGCCATTAAGCCGTAAAGTCACATTGAAATTTTATCATCACAATTTAAAAGAAAAAGAAAATTTCCGAGAATAAAGCTTGTAAATTATAAATATCTGAATGCCACAATGTGTGCATTCTCCGATCACACGATGACCGTCACCTACCGGTACTATTATATAGCGATGTAACAGTATTTTTATTTAGATATAGAGTCTGGGTCAGATATGATATTCACTATATCTTTCTTTATTAATTTGAATAGATTATAAATCGATCTATTTTAGTGTTCCGACGTCTAAACTTGGTAGTCTAGTATGATTTTGGAAAACTTTTTTGGCAAAGAAATACATAGACATAGTCTTTGTTTGTTGTTTTTTTCCCCGATTGCTCTAGACGTATCTACAAACTTTTACTCTAAAATTAAGCTGAAGTAACAATAACGAGTCTTTTATACCAATGACAATTACATTAATTAAATACAGCATTTCACAACAATAATCACAGAGTTCAGTTTTCTTTTAAATGTTTAATTAATAATATTGATTCATATAGGATAATATTGATTCATATAGGATAATATTGATTCATATAGGATAATATTGATTCATATAGGATAATATTGATTCATATAGGATAATATTGATTCATATAGGATAATATTGATTCATATAGGATAATATTGATTCATATATGATAACATTAATAAATATTAAACGATGCTGTCTTATTCTAACTACAATAGAAGTCATTAGGGAAAATGGCGTAAATGTAAATTTAATTTCGTAATATTGACAAACCATAAAAAAATAACAGATTAACGGGTTTTGTCAAAAACACTTGCTCAAGATTTAATAATCCAGTAATAAATAGATGATCCTAACTCTCAAATGCGGATACAGTACTCAAAAAAGTACTTTAAGTGTTCTCCTCTCTCACTCTCTCTCTCTCTCTTTCTCCCACTTCTCCATTCTTTTCTTTCGCCCACTCTCCGGCTCTCTCTCCCTCTGTCTTTTCTTCTTTCTATTTCCTCTCCCTCACTGTCATCCAAATATTTTCTCCTTCATTCTCCTTTCTTTTCGCTTAACCTCTCTAATGGATCTGCATTAATCTCTAATCACATTGGAACAATTTGATTCTGCATTTTATTCCCTCTCTTTTTTTTAACTCCTCGTACTATAAGATATTTCACATAATCTATTCTTAAAGAGCTCATTGACACCTAGAAGCAATCAAGCGAGACAAAGAGTCCTCAGATCATCCGTTCAAAGTAGTTCCCCTTACAACAAGCTTCGTTAACGAGCAGCCAAACATCTGGCTCCACCGGGAGAGTACTCGCTGTATGATTCAGTGAAATGTGAAAAACTTGGATAAGCTCCCCTTTGAAAGAGACGGGAGGATGTCTTATCATTAGCTGTCTTTCTTGGCAAGTGGTGGGATCGGAAGAAGAACTGTCCCAGTGAGTTTGTTCAAGGGGATCAGAGGGTCTCGTCAGTCAATTATTAGACATATTGCTATTAAGCTAGAGGAATATGTACGGTGAGATTAAGTTAGAGGTATATGTACGTTGAGATTAAGTAAGAGGTATATGTACGGTGTGATTAAGTTAGAGGTATATGTAAGGTAAGATTAAGTTAGAGGTATATGTAAGGTAAGATTAAGTTAGAGGTATATGTAAGGTAAGATTAAGTTAGAGGTATATGTAAGGTAAGATTAAGTTAGAGGTATATGTTCGGTGAGGACATTTTGAACGAAGAAAGCAGCAGTACTATTCCATTAGTAATCATTCAATCATCCACAGCATTAATAACAACATTGGATCTATCCCGCCTGAGTGAGACCCACTGTTTTCAGAGATAGCTTAATTACTCTTAAAGAACTCAGTTTCTTTAGAACCATTGAGAGCATACATTAAACAAAGCTCTCTACATAAGACATACAGTACGGTTTTATTGGGGTTTTGAGTATATGGGTGTGTGTGTGTGTGTGTGCGTGTGCGTGCGTGTGTGTGTGTGTGCGTGTGGTGTGTGTGCGTGTGGTGTGTGTGCGTGTGGTGTGTGTGTGTGTGTGCGTGCGTGCGTGCGTGCGTGTGTAATCTGGGTCAAGTACAAGAACCTGCAGCAAATGTATAATTTGAAACCTTATTTTGTCAAGTAAATGGCAAATTTATCAAACTGAAATAAAGAGCAAAATCTTTGTCCGAAATTCTTGAGCTCGCATAATGATCCTAAAATGGTTTTGGGGGGGGGGGAGGAGGGGGTCGCTATTTAGAATAAATATTTCGCTATATATCTATCTATTTATATATATATATCTTAGTTTTTGAAATAACAGGACACACTTATAATGTTATTTTGTCAAGTAAATGGCAAATTTATCAAACTGAAATAAAGAGCAAAATCTTTGTCCGAAATTCTTGAGCTCGCATAATGATCCTAAAATGGTTTTGGGGGGGGAGGAGGAGGGGGTCGCTATTTAGAATAAATATTTCGCTATATATCTATCTATCTATATATATATATCTTAGTTTTTGAAATAACAGGACACACTTATAATGTTGCTTATACAAATGACGCCCCAGGATTTCTTTTTCAATATTTGGCACAGTAACACAGTGTCGTAGCTGGGGTTGGTGTAACTCAGTGGCGTAGCTGGGGTTGGTGTGAATCCCTGCTTTAAACTCAAGGTGTCATCCCATTCCCCCGACTTCCACGATGGATTTCTTCTTTTTAAAATAAGTCCACATTATAACAATGAAAAGAACAAAAATAAATTAATTGAAGGTCAAGAGGTAAATGTATTTAAGAACTGTAACAACGTTAAGTTATACTTATTTTTAATTTTAAAATTTTCTTTCCTAGTCTTCTAAGCTGCAAATCTGTCAATCTCTTGATCAAAATCAATACCCTTCACCGTATCACTTTCCATTGACAGGAGTGCCAGATAAGAAAGCATTTACTGTCGTATATAGCTTTTGATAAGACTTAGTTTTGAAAAGCGTCGCTCAGATGAAGCCACAGACACAAAGATTTAAAGAAATAATTGAAGGCTTGGCGAGAGCATTAGAAGAGAATCTAAGAAGTCCATTCAGCTATGAATTTCAAAACATCAAATACTGACCAGTACAAAAATTTGTGAAAGTCAATATCAGCTGCCTTTGTATTTCTTTAAAAAGTTCATCTTCTGATAATTCCTCTATCGCGGATGATCTGATCTGGAGTTCCGAATGTAAGCGATTAGTACACCCAAGCATCTCCCTATCGTTTTCTTTTCACAGAGAGAGTCCAGCATCTATTAATTGTGCATCTACAATTCTCTTCTTAAACCTTCATCTATTATCTACCGAAATTACATATTGGTCTGATTTTTAAAAGTGCCCTTGCAATAGCATGTTCACCCAAAATGACAGTGCTTCTCTTGCAGAAACAATCCTAAGTCCTATAGGTTAGTTACCACTTTGTCAAGATTAAAGCAGATACTGTTGTGTAAGATTAAATTCCTGAAGTAGATCATCCCAAAGGTAAAAGTAGCAGATAAACGTGAAATCACAGGCAGCATGTAAAAGACCTTGTGCAACATAACAGTAGTGCTCAAATGTTAAGGGGCGGTGCTGGTGACGAATCGGAGAAAATATTTATTTTTGAGGATTTTTGGATTTCGATATATTTGGTTTCAAAAACATTTTTTTTTTTAAAATTTTAATAAATTTCAATTATTTATTATAAAATAGAAAATTTTTTAAAATATTATTTTGTTAACACTAAAAATTCATTTTTAAAATGTTTTTAATTTGAACCGATTCGATTCCTGTACTTAATCGCTCAACTACATCGTATATGGTATCAATGGAAGAAGTTATTTCTAAGAATTTCGATAACTATAGGTTTCCTGTCACTTACGAAAGTTTACTAACACTTAAATCGGCGTTGAATCGTGGTCAAACGGAGTTTTCTTGCCTAATTATAGGGTCACCTCATTTCTGACGCATCAACTTTGAACTTTTAATAAAACACGAATTTGGATTGGTTACATGTGTGGACACTTTACGCGTGATCCTTTATCCTTTATGAAATTCTTCTATGTAAATAATATTCAATTTTTCAATTCGGTGTCACTCCTGATATGGTGTTATATGGTGTGGTCCTCACCCCCCTAGCTACGCCATTGCTGAGTAACATATAGTTTGGGAACCACTGATCTAACAACTGATAGCAAATACTTTAAATTTCTGGAGGGAATTTAAAGTAACTTACAAATGAAGAATTGAATTGTATGTTTCCGTAACATACAGAGAAGCAGATGAACAAAGAGAAGACAAACTTCTGTACAAAGGTGTACTTATTAGGTGGACACGGTCGCCATCTTGAGGGAGGATTTCTGTTCCGGAATGTCTGGGGCTCAAGTTGAGAATGCGACTCAATGAAACAGCAGACGCCAAAGCCTACACCTGATCCAGGCCTGACAATTCAGGGTCACTCAGGGATGAGGAGTGCCCAGCTTAAGGACGCTCTAGCTCAATGGTTCTCAGTCGATTAACATCCAATAGGTCCGTCTCGTTGAACCAAACTCATGGAATTTATTTGGTCATTACATTGTATGTTTATATTTTCAACATGCTCTAGTAGCATAGACTGATGCCTAAATTCGAGCTCTAATAGCAATGACCGATGTCTAAGTTAACATTGTTAACAAATGTTTCAACTGGATTTTAAATAATAATAATAATAGTCAGCCAAATAACGTCGTCAAGAAGTTGTTTTCGTGATAGACGAATAGATGGAAAGAACGCTGATAAATTCTGAGACATTTGAAGACCAAACAAGTTCCTATATTATCGTTATGTCCTTACTTTCAGAACATAACACATTACATCGACATGTTTATGTTCATTTGGACGTGGTTACCATGACCTTCACAATAAAACTTATTTGACATCACTTCGTGCAGGCTACCAGCGACTCTTATATCTTGTTCTATGACAACAGACTAGGTGGGACACCCACTTCCAATGTTAACTATTTGGCAAGGTTAGGGGTTGTAGCAGGCTCATGGACTGACGAGAACCGCTCTAATGAAAGTCTGGTGTTAGTCTGGGCAGACGGTGTAAATGGGCGGGAAATATTGAACTGGTTTTGTGGTTGGGGGGGGGGGGGCAGAAATGAATAATCCAATAGTGAAAGATGTTTCTGAACAAGCAAGGTCAAGGACGGGAAGAAGTAGAGGCGAACAGTGCTAATTTAAACACCTCTCCCCCACAACGGGTTTTGGGGTTGGGGGGGGGGGGGCAGAAATGAATAATCCAATAGTGAAAGATGTTTCTGAACTAGCAAGGTCAAGGACGGGAAGAAGTAGAGGCGAACAGTGCTAATTTAAACACCTCTCCCCCACTCCTCGCCAAACTCACAGGAATGACATTTGTCCAGTACTGTACACATATTGACATTTGTTTAGTACTGTACACATATTGACATTTGCTTAGTACTGTACACAGATCGACGTATGTCCAATACTGTACACATATTGACATTTGTCCAATATGAAATTTGTCCCGTACTGTACACAGATAACGTTTGTCCAATACTGTACACATATTGACATTTGTCCAGTATGACATTTGTCCAGTACTGTACACCAATTACACAAACACTTAAGTCGAATGGAAAAGAGGGAGCTGGTGGTGGAGATTTTCGTTAACTATTTTTTCCTTTCTTTTTTTCCTAGAAGTTATATGGCGAACGCTGGGAAAAGTCGTTGATGAGCTATTTATAAGTTGTTTGACATAGAATTCCATGGGAGGAAAGCACAACTGGATTTTCCTGATGGTCATGGCAAAAACAAAATGTAACTCTAAATGTCACAAGAATTAATTTAATAATTAATCTATCCTTGTATATATATATATATGTGTTTTATGTGTGTGTGTGTGTGTGTGCGTGTGCGTGTGTGTTTGTGAGTGTGTGATGCAACTATCTAGCTTTGCCACTGTCTGCGTTTTGAGTATAGGAAGTATAAGGGTAGGTACAGAGTTGGGTTCAGGGTTGTGTACACGATAGAGTACAGGGCTCGGTAAATTGTTGCGTACCCCCAGGGCTCAGTTCAGAACTGGGTGCATGCTTCAGTACAGGGTTTATCATAGAGTATAGTACGGATCTGTGTTATGTGATCAGTCAGAAATAATATTTTTCGCAGGCTACAGTAAAAACTGAATTGCATAATACATTAAAATCAAAGTGAGGTTTGCATTCCCTAATTTGTTTTACAATAATGAAACTTTGAAGTAATCCATTTAAGTGGACTCTCCTCTACCCCTTAAACACTTTTGCGCCCCAATCGATCTTAACTGAAAAGCCCCCCTCCCCTGGCCCCCCTCTAATCACCTTGTCACCCCTTCTACCAATCATTCCTTCTAACCAAATGAGCTTCAAATCCGAGAAGAGTTTTTCCTCTTCTTTTATGCTACTTAAATCAAAATGAGTGGTTGCCGGGTAACCGCTGACGTCAACATCCCATCAATAGAGTTCATGGCTGGAATTGTTTTTCCTCCCGCACCCCTCACCCACCCTACCCCGCGCACTTTCCTTCCTCCACCTAACTTTCTTAGCACCGTCCCTTGTGATAATTCTCTTGGAAATATTCCCTTTCCGCTCCATTGGTCGTATTACAATATCTGCTGTTGGCATGCGCATTATAGTTATTTCAACAGCACCTTTTTAAATATATGTATAAACAGTGGCGTAGCTTAGGGAGGGGGTTAAATTTGAAAGTCCCCCGGGCCCCTACTTGAGGGGGCCCCCAAAGGCGTGTCCAAATTTTTTTTTACATTAAATAATGTCGAATGTCAAAATGCAGGGGCCCCTAAAGAAGCCAATTCCCCCGGGCCCCCAAATCCCTAGGTATAAATATTTATCTTTATATGTATTGTTCGTCCTTCGCATGCAAAGAGGACCATGGTCTCGCACTAAGTAGTAGCCTTGACTTAAGCTGTATTTTGTTTAGATGAGGGATAGTTCAGACATCTGGAAAAAGACCAGGATGCAGTGATGACCAGCAGTGTTTCTATCATGCACTGCGTTTCATGCGTTCACGTCACAGGAGGGTGCCGTATTTTTTATTATGTCAATGTCATACCGCCTACGGAACTCCGTCGCCGAGTTTGATTTGAGTTTGCATCTGTTCGATGGGTTGTCATCCACAGTTAGCATTCCCCATCCACCCTGTGATGCTGTTATTGTTTTAGCTTGTCTAAGCTGGGGATTGAGCTCCAGTCCACTAGCTTGGCATTGACTCAGTTTAGACCGCTCGACCCAGCAACCGGATAAATATATAGAAATATATAGCAATGCTGCCCAAATGTTGCTTTGTACAGGTACATTGCTGCACTATGTCTTACTTGGATCAGTTAAAGAAATTTAGCCTAAAAGGGCTTAAAGTCACTCTGTACCACGTGTTCATAGATGTTTGTATCCGTCTACAGGGGCATAGCTTTACCCTGGTACTATGCGCGACCTTAGATGGTTATGGTGGTAGTTGGTAACTCTGATTGTTCACAACAAAAAGGAAACACTTGAAATTATTGGTGGCGTTCACGGTTGGTGACGTCCACGGTCAGTGACGTTTACGGTTGGTGGCGTTCATGGTTTGTAACGTTTATGGTTGGTGACGTTCACAGTTGGTGACGTTTACGGTTGGTGACGTTCATGGTTGGTGACGCGTTCATGGTTGGTGACGTTCACGGTTGGTGACGTTCACGGTTGGTGACGTTCATGGTTGGTGACGTTCATGGTTGGTGACGTTCACGGTTGATTATGTTCATGATTGGCGACGTTCTCGGTTGGTGACCTTCATGGTTGGTGACGTTCATGGTTGGTGACCTTCATGGTTGGTGACCTTCATGGTTGGTGACGTTCACGTTTGGTGACTACACTGTTGTTGACGTTCATGGTTGGTGACGTTCATGGTTGGTGACGTTCATAATTGGTGACGTTCATGGTTGGTGACGTTCATGGTTGATTACGTTCACGGTTGGCGACGTTCACGGTTGGTGCGTTCATGGTTGGTGACGTTCACGGTTGGTGACGTTCAAGGTTGGTGACGTTCATGGTTGGTGACGTTCATGGTTGGTGACGTTCATGGTTGATTACTTTCATGGTTGGTGACGTACACGGTTGTTGACGTACACGGTTTGTGACGTTCATGGTTGATTACGTTCACGGTTGTTGACTTTCATGGTTGATTACGTTCATGGTTGGTGACGTATACGGTTGTTGACGTTCACGGTTTGTGACGTTCATGGTTGGTGACGTTCATGGTTGGTGACGTTCACGGTTGGTGACGTTCATGGTTGGTGACGTTCATGGTTGGTGACGTTCATGGTTGGTGACGTTCACGGTTGGTGACGTTCATGGTTGGTGACTTCACGGTTGATTACGGTCACGGTTGATGACGTACACGATTGTTGACGTTCATGGTTGGTGACGTTCATGGTTGGTGACGTTCATGGTTGGTGACGTTCATGGTTGGTGACGTTCACGGTTGGTGACGTTCACGGTTGGTGAAGTTCATGGTCGGTGACGTTCACGGGTGGTGTAGTTTGCGGTTATGCAAACGGTTAGTTCCAAGCATGGTTCGTGACCCTCATGTTAGGCGTCCAGCTTTATGCTTAAGCATGAATCTATAAAACCCCAATAGTAGACGTCACTATAAGCTGTACTATTTGTAAGTCAAGATCGAAAAAAAAAGGTGGGGGGGGGGGAGACATTTGCAGACACCAGGACCAGGGTTTGACGCCAAAACAAGGATAAATCTGATTTAACTCATCTTGTCTATTACCTGCCCTTACCATCGATGGATCTTTAATTCA
>CAXITT010000561.1:190567-229934 GCA_964033795.1 Lymnaea stagnalis
GTGCAAATGTTCAGTAGGAGTCATCAGATAGTCGTGCAAATGTTCAGTAGGAGTCATCAGATAGTCGTGCAAATGTTCAGTAGGAGTCATCAGATAGTCGTGCAAATGTTTAGTAGGAGTCATCAGACAGTCGTGCAAATGTTTAGTAGGAGTCATCAGATAGTCGTGCAAATGTTTAGTAGGAGTCATCGGATAGTCGTGCAAATGTTCAGTAGGAGTCATCAGATAGTCGTGCAAATGTTTAGTCGGAGTCATCGGATAGTCGTGCAAATGTTTAGTAGGAGTCATCAGATAGTCGTGCAAATGTTTAGTAGGAGTCATCAGATAGTCGTGCAAATGTTTAGTAGGAGTCATCGGATAGTCGTGCAAATGTTCAGTAGGAGTCATCAGATAGTCGTGCAAATGTTTAGTCGGAGTCATCGGATAGTCGTGCAAATGTTTAGTAGGAGTCATCAGATAGTCGTGCAAATGTTTAGTAGGAGTCATCAGATAGTCGTGCAAATGTTCAGTAGGAGTCATCAGATAGTCGTGCAAATGTTCAGTAGGAGTCATCAGATAGTCGTGCAAATGTTTAGTAGGAGTCATCAGATAGTCGTGCAAATGTTTAGTAGGAGTCATCAGATAGTCGTGCAAATGTTTAGTAGGAGTCATCAGATAGTCGTGCAAATGTTTAGTAGGAGTCATCAGATAGTCGTGCAAATGTTTAGTAGGAGTCATCAGATAGTCGTGCAAATGTTTAGTAGGAGTCATCAGATAGTCGTGCAAATGTTTAGTAGGAGTCATCAGATAGTCGTGCAAATGTTTAGTAGGAGTCATCAGATAGTCGTGCAAATGTTTAGTAGGAGTCATCAGATAGTCGTGCAAATGTTTAGTAGGAGTCATCAGATAGTCGTGCAAATGTTTAGTAGGAGTCATCAGATAGTCGTGCAAATGTTTAGTAGGAGTCATCAGATAGTCGTGCAAATGTTTAGTAGGAGTCATCAGATAGTCGTGCAAATGTTTAGTAGGAGTCATCAGATAGTCGTGCAAATGTTTAGTAGGAGTCATCAGATAGTCGTGCAAATGTTTAGTAGGAGTCATCAGATAGTCGTGCAAATGTTTAGTAGGAGTCATCAGATAGTCGTGCAAATGTTCAGTAGGAGTCATCAGATAGTCGTGCAAATGTTCAGTAGGAGTCATCAGATAGTCGTGCAAATGTTTAGTAGGAGTCATCAGATAGTCGTGCAAATGTTTAGTAGGAGTCATCAGATAGTCGTGCAAATGTTCAGTAGGAGTCATCAGATAGTCGTGCAAATGTTCAGTAGGAGTCATCAGATAGTCGTGCAAATGTTTAGTAGGAGTCATCAGATAGTCGTGCAAATGTTCAGTAGGAGTCATCAGATAGTCGTGCAAATGTTCAGTAGGAGTCATCAGGTAGTCGTGCAAATGTTCAGTAGGAGTCATCAGATAGTCGTGCAAATGTTCAGTAGGAGTCATCAGATAGTCGTGCAAATGTTCAGTAGGAGGCTATCCCAACATGATAGCGTCATTGGAACATCTATGACGTTGGAACATCTACGTCATGGGAAGTAGAGAAGAATAACGTTCATTGGGTTGTGTAGTGATGGAATCATTTAAGTACGTGGTACGCTTGTATTGGTCAGTGATTGGTAGAGTTTTGGCACGGCCTGTATTGGTTAATGATTGATAGAGTTTGTGGCAGGGCTTGTATTGGTCAGTGATTGGTAGAGCTTGTGGCACGGCCTGTATTGGTCAGTGATTGGTAGAGTTTGTGGCACGGCCTGTATTGGTCAGTGATTGGTACAGTATGTGGCACTGCTTTTATGGGCCAGTAATTGGAACAGTATGTATCACTACCTATATTTGCCAGTGTGGTACAGTATGTCGCACGGCTTGTATTTGCCAGTGTTTAGTACAGCATGTGACAAGGCCTGTATTGGTTAGTGATCGCATCGCTTCGTATACACTGTTTGATATAATATCTTGTATCAGCGTATTTTGTGTTTCAAGTACGTTGTATTTCAACTCCTGGCTCACCTAGACTATCTTAAGGTTGACTGTCTTGAGGCTGACTATCTTGGCTCTGACTGTCTTGTGGCTGATTTTCTTGAGGCTGACGGACTTGTGGCTGACTTGTTTTGGTCTAACTGTATTAGTGTTGAATGTCTTAGTGATGATTGTCTTACACCAGACTGTCCTATATCTGACACTCCTAAATGACCGTTTTAGATCTGACTGTCTTAGATCTAACTGTCTTAGGGCTGGCTGTCTTAGGGCTGGCTATCTTAAACCGAACTGTCCTAGATCTGACACTCCTAGATATGACCGTCTTAGATATGACTGTATTAGATCTGACTGCCTTAGATCTGATTGTCTTAGGGCTGGCTATCTTAAGCCGGACTGTACTAGATCTGTCTTTGATCTTACTGCCCTAGGCCTGACATTATTTCTGTGCACGTCAAGATGACGGCACTTTCCACAGGAGTTAACTATTGGAGCAATCATGTACTGGCCTGTTTCTTGAAACACTACCAAGTTGTGGACAGTCAGACTAGATTCTTTCTCAACTTTCCTAGGCGTCCATTATGACTGTCACTACCAACAAAAGAGAAATAAAATAAACAGACGCACAAACTTAAAAACAAAAAACCAAACATTGCCTCAACCTAAAGCTGCCCAGGGGCCATTTGTCTGAGAGTGCCTACTGCCCAGTGGTCATTTGTCTGGAGTGCCTACTACCCAGTGGTCATTTGTCTGGAGTGCCTACTACCCAGTGGTCATTTGTCTGGGAGTACCTACTGCCCAGTGAACATTTGTCTGAGAGTGCCTACTGCCCAGTGGTCATTTGTCTGAGAGTGCCTACTGCCTAGTGGCCATTTGTCTGAGAGTGCCTACTTCCCAGTGGTCATTTGTCTGAGGTACCTACTGCCCAGTGGTCATTTGTCTGAGAGTGCCTACTGCCTAATGGTCATTTGTCTGAGAGTGCCTACTGCCCAGTGGTCATTTGTCTGAGAGTGCCTGCTGCCTAATGGTCATTTTTCTGGCATGCCTACTGCCTAGTGGTCATTTGTCTGGGAGTGCCTACTGCCTAGTGGCTATTTGTCTGTGAGTGCCTACTGCCCAATGGTCATTTGTCTGGGAGTGCCTACTGCCCAGTGGTCATTTGTCTGTGAGTGTCTACTGCCTAGTGGCCATTTGTCTGTGAGTGCCTACTGCCCAGTGGCCATTTGTCTGGGAGTGCCTACTGCCCAGTGGTCATTTTTCTGAGAGTGCCTACTGCCTAATGGTCATTTGTCTGAGAGTGCCTACTGCCCAGTGGTCATTTGTCTGAGAGTGCCTGCTGCCTAATGGTCATTTTTCTGGCATGCCTACTGCCTAGTGGTCATTTGTCTGGGAGTGCCTACTGCCTAGTGGCCATTTGTCCGGGAGTTTCTACTGCCCAGTGGCCATTTGTCTGGGAGTGTCTACTGCCCCTTGGCATTTGTTCCTATGAGTGTCCTACTGCCAGTGGTAATTTTTCTGAAAGTGCTTACTATCCTGTGGTTATCTGACCTGCTGCCCAATGGCCAATTGTTCGTATGAGCGTCCTACTGCCCACTGGCCAATTGTACGTAGGAATATCCTAGTTCCCAGTGGCAAATAGTTCCAATGTGAGTCCTACTGCCCAGTGGCCATTTCTTCCTAAGAGTGTCCTTCTGCCCAGTGGCCATTCTTCCCTCTGAGTGCTCTATTTCTCACGTAATTTCCGGCTCTCAAGTTGACGCCAATGATACCTAGCGCTGACGATACATGGCACGTTGAAAAAAAAAAAAAAGATTTCAGGGCTAGATTACATAGCTCTTGGGTTGGACTTTACGGAGAGCCGTTGGCTTTCAATTAGTGGTTCTCAAACGCTGTCGAGTTGACTGAACGCCACAACACCACGGCGCATCTTTCACAACAGACGCTGTTGCAAATGTCTGTGCAGGGGTAAACAATTCTGTTGTCCATATACATTGTCCAAAATGACCTTTCAAGGGTAGGCGATAACTATGAGGTAAGCGGGCAATAGTGTTCTTTGTAGGGTATAAGGAGTTTGGGGGGTCATACTACTGTCGGTGGGTTATAGGGAGTTTGTTGGTCATACTACTGTCAGTGGGTTATAGGGAGTTTGTGGGTCATACTACTGTCAGTGAGTTATAGGGAGTTTGTTTGTTATACTACTGTCAGTGGGTTATTGGGAGTTTGTGGGTCATACTACTGTCAGTGGGTTATAGGGAGTTTGTGGGTCATACTACTGTCAGTGGGTTATAGGGAGTTTGTTGGTCATACTACTGTCAGTGGGTTATAGGGAGTTTGTGGGTCATACTACTGCCAGTGGGTTATAAGGGGTTTGTGGGTCATACTACTGTCAGTGAGTTATAGGGAGTTTGTTGGTTATACTACTGTCAGTGGGTTATTGGGAGTTTGTGGGTCATACTACTGTCAGTGGGTTATAGGGAGTTTGTGGGTCATATTACTGTCAGTGGGTTATAGGGAGTTTGTTGGTCATACTACTGTCAGTGGGTTATAGGGAGTTTGTGGGTCATACTACTGTCAGTGGGTTATTGGGAGTTTGTGGGTCATACTACTGTCAGTGGGTTATAGGGAGTTTGTGGGTCATACTACTGTCAGTGGGTTATTGGGAGTTTGTGGGTTATACTACTGTCAGTGGGTTATAGGGAGTTTGTGGGTCATACTACTGTCGGTGGGTTATAGGTAGATTGGGGGTCATATAATTATCGATGGGTTATAGGAAGTTTGTTGGTCATACTACTGTCGGTGGGTTATAGGTAGATTGGGGGTCATATAATTATCGATGGGTTATAGGAAGTTTGTTGGTCATACTACTGTCGGTGGGTTATATGGAGATTGGGGGTCATACTACTGTCGGTGGGTAATCCGGATGTTGGCGGGCCATACTACTGTCGGTGCGTCATACGGAGGTTGGCGGGTCATACTAACGTCGGTTGGTCATTATGGATGTTGGCGGGCCATACTATTATTTGTGGGTCATATTGAGGTTGCTGGACCATACTATTGTGTGTGGGTCATATGGGGGTTAGTGGGCCATACTTCGGTCGGTGGGTCATATGGAGGTTGGTGGGAAATACTATTGTGTGTGGGCCATATGGGGGATAGTGGGCCATACTTCGGTCGGTGGGTCATATGGAGGTTGGCGGTCCTGAATATTGTTACAATTTTTTTTTAAAAATAGCTTTGTTTAGTGGAAAATCCTTTAAAATTGTAAAAGTATTGTTGTATTTTTGCCGTAAGTTTTGTAAATAAAACAATTTTAAAGTCCAAATAAGTTGAGTAATATTTTCTGATCCATTAAAAATGTTAAGTTCCATCCGTGGCAGAAAGCACGCAGGTACATCATGTGCTAGTTTTGAGAACCGCCGCACGGATTGTTCCCGTTAATGGAATATCTCAACTTGTTAGTTCCAGACATGTTTCATTAACTCAATGGTGCCTAATGTTACATGGCTACAAGGGCTTTTGGGTGAAAGAGGGGGAGGGGGGCTTGGTGGGGTAACACTGCTAAGGTCAGCTTGACTAGACGATGTGACGTAATAAGGCGACTAACCTGGGACAAATGAAGGCAGATTGGACACAAGTTTAAACAACTTTTCGGTGGGTTACAGAAGTTCAACAATGAGACTGAGGCTGACCTACTTTCTTTCCGTTTTTCTGATCTCTGTGTTCGTTAGGGACTTGCGCCCATTCTTATTCTTTTCTGTCATTTTAGGTATAGGTAGGAGACACATTGAACTTAGGTGTAGGTAGGAGACACATTGAGCTTAGGTGTAGGTAGGAGACACATTGAGCTTAGGTACAGGTAGGAGACACATTGAGCTTAGGTGTAGGTAGGAGACACATTGAGCTTAGGTGTAGGTAGGAGACACATTGAGCTTAGGTGTAGGTAGGAGACACATTGAGCTTAGGTGTAGGTAGGAGACACATTGAGCTTAGGTTTAGGTAGGAGACACATTGAGCTTAGGTAGGACACAATGAATTTATGTAATTCTATTTGATAATCTTATGAATATTTTGTTGTTTTACTAATGAAGGCATTCGACGAAACGTTTGCATTTTATTTTGTTAATCCCAATTAAAGCTGAACACTTATTGTTTTATTTACACACGTTGTGTCTCATTAGTATTACAAACATAGTCACCTTGAGCTTTGTATAGTAGATATTTGTGTGTGCTTATATGGCGAATATTGCAATGTCTTTGATAAATTTGATTGTCTCGTGATGTTGTTGCTATTGCTTGTAATGTGCTATTGTAGAAATTGTCGATCCGACTCTGGCTGATTTTATTTTAATTTGATGCCTATTTTACAGCAATCTTGTTCACGTCGATGATTTCATTTCCGTCTTAAGCCCCACTCCTTCTAGAACATCCTGCCATTGTCTTTCATCTCCACATGAGCTCAGACTATTTTAAATTATTTAGTTGAAGAAGACATTTTGCCGACACATTGTTTTCATGCGACCTTTGTGTCCACCACATACCATGTGTTGTTGTTTACTTCAACTTTTCACATAGTAAGTGTGGCTTTTCTTTTCTTGTTTAAAAAGAAAACAGATCAGGAATCCTTTCACGGTTGTCGGCCTGGAATTGAATGAACTGCGTAAACATGCTATCTCCAAAGGCAAATGACCAAAATAATCTCTTGACAGCACCGTGAGTAAAATGCCACGTGCCATTAGTTGACGTGGCGCACCAGAAGATGGTAACTGATGCGACGCCAACACACACCACTCAGTTATAATGTTAAAAAGTCATGTTGATATTGAAATGGATCAGGCTGTAAATATGATCATCAGCTGCCCTACTTAAAATCTGGCCATAGTTGAGTGACTGGCAGTCCTATATAAGTTTGGCATCTGAATTTGATTGAATGTCATTATGGCATTGGTATATAGACCTGGCTTGAGATGTGGAGGTAAGGGGGAAAAATAGGGGGGGGGTGGTGTTGAAACATTCTGAAATTAATGTGTCTTTAAAAATCAGAGATATTTTGAGATTTGAATGCCAATTAAATCATCCAAGGCTTGTACCAGTGCGGAGTGGGCTTAGAGAGCAAAGAATTCGTCGAAGTCTTGTCAAAAATAGGGTTCGACTTCAAGAGTTGTTAGAAATATCATAAAATATTGGATATACTTTAAGAGTTTTCAAAAATCTCATCAACTGTTGGATATACTCTCATATAAATAAGGAGGTCAAAACGTGTTTGTATTGTCTTCACAGAAATCTGTCAGCCTCAGGGCGTTATGTGGCAGCAGCGTTGACCGTCGGATGGAGTGTTTGCAAGGACTCGTTAACGGCTGTCTCTGTTTGCAAGGACTGGTTAACGGCTGTCTCTGTTTGCAAGGAATGGTTAACGGATGTCTCTGTTTGCAAGGACTGGTTAACGGCTGTCTCTGTTTGCAAAGACTGATTAACAGCTGACTCTGTTTGCAAGGACTGGTTAACGGCTGTCTCTGTTTGCAAAGACTGGTTAACGGCTGTCTCTGTTTGCAAGGACTGGTTAACGGCTGTCTCTGTTTGCAAGGACTGGTTAACGGATGTCTCTCAGAGTTTCAACACGCCAGACACTAAAGACCGCCCGAGTGTTAGAAACCAACCACAGGTATCTAGTTTCTTTTTTTTCTTTTTTTTAAACTCGGCGATCTTTAATGTGAATTAAGACACTAGAGTTCGACAAAACCAGATAGTATTTGTTTATAATAACGGCATTGAAAGTACACTTCTTGTCTTGGCTGGGTTTTACGACTAGGGACAGGGTGGGGTTTTACGACTGTGGATGGGGCGTGGTTTTACGACTGTGGATGGGGCGTGGTTTCATCATAACATCAGTCACCTTCCATTTCACGTTAATGATATCCCGAAAGAAGATGACCATCACAACATAGCCAATACCTCAACGAGACGGACATGTTTCATGAAGCATGGGACTATGCAATTCGATAACAACATTACAGTGATTTATCGATCAGAAAAAAAAAACTAAACACATCCAATCAAGCCCCCTTAAGGATGTGAGATCGAGCACGCTGGATCGTAAACAAATCTTTTCACAACTCGGGGAGAAACCGTTGTTGACAAGATATATGACAAAATAATACCACACCATCATCTCCCCACAGCCAAATATTTATATTTGAGTTGCATCGACCGTCATAAAAATATTGTATTGGCGGGCGCGCGGAGATCACGCGTTGCGTCCCAGAATACACCAGTAAATTCAATTTGTTGCTAGGAAACTTTTGTTATGTCGTCACGGGACATGGTCATTTAATCACAAAAGGTGTGAGCTTTTTTCACTCTAGTTGTATTTTTTTATACTTTAAAAAAATTGTTTGCGTAGACGAATAAAGCAAACAATATTTCTGAAGAGGAATGAAGCGGCTTGCTGGTTGGGACGGTGTGGCTGGTGATGTGTCACGCATGAGTGGCGCGCCTTGTCGATAGTTCGCGGCGAGATACAACGGTGTGAGTAGAGTTGCACAACTCGAGGCCTTGTAAACTCAGAAGATCGATGGTAAACATCGCAGGTACCAGGCGATTAAGTGAGTGGTGTTATATACAAGGAACACTAACTACATGCGTGAGTTGGAGAGAAAGGGAAGTTAGAGAGATGCGTGAGTTGGAGAGAAAGGGCAGTTAGAGAGATGCGTGAGTTGGAGAGAAAGGGAAGTTAGAGAGATGCGTGAGTTGGAGAGAAAGGGCAGTTAGAGAGATGCGTGAGTTGGAGAGAAAGGGAAGTTAGAGAGATGCGTGAGTTGGAGAGAAAGGGCAGTTAGAGAGATGCGTGAGTTGGAGAGATAGGGCAGTTAGAGAGATGCGTGAATTGGAGAGAAAGGGCAGTTAGAGAGATGCGTGAGTTGGAGAGAAAGGGCAGTTAGAGAGATGCGTGAATTGGAGAGAAAGGGCAGTTAGAGAGATGCGTGAATTGGAGAGAAAGGGCAGTTAGAGCGATGCGTGAATTGGAGAGAAAGGGCAGTTAGAGAGATGCGTGAATTGGAGAGAAAGGGCAGTTAGAGAGATGCGTGAATTGGAGAGAAAGGGCAGTTAGAGCGATGCGTGAGTTGGAGAGAAAGGGCAGTTAGAGAGATGCGTGAGTTGGAGAGAAAGGGCAGTTAGAGAGATGCATGAGTTGGAGAGACGGGAGTTAGTGATTGGAGAGTTAGAGAATTGAAGGAGTTAAAGAGATGCATGAGTTGGAGAGATGGGAGTTAGTGATTGGAGAGTTAGAGAATTGAAGGAATTAGAGAGATGCATGAGTTGGAGAGATGGGAGTTAGTGATTTGAGAGTCAGAGAATTGAAGGAGTTAGAGAGATGCATGAGTTGGAGAGATGGGAGTTAGTGATTGGAGAGTTAGAGTATTGAAGGAGTTAGAGAGATGCATGAGTTGGAGAGATGGGAGTTAGTGATTGGAGAGTTAGAGAATTGAAGGAGTTAGAGAGATGCATGAGTTGGAGAGATGGGAGTTAGTGATTGGAGAGTTAGAGAATTGAAGGAGTTAGAGAGATGCATGAGTTGGAGAGATGGGAGTTAGTGATTGGAGAGTTAGAGAATTGAAGGAGTTAGAGAGATGCATGAGTTGGAGCATAGCACATGCCTACAATAGACTGTGATGTGTGAGGATAAGACAGGCCTACAATAGACTATGATGTGTGAGCATAAGACAGGCCTACAATAGACTGTGATGTGTGAGCATAACACAGGCCAACAACAACTTTTAAAATCTCACACATTAGGGGAACGTGTTTAATAGTTGAACCAAGGCAAATAAATTATCGCATTTTATGTAATGTTAATTGAGCAGTCTTTTCATTCCAAGCCCAAACATTTCCTTTCTGTTCTTCACAACTTTTTTTTCCTCCATGTTTGCCTCCACTCGGATTCTTTACTATTTTAGGTAGGATACATGAATATTTATAGTATGAAAATTTTATGTATACTTATTTAAATGTTTTATTTTTTGTGCTGATGAGGGCATTTGCCGTAAAGTTTACATTTGTATTCTGTAAAACCATCATTAAATCTGAAAATTTATTGTTTTATGTACACAAATTGTTTGTGTCTAATTTATCTAAATATCTGCCGACATTTGTTACATTAAAATCATTTTTATACTCAACACTGTGAAACAAACTTCATTTCTGTAGCGTTCGTCAAATTATGTAACCATATACAGATCGCCTTCACCAAAATAAAGGAAATTTAAGCTTAAAGACGAAAACGGTGATATGAGTTGGTCGGACGGGATGTCATGATGTGATCGCACGGGATGTCATGAAGTGATCGCACGGGATGTCATGATGAAAAATTGTGGCAAGGAGTGAGGCAGGAAGCAAAGGACAAAAGTCAACTCACCTGGTATACCTTTGGAGGAATGACCTTTTCCTCGTCGTCTGCAAACATCTTCCGTCTCTTGCACACGTGGTAGACGACGGCACCGACCAGGACACAGATGAGCAGGCCCAGGAGTGACCCCACCAAAATGGCGGGCACGCTCATGACGTCAATCATTTCTGTCGACAACAAAAAAAGTATTTTTATCATTTTGATAGCAACTAAAATATGTCATAAAGGAAACGATTTTGATGAACAGAAATTGATTTTGAAAGAGCTTTCTACCTCTCTATACGCGACGTCTAACTTGTCAACAATATAATTGAAACAAATTAATAGGAAAACATCGAACCTGTTATGTTTCATTTATGTCATTCAAGAACCTGTTATGTTTCATTTATGTCATTCAAGAACTTGTTATGTTTCATTTATGTCATTCAAGAACCTGTTATGTTTCATTGATGTCATTCAAGAACCTGTTATGTTTCATTTATGTCATTCAAGAACCTGTTATGTTTCATTTATGTCATTCAAGAACCTGTTATGTTTCATTTATGTCATTCAAGAACCTGTTATGTTTCATTTATGTCATTCAAGAACCTGTTATGTTTCATTTATGTCATTCAAGAACCTGTTATGTTTCATTTATGTCATTCAAGAACCTGTTATGTTTCATTTATGTCATTCAAGAACCTGTTATGTTTCATTTATTTCATTCAAGAACCTGTTATTTTGCATTTATGTCATTCAAGAACCTGTTATGTTTCATTTATGTCATTCAAGAACCTGTTATGTTTCATTTATGTCATTCAATTTTGAAAATGATTTACGATGGTTGTTTTTTTTTTTTTTTGGTTCTAAATAATTATTAGTGGTGCGCAAACTGTACATGGTGACGGGGTCTGGTGACAATGACGTCTAATGGTAACGGGGTCTTGGGACAATGGCGTCTAATGGTGACGGGATCTGTTGACAATGGCGTCTAATGGTGACGGGGTCTTGGGACAATGGCGTCTAATGGTAACGGGGTCTTGGGACAATGGCGTCTAATGGTGACGGGATCTGGTGACAATGGCGTCTAATGGTAACGGGGTCTTGGGACAATAGCCTCTAATGCTGACGGGGTCTTGGTACAATGACGTCTAATGGTAATGGGGTCTTGATACAATGGCGTCTAATGGTAATGGGGTCTTGGTACAATGGCGTCTAATGGTAATGGGGTCTTGGGACAATGGCGTCTAATGGTAATGGGTCTTGTGACAATTGCGTCTAATTTTGACGGGGTCTTGGGCAATGGCGTCTAATGGTAATGGGGTCTTGGTACAATGGCGTCTAATGGTAACGGGGTCTTGGGATCATGGCGTCTAATGGTAACGGGGTCTTGGGACAATGGCGTCTAATGGTAACGGGGTCTGGGGACAATGGTCTCTAATGGTAAAGGGGTCTTGGGGCAATGGCGTCGTGGGACAACCGGGTCTGGTCGAATGGGGGTCTTGGGGCAACGGGGTCTTGGGACAATGGCTTCTAATGGTAACGGGGTCTTGAGACAATGGCGTCTAATGGTAATGCGATCTTGAGGCAGTGGCGTCTAATTGTAATGGGGTCTTGGGACAATGGTGTCTAATGGTAACGGGGTCTTGGGACAATGGCATCTAATGGTAACGGGGTCTTGGGACAATGGCATCTAATGGTAACGAGATCTTGGGACAGTTGCGTCTAATGGTAACGGGGTCTTGGGGCAATGGCGTCTAATGGTAACGAGATCTTGGGACAGTGGCGTCTAATGGTAACGGGGTCTTGGGACAATGGCATCTAATGGTAACGGGGTCTTGGGACAATGGCATCTAATGGTAACAAGATCTTGGGACAGTGGCGTCTAATGGTAACGGGGTCTTGGGACAATGGCATCTAATGGTAACGGGGTCTTGGGACAATGTCATCTAATGGTAACGAGATCTTGGGACAGTCTGGTCTAACTCAGCGGCTGGGAGACTAACGGAATGAATCACTGCGATTCCTTTCATTGCTTAGACCAGCCCCGATGGAGCTTACAACCTGCCCCTGATGGAGCTTACAACCTGCCCCTGATGGAGCTTACAACCTGCCCCTGGAGGAGCTTACAACCTGCCCCTGATGGAGCTTACAACCTGCCCCTGATGGAGCTTACAACCTGCCCCTGATGGAGCTTACAACCTGCCCCTGGTGGAGCTTACAACCTGCCCCTGATGGAGCTTACAACCTGCCCCTGATGGAGCTTAAAACCTGCCCCTGATGGAGATTACAACCTGCCCTGATGGAGCTTAAAAAACAATTCCTTAGCAGGTATATTTGATGAAATGGTCCTTCACTCAGTACAAGCCCCTGTCCCGGCTCGACATCTGTTTTCACTGCTTTCAGTTTGCGCTCTAAGAGTTAACAGTGTCGTACGGAGAGTTAAGGGAGTGAAAAACACACACAGAATTTTGGAGATGCGGAGAGTCATCTGACTTATAAAAACCATTTATAAACTAAACCAACAAAAGAAAGAAATGCACACAAGAGCTGTAACGTCATTGCACGTACCCGCACCAAGACCCCCAAACCACCCAACCCCCTCTCAACCCATCGTTGCCAGGCTTTAAAGGATTCATTCGTCTGGCAAGAGCAGACGACAAGAAAACATGAATCTGGGAAAACTTTATTTTCAAATAACAAGTGATTTTTTTTTCTTCAGCTGCAATGGAGCCCGTAACCACTGATCTTAGCATTGTCATTGTAGGCGACTATGTGTGTGGTTATGTTACTGTATGTTTGAGCGTCCATCCTAACGTTATAGTTTTATAGGTGTAAGTGCAGGTGTATGTGAAGGTGTATGGGCGTTGTATATGTGGATGAGTGCGTAAGTGATTATGCATAATCACGTGTGCATGACTGTAGGAATGAGTGTGTTTGCATGTGAGTGTTTCTGTCCAAAGAGCAAGTTAATCCCCTAAATTAATTCATTAAAAAAAATAATCCTTGCATCCTTGCAACCTTTTATAACTTGTTGATTTCAGCTAGTTATAGTCACGTGATCGAAACATTATGAGGATGTATGAGGCTGTAACGGAAATAAACCCAACGACATGAATAAATAAAATAAATAATATATATATATATATGAGTATATTTCTATTATTTTCCTGTACTGAGGTGAGTCAAAAGAAAGAAGGAAAAATGTGTATCGTCTGCTGGGAGCTATAATTACAATTAGCAACTACCCAAAAAAACAAAAACACAAAATTTAAAATGTGCGCACTGAGAGAGAGTAGGGTCCTCTATGAAATGCTGTTTTGCAAGAAATATGTTTACAATTATTTGATTTTATTTATTTAAAAAACAACCTAAGTCATTATTCATTTCGGTTTCTGAATTTTAGGACAACCTAATTTGTTGAGGCAGACACGAAAGTGGTCTGAACAATATTAGGGCTGTTATCCTAAAAATGTCCCCTTATGTTTGTGCCGGGAGGTGGTTAGGCCGCTTTCAATATTAAACTATTACCCAAATTGTTTGATCATCAAACATTTTTTGCAAAAACTCAATATTGCCGTGTTCGATTTAATTTTTTTTTTTACTTTATTAAACTGAACAATCTACATACAGAAATACCAATTGTATGCATAAATTCTCTCTCTCTAAAACATTCACATATACCCTGATGCTAGTAACACAATTCAATTTATAATAACGTCAATATTTGAGCTAAATGAACACACAAACACAGTGGTTGACGTCACGCCTTTTCCACTTTCCCAATTTTACGACATCGTGGAGATTTGCCACTTTGCTTTGAATTGTTCAAACCATGTAGCGTTGCTGCACATGCAGCCCCTTCAGAAAAGGAATTAATCCCATGAGTGGATGTCCTTTTCCCTTGACCTATCTTTTTTCAGGTTCTGGCCTGTGTGTTCCCTGTGGTGAGACGGAAGAGTTGAGACGTTTAGGATCTCTACGTGCTGAAGTTCCATCCAGGGGAGTGAGCTTCCCCCTAAAGCTATTCAGGTGAAGTACATCGGAGTGATCTCCCCCTATTTCCGGTTCTTTTGTCAAGGCGGGAAGTGCCAAGAGCTGTTATCTGCCCATTTTACAAAACGCTCACTTAGAACAGCATGCAGGGGGAGACGACTTGAACGAACCAACCGAGCACTTGCCACACACTCTGACATAGAAATCAAATAGGGCTGGTTTTCGTGTAAAAACCTGATCAATATCAAGGGGTGGAAAGTGGAGGTATACAAATGTGAAGTAAATTATTTTTCAACGCAAAAAAACACAATATAAATCAAACTGCGTACTAGCGTTTATTTCATTACAAAAATAACTTCGTAACATTTCGTTCATTAAAGAAAAAACTGAACATTTGAAAGAGTGTAAGACATTCATCATAATTATCAATTTTTGTATACTGTATCGGGTTTTCCCTTTAAAGAAACAGTCACTTTTCCCATATCTGTTAGAAGTATTTATTCTTGACCTTACAAGAACTGGATTTTCCAGGAGGAAATAGATTAAAGGGAAATGACTTTAGGTTTGAATTTTCCTCAATGAAAGGGGAAAAAACTGGGCGACTCGCTGGTTGTGGGAGTGAAGGGAGACAAGCGCGATGCGTGCTGCATTCCAGGGGCCTTTAATGTCACGTATGACGTAAATTGGGCACTTTTCTTTTCAGTTCATCAAATCCCATTGGAATTTTTTTTAACCAGAAAAAAAAAACTACGTGATTTATAAGGGCCAGTGGCTGTCTGAGAGTTGTCTTTTCTTTGTCCATCGTTAGCTGTGCACACAGAAGGGAAACAAATACATGGGTTCGAACCGGGTAACTCTCACGATTATGATGGGCACGGAGTTGTCTGTACTTGGCCGGACGGTCAACAAACCTTCAGAATGATCGTGTTTGACAAGAATGGCATGTCACAAACAAAATGGTTTACTTAATGTAAGTAGTGTCTACGATGTCACGCTTTCCGATAAGTTCATTTGGTTAATGAACCAGCCAACAATTAGACTACGAGCTATCCAAGAATGTTTATGATTTGCTCCGTGTGTGTTTTGGTTTGGTTTTTGTAATACTTGATGTGTAAGTGAGCGTATTGGGTAAAAAAAAATATGTATTGTGTAGCTGTTGCTATGTTGTTGGTAACGTTTGTGCGCACGAGAGATGGCGTTGTTTGGTTGCTATAGATCAGCAGTTAGTATGTACGATTAGAGCTAAGGAAGGAGGTATGGGAGAGCAGTGTTGGGAATAAAGAACTCTGTGAAGTAGTTAACGAGGCGTTGTTACCCATGGATTAGGATAGAGCCATCAAACTGCAAGTCAGAAAACATATCAACGGGAATTTGTAACAAATGCCATAGAGAGAATTAGTCCACCGACGGGGTGTGGGGACGGAAGGAAATATACGAACAACCTTTTCATTATTAAACTTTGTTGTTGTTTTTTTTAATATCAATAAGACGTATATATATATCACAACATTTAAAAATAGCAGTGGCTGCATTGACCGTGCGTGAAAGATTGACCTTCATTGTCGGCAAACAGACATCAGCCCCGGTCAAGAGTTTGAATAATTAAAAAGGTCTTATCATATAGACTCTTGCACTTTAAACAAACAAACAATTTACTTTAAAAAAACTAATTTAAAATTAAAATGATTTAATTCATTGTGTACCGTTTGACGTTTATTTTAAGGACCGTCTTCAGATGTAGCCCACTGCTAGACCAGGGTAATGTCTTCACAGATCTAGCCCACTGCTAGACCAGGGTAATGTCTTCACAGATGTAGCCCACTGCTAGACCAGGGTAATGTCTTCACAGATCTAGCCCACTGCTAGACCAGGGTTATCCCTTAACATATGTAGCCCTCTGTTAGACCAGGGTAATCCCTTCACAGATGTATCCCCCTGCTAGACCAGGGCAATTACTTCACAGATGTAGCCCACTGCTATACCAGGGTAATCCCTTCACAGATGTATCCCCCTGCTAGACCAGGGCAATCCCTTCACAGCTGTAGCCCACTGCTATACCAGGGTAATCCCTTCACAGATGTAACCCACCGCTAGACCACGGTAATCCCTTCAAAGTGTGAGACCAATCTTCTTGCCAATAGCCAGACACAAAGATGAGACTTCTAACAGTGATACCTCAATTTAGTGGTTCTCAAATTTTTCGGGCCACCGCCCACTTGGTACCATAAACTCATCCTGAGCGTCCCCTTGCTATATATTCGTTATATTTTAACGGAAATTATTTTGCGCCCATGAAGGCTAAATTTAAATTTAGGCCTACATTATTCCAGCTGGCACTTAGGCCTCCTTTAAAGAAAATATCCATCAAATTTCATTCTTTGATGATTATCGTCCTAGTTGAAGGCTAGGTGTTTATTTTCTACTTGGCACCTTTATTCTACCAAATATTTCTATTTAACTGTGTCATAATAAAAGGCTAAATACACTGAATATAAATGAGCTAATATTTTAATTTTCATATTCTCATATGTCGTGTAGTAATTGGTGGTAAAATAATTAGTATGCCTTGCGTATTTTAATCGCTTTCTTTTTGTTACACTTGGCCGAAAATGCCGCCCACCTACATAGAGAAACAAGTGCCACCAGGGGCGGACCGCCCCCTCATGCCCCTCTACGCCCCTGCACGGGATCTCTGTCCAGATATTTACAAACCACGAGTATGGATAATCTGCGAGTCTACGGCAATGTTGAGTGTAATATTCGATGTTAACAACATCTCTATAGATTTCAATAGTGCCAAACAGTTTGTGAACAGTACTGGTCTCAAGATGAAAGACTTGGCTAATGAAATGAGAATCATTGATGAAAATAAAGTTAAGAAAGATGTGTACATAACAAAAGTGACGTCAGCTGTGAGAAGAATGATTGTAGCAAGTAGTGGGTAATGATGTGGTGGACAGATTGAAGTTCAATAATTGCATGATGGACAAGATGTGAAAAAACTCCATTAGACATTTCAAAGTCTTGAGTCTTTAAATACAGATATTGCTTTTCTTGCTCATCAGAAACTTTGATTTTTTAAAAACAAATTTTGGCGTTTTCAGTGATGCACTAATTAGTAATTTTTATTAATTCGCTGAAACGGCTACATCAATTGATCTCAGAGAGGAGCTAAAAGACTGCTATATCCATTGATCTCAGAGAGGAGCTAAAAGACTCTACTACATACATTGATCTCAGAGAGGAGCTAAAAGGCTCTGCTACATCCATTGATCTCAGATAGGAGCTAAAGGACTACTACATACATTGATCTCAGAGAGGAGCTAAAAGACTGAACAGAAATGGGACAAATTTAAAAATTCCAACCCAGAAGAACAAGCTCTCACAAAGCCGTGAGATTCGCTAGAGGAATCCCCTCCCTCCCTACCTCCTCCCTCCCTCTCTACCTCCTCCCTCTCTACCTCCTCCCTCTCTACCTCCTCCCTCTCTACCTCCTCCCTCTCTACCTCCTCCCTCTCTACCTCCTCCTTCTCTACCTCCTCCCTCTCTACCTCCTCCCTCTCTACCTCCTCCCTCTCTACCTCCTCCCTCTCTACCTCCTCCCTCTCTACCTCCTCCCACTCTGCCTCCTCATTCTCTGCCTACTCCCTCTCTGCCTACTCCCTCTCTGCCTCCTCCTTCTCTGCCTACTCCCTCTCTCCCTCCTCCCCTCTGCCTCCTCCCTCTTTTTCTACTCTCTCTCTATCTACTCCCTCTCTCCCTCCTCCCTCTCTACCTCCTCCCTCTCTCTCTCCTCCCTCTCTCCCTCCTCCCTCTCTCCCTCCTCCCTCTCTCCCTCCTCCCTCTCTCCTTCCTCCCTCTCTATCTCCTCCCTCTCGACCTACTCCCTCCTCCATCTCTCCCTCCTCCCTCTATACCTCGTCCCTCTCTGCCTCCTCCCTCTCTACCTGCTCCCTCTCTCCCTCCTCCCTCTCTACCAACTCAATCTCTACCTCCTCCCTCTCTACCTACTCCCTCTCTCCCTCCTCCCTCTCTACCTACTCCCTCTCTCCCTCCTCCCTCTCTACCTCCTCCCTCTCTACCTCCTCCCTCTTAACCCCCTTCCTGTTTGCCTTTTCCCTCTTTACCCCTCCCTATTTACTCCCTCACCGTTTTTCCCTTCCTTTTTACACTCTCTATTTATTCCCACCTTATTTACACCCTCCCTTTTTACCCCCTCCTTATTTACCCCCTGAAAGTATGAATGTTCATCAAATCAATGATCGATCGTTGATTCGTTTCATGCAAAAATTACTTCTCCCTTTGTTGATTGTTTTTTTAAACCATTAAATTTATTGAGCTATCGATCAGTCGATAACAAAACCTTTTCTTTTTGAAGTGAGTTGGGATAATTGTTTATAAATTCTTTGGAAAAACGGTGTCCTATATCTCTCGATCGAAAACTCAATAATACCGTTTTCAATTAAATTGGGCGTGAAAGTAAACAGGTCTTTTGATGCATAATTTATAAGTAAGCGTAATCGATTCCTCCGGTGGTGAGTAACCATAACCATTAACTCGTAATCGATAATAATCGTACTGGGCTTCTTATGTTGTGAATAAAACTTTTTAAACCATTTAAAACTTTATCCATCAATAAAGTATTCGATTCCTCATGTGGTTCATATAAAAAATACCAGGTATAACTTGTGAATTCATTGTGTTACTATTTTTAACAAGAGTTTAAATACCGAACGTTTTACGAACCAACATTATGAAGTAATCAAGATGAATTAGACACGATCAATTTGTGCCAATAAAACAAAAGATGTCAAGCCTTAATAATAATTCTAAATACTACAACCAAGTAGCTGTTTAGGCACATGCCGTTATCAGTATAATAACAAAACATTTAATTAAGTATACATTAAATTTACATAATATATATATATATATATATCCTACCTAGAAAAAGAGAAAAAAATGGGAGTGGGCGAAAAAAACCAATCAGAATCAAAGTGAAACAGAATGGAAAGGAATTGATTTGAAGAAAAATGTAAAAAACCAAACAGTAAAAACACATGGCAGCTACGTAAAATTGTGGATTTGGTTTATCGCGTATGGAGTCAACGAAGCAAATCTTGTTATTAATTTATTCTCCAAATAGATCCGGTGTGTTACTAGTCTAAAATTCCATCATGAGTATATCAGATCCACCTCAGAGTAAGCATAATTGAGTACTTCAGATTCACCTCACAGTAAGCATACCTGAGTACTTCAGATTCACCTCACAGTAAGCATACCTGAGTACGTCAGATCCACCTCAGAGTAAGCATACTTGAGTACTTCAGATTCACCTCACAGTAAGCATACCTGAGTACTTCAGATCCGCCTCACAGTAAGCATACCTGAGTACTTCAGATCCACCTCACAGAAAGCATACTTGAGTACTTAGATCCACCTCACAGTAAGCATACTTGTGTACTCCAGATCCACCTCAAAGTAAGCATACTTGAGTACGTCAGATCCACCTTACAGTTTGCATACTTGAGTACTCCAGATCCACCTCACAGTAAGCATACCTGAGTACGTCAGATCCACCTCACAGTAAGCATACCTGAGTACGTCAGATCCACCTCACAGTAAGCATACCTGAGTACGTCAGATCCACCTCACAGTAAGCACACTTGAGTACGTCAGATCCACCTCCCAGTAAGCATACTTGAGTCCGTCAGATCCACCTCACAATAATCACACTTCAGTACGTCAGATCCACCTCACAGTAAGCACACTTGAGTATTCCAGATCCACCTCACGGTAAGCATACCTGAGTACGTCAGATCCACTTCACAGTAAGCATACCTGAGTACTCCAGATCCACCTCACAGTAAACATACCTGAGTACTTCAGATCCACCTCACAGTAAGCATACCTGAGTACTTCAGATCCACATCACAGTAAGCATACTTGAGTACTCCAGATCCACCTCACAGTGAGCACACTTGAGTACGTCAGATCCACCTCACAGTAAGCATACGTGAGTACTTCAGATCTACATCACAGTAAGCACACTTGAGTACTTAAAATCTACATCACAGTAAGCACACTTGAGTACTTCAGATCTACATCACAGTAAGCACACTTGAGTACTTCAGATCTGGGTCAAGGCACATGTTTATTGGCTCTGCTCTTTGTGACGATCAATCCTGGAACTTTCACTCACAATTACCGCCCCTTTTAGAACTACGGTACATATTTATGACCTCCCTTTCGTGTATGACCGTCATTTTCTCACCCGACTTGATAGGCACCATTCAGGGTTTCTCAGGGGGGTGGGTGCCCTGCTCGGGGGTGGCGCGGCATTCAGAAGCTTGAGCGACACTTGCATATTTTTACAAAGAGGTGGGAAGGTTTTTTTGGGCAAGTGGACAAAGCTAACAAAGAGGGGGTGCCAACAAGGGTATGGTGGGGGCAACCAACCCCATCACACATAAGAAAGTCACGTTTTTTTAAAAATACGTTAAATTATTTTTACAAGTATACTTGAAATTTAAACCAATCCGATAATAAAGACATAATTTTTCTTCTATTTTAAAACTTAACCGTTGGGTAAGTTGACTGATATTAAAAGTCCATCAGCGAGCGGCCCTCGTTCTCATCTCAGTTCGTTTAAAACGACATCTAGCGGATCAAACGTCAACACGAGTAAGTGCAAAGTGATACGTCATTGACCTGTCCGCCAGATTCAATACAATACTTTCTTCTTGGTTCAAGTTGAGGCCAGAAGCTCTATCTTATCCGGTAGGATTAGAGCCATTTTTTTGCTTTGAGACAGAAAGCCCCGTGCTTAGAAAGCTGTTTTTGCCCTAATGGGCATCCCAGTTTTTTATTCAACAGATTATAAGTCTGTCTTACAATCTTAGTTTGTCTTACAATCTTTCTAATAACTTCATATGGATGTTGAATATATATATATATATATATATATATATATATATATATATATATATATAATATATATATATATATATATATATATATATATATATATATATATATATATATAATAAATATATACGTACGCACACAAGCAATCGCACACACACATACACACAAGCACACACACCCTTTAGACGTTGATAGTTGGTTAAACCCCGGCGTTTTGAATTATGTAAATTAAAAAGAAAGTCTTAAACAAAGCCATCTCCTATAAATAGATATACCTGCATGGTCATGTAATTGGTTTTGTGTGGTGATTTTCCTTATACCTGTGACTAACAGATCGCTACAGGGCTTCAACAAACGTAAAGCTTTCAACCTATCGAAATAAACTATTGTACTCTCACCTAAACCTAACCAACAGTTTAATATGTGTTGTGCATGTCTCGAAAATTCAAGAAAGAAAGGGAAAGAAAGTATGTGTGTGTGTGGGGGGGGGGGTAATAACAGCATCACTTCCGTTTATAAGAGTGCGCTTAACAACAGTGCAGCCGTGTGCTTCAAACTAATAACTTCTCGACTTGTTATCTTAAGTGTTACAGAAAGTGTGTGGCATTCTCTTGTTGACTATGTGTATGCTAATGGCCCTAACTAGTTTCAATAACATCCAGTTTAATTTTTTTTCTAGTTTTATTTTAAGTATCTGTTTTCCTTTTTTGCTACTGAAGAAGGCGTCAAGTAGAAACGTCCGTTTAAGTGTACTGTCTTTCCGTTTCAAGCCTAAAGATATCTTGTTACACTTCTTATTTACAATGACAGTTGCCTCACTGGGCTACCACGTTCACACCACCTGATAAAGGTGTGGTTACTAGCAGCATGTTCTCCCATCATTGCACCTGTCATCTGTAATAATAATTCCCGAGTGAATGTCTTTCCGCCCCGCTCAAGAAATAGTTTTTACGGCTTAACGCTCTCTTCTAAAGCTTTTGTAGTTTAAAAATGGCTTATTGTTTCAACGTTTAAGAAACACTGTATCCTTTATTTTTCAATGTAACATTGGCGTTACCCGGGAATTGGGTTAAGCTTTCCAGATGGCGCTCCATATATCCACCAATGCTTAGTAGAGCAACCACAAGTCGGCACACTGCATGGCGCGCAACGAATGTGCTCTTTTGTATGCTGTTGATGCGTTCGTGATCAAGCCCACGATTTGTATACATTGTGTACCTCTTTCCGCATTTTATACGTGCAGTGATGTTAGTTTGCCCCAGCTACTGAAGAATCAATGGCTGAAAGCACCATAACAAAAATGTTACAATAATGACAAGCAAACATTCTGCAATTGAGAGATCTGAATACAAATTATATTCCTAAGCCGTTTTTTTCTATCAACAATCACCACAGGATAATTAGAATATATATCCAACAGAAATCGATCATCGTATAATACATTTTTTTAAAACATTTTTGAAATCGATATGTTTCTGTACGATCATTAACATGATGTTTCCATGGCAACAGCAACGCGCCTTTGATTCTAACAATAGCACAAACTTATTTTTATGTCAACAAAGATGTGGGGCTGCATAAGTATAATAATGTGTCCGTCCATTACGACCGGTCGTAGTAATGGCGACCGTTTAGTTGTCATAATTGCCACTCAGTGCTGGTGATGGTGGATGGGTTGTGGGTAGGCAGTGGGGGTTGTGGAGGGGGGTGTTGGTCGGACGTTGGAATCAATGAAATTATAAGCGCGTGCTCGAGATCTTTAGTAAACTGGGGTTACCAGACTAAGGGAAGTAATCTGAATTAATAAATTTAGGGCGTGGTGGGGAGGTTACCAAGTTACTAATATGAAGAGAGCATTCTAAGATCACTAAGTCTCTTTAGAAATAATAAGAGACACTGAGCAAAGGAGAGTTTCCTGTGGTACTTAACTCTTGGAAGTCATCCGAAGTAAATAACAAAGATAGGGCGTCACCAGTGTGTAACAAAATCTATTTTACTTAGAGATTATTCGAGTTTGTTGCCACGTGATATGACTTAGTCTCCCTGGAAAACTCTCCAAACCGAGATAAAACGTCTAGTCAAATTCAAGTTATTTTCGACTTTTGACTACGTCACTAGTCATTCACAGGTTCACATCCTGTTTATCACTCTTCTATACGTATTTAAGGCATGACATATCGCGGCGCCTCCAACATGTCCATAGCCAATTTTATCAAATAAGAGTCTTTAATTGATCCAAATAAATGGACGTTTGTTTTCTTACATTGTACACATTCTATTTCAGTACATACGTATTTTAACCAAGGGAACATTTGACAGTTATAACAATTAAAAATGAAAAACATCTAAATTATTTATCTAGCTTAACAATCATTTACCAAAATAAATAAATAAATAAAGATTAGTGACAATAGTGACTTAATTAGTGATCATTTACATTTAGTGACAACTGGGGAGCACGGTGATCAATTCGTACATACTGGAGAACAAAAGAGTGGTTTTGTGTTGCTTTTTAAGTATCTTTCTATCCTAACGTGTGTGTTATAACGCATGGACTACTGCAATGCTTTCATGGTGAGACTCCCAGCTACGCTCCTGGATAAACTTCAAAGAGCACAGAATAATGCGGTACGCATTGTTCTTCGCAAATGCAAATTCGACCATGCTAAAACACTTCTGAGGGAGCTGCACTGGCTGCCGGTCCGCGCTCGCATAGAGCACAAAATTGCATTTTTGTGCTACCGCTGCTTACATGACCTGGCGCCATCTTATCTCAAAGCACTCATGACGCCTTATGTACCCACTAGAGAGCTTCGCTCATCCGATAGTGACAAAATATCGACACCGTGTGTTCGCCTTGAGACTTACGGAAAGCGCACTTTTGCATTTGCCGGCCCAACAATTTGGAACGCACTTCCAGTCGCTCTCAGAAACAGCCAGACACTGGAGTCCTTTAAAACCGATTTAAAAACACATCTATTTCGCAAACACCTTCTGTGGTGATGCTATCTACCATCTTTTTCAGTTGATGTATATTGGCTTCTGTTGCTTATGGTTGAAACGGAATGAAAGACTTTGACTGGGTATGCTCGTATGTAGCTTTATACTGTTGCGTCTGTTTTTAAATGTGGTAAATTTTAGATTGTTTTTATTTTTATTTTTTAATATGGTTGACTTTGTACCGCGCTTTGAGCTTTTGGGGAATGAAGCGTATTTTTCAAATAAACTTTATTATTATTTTTTTTTTAACATTAAGTGGAAAAGTTCGCCTTGATCGAGCTCATCTTAGGTATACGGGATGAAGAGGGTGGGATGTAGGGTGGGATGTAGGGTGGCATGTAGGGTGGGATGTAGGTTGGGATGTAGGGTGGGATGTAGGGTGGGATGTAGGTCGGGATGTAGGGTGGGCTGTAGGGTGGGCTGTAGGGTGGGATGTAGGGTGGGATGTAGGGCGGGATGTAGGGTGGGCTGTAGGGTGGGATGTAGGGTGGGGTGTAGGGTGGGATGTAGATGTAGGGTGGCATGTAGGGTGGGATGTAGGTTGGGATGTAGGGTGGGATGTAGGGTGGGATGTAGGTCGGTATGTAGGGTGGGCTGTAGGGTGGGCTGTAGGGTGGGATGTAGGGTGGGATGTAGGGCGGGATGTAGGGTGGGCTGTAGGGTGGGATGTAGGGTGGGCTGTAGGTTGGGATGTAGGGTGGGATGTAGGGTGGGGTGTAGGTTGGGATGTAGGGTGGGATGTAGGGTGGGGTGTAGGGTGGGATGTTAGGTGGGATTTAGGGTGGCATGTATTATCCCCAAAAGATTTTTTACAAGGTCCCACCTAGGTATTTATATGTGTCTACGTGCTTTATATGGTGTACTTATATGTCTCTACTTGCTTTATACTGTGACTTTTTTTAATGTATTAACTAGCTACAGAGATAGAAAGTTAGCTTTGCCATGTGCATAGCGATGAGATCATGTCATCTGTAGTAAAGCCCGATATCTTGATGAAGTATGTATTCGGAAATACCAAACACTGTCATAAAATTAAACACTAGGAATGTAAATCGATGCCAGTTTTAAAATAATAATTGGTGTCATTCATTTTCTCCTAAATGTATGCGCACGTCTGCTTCTGAACCTAATGAACAGTTGAGAAGAATTGATCATGATCTCAACTAGTAATGATCATTAATCACAAAGCATGTCAAGCCAAATTATTGATGGTGGCAAACAATTCCAGACCACGCCGTACGGTATCCATTAACAAACAACAAATCTCACCACGACCAGGTGAATGGGAATCAAGTGCTACTCAAGAAAGCGTGTTTTTCGTACCCCTCCCTCCCTTCTTATTCGTTCCCCCCACTCTCTTCTTCAACCCAATCCCCCTTATTTACCATCTCATCAATAACCGAGCAAAGGTTTTCTAGCCCCCCCCCCCCCAGCCGTGTGTGCTCGTAGTTTGTAAACCCGTTGATAAGAACGAGTTCAACAAAGTGTGTGTGGCTGGTGCTGGCCATCGAACAGTTTACTACCTGACATTACCCCATGGCTAGTAGTCGATAAAAGGTGCAGCGTGGTATGACAGCGTTTAGTCGCAGCCAGAGCAGCCAAAATGCATGGGCACAGGGCTTCACGCTGCTAGGGGGGCCCCACGCTGCTAGTGGGGCTCAAGCTGCTATGGGCATCACCTCGCCTCTTTGTTAATATCCACGATGTCTGCTTCCTCGCCGATTTAAGGGACTAAGCCGGTACCTTTTTATGTACAAAAAAAAAAAAAAAAAGAAAGAAAAAAAAATAACAATTTTTTGGGAACCAAGCTAGTGGGGCTAAAGCTGCTATGGGCATCACCTCGCCTCTTTGTTAATATCCACGATGTCTGCTTCCTCGCCGATTTAAGGGACTAAGCCGGTACCTTTTTATGTACAAAAAAAAAAAAAAAAAGAAAGTAAGAAGAATCACAATAGTTTGGGAACCACTGTATTAAAGGGTATTTCCTGTGTTTATTTGACCCAAACAATTTTGCAGTACTTTGGGCTGTGGACGGTGGTCAAGATAAATTAGACATTCGATAATTTTCGATTCGTCGAACCCATAAAAGTCTCCATCACAACGTGTCTCTCTGTAGAGCAGTATTGAAGGTCTGCCTCTGTTAAAATACGAAGTTCCATCGCCAATGTGAGCAGTTGTGTGTCATCGTCTATGTGAGCAGTTGTGTGTCATCGTCTGTGTGAGCAGTTGTGTATCATCGCTTATGTGAGCAGTTGTGTGTCATCGTCTATGTGAGCAGTTGTGTGTCATCGTCTGTGCGAGCAGTTGTGTGTCATCGTCTATGTGAGCAGTTGTGTGCCATCGTCTGTGTGAGCAGTTGTGTGTCATCGTCTATCTCCTGTTCACTTCCTGTCCCTGGCCTTGGGGGGGCTGTTGACTGGGTCATGTGCTAGATTCTATTGACTATGTGTCTCGAGCCTTGCTTTGGAGAGTTGGATGTCAATGGAGGGTTGGTGGGGGGAGGGGGTACTGGTGTTGGGCATGCAGTTGATATTTAAATACATATTGAAGTACGCCCTTCCGAGGAGTGGATCTGTCCGAGGTGGCACAGTGCATACTAATGGCCCTAAAATGCCCTAGAAAATCTGGAGGAGTTAAGTCAAGACAAATAGCTTTGCAGTAAGTGTATGCATGTATGCATGTATGGGGATGTTCACGCCAGGAAACAACCCGATGGCGGGAAATGGACAGGAATGTGACAGAAATGCGGCAGGGATATGCAATGTAGTGACAAATTTGTGACAAAATTGTGGTAGGAATGTGACAGAATTGTGTAAGGAATGTGACAGAACTGTTGCACAAATGTGGCAGGAATGTGACAGAACTATTGCATGAATGTGACAGGAATGTGACAGAACTATTTCATGAATGTGACAGGAATGTGACAGAACTATTGCATGAATGTGGCAGGAATATGACAGAACTATTGTATGAATGTGGCAGGAATGTGACCGAACTATTGCATGAATGTGACAGGAATGTGACAGAACTATTTCATGAATGTGACAGGAATGTGACAGAACTATTGCATAAATGTGGCAGGAATATGACAGAACTATTGTATGAATGTGACAGGAATTGACAGAACTGTTGCACGAATGTGGCAGGAATGTGACAGAACTATTGCACGAATGTGACAGGAATGTGACAGAACTATTGCATGAATGTGTCAGGAATGTGACAGAACTGTTGCACGAATGTCGCAGGAATGTGACAGAACTGTTGCACGAATGTCGCAGGAATGTGACAGAACTGTTGCACAAATGTGACAGGAGGGTTGTGGTAGGTTTATGTCAGGAACCACTCCTCAGTTTAATCCCATTCTAAGTTTAATTCTTACTTAAATCTCCTTAGACTTGTCTGTAGACACATAGTCTTACTGTTTAATCAAGTTCCTTCATTGCCTGTTCCCGACATAGCCTTCTACACGTATCTAATAATAACTTCTGCTAATACATGTGATATATTTAGTGATACCCCAAACATCGATGATCGCAAGTTCGGATCGATGCGTCAACAAAGATTAAAATCATATGTATTAGATCATTTCCGAAATGGAAAGTTTTTTTTTATATTCTGTAGACATCAAATATTGTAAGGAACCCGGGGGTCGAGCCTCGTTCCTCTATCTACTTTAAGTGGATGGTAACATCGTTTACTCTGTCTCTCGGCAACAATCAGGTAATAACACTTTGATGGTTATAATCTTGTTCTTTTATTGGGTTGATACTTCGCTTACACTTTCTCTCATCTCGCAACTCTGACTGTATTCTACTCCTGTCCAGTAGACTGTCCGACTCGCCCTCCGTCCGGCTGAGTTCTCACTGACTGTCCACTTCCCTGTCCGGCTGAGTTCTGTCCAGTCCTGTCCAATGGTCCCTATTTATAAGTCCCGAGCCCATAGAGATTACTCCCCGGGTCTGTAATCTTACTCCCAATACTCAGATACTTAAATTTGCCAACCTTCGAAATGGTCCTCCCCCCGCAGCGCAACGGTCGTCCCAGTGAAATCTGATACGCTAGACCCTTGGTCAGATGGCCGGTAACCCTGCTGTGAGATCTGACACGTCCGGCCCTCTGATCAGTCGGTCGTTACCCCCAACCCCTGTCGCATCCAGTTCCGAACTCTCCACAATTAATTTAATGTTTCCACTGGGTAGCAGTCCGCTGGAGATAATAGTTGTCTTGTTTACTGTTTGCGATGGTGGCCTTTGAGGCATAGTGTCATCAGTATAAAGTTTTATCTTAAGAGATAAAAATGTAAGAGGGTGCAACATTAATATAATAAAGTACACCCTAAATGTGTTCTCATAGAAAAAAGTTGAGAAACCCTGATTGAGAATGTCTCATGCATCAGAATCTTTAAAATTTGCGACATAATATTTTCTTTCGACGTTATGTTATTGCGTGACGTAATATCATCTTGAGACGTAATGTTATGTAATGTTATCCTGAGACGAGTTATATATTACACTATTTTCCCTTGCTTGAACTTTGCTTGACCCACATTAGATCCCCAGCAGACGTTAGCGTTTGCTGTGGGCGTGGCCTATTCGTTTGATGTATCTTGTTGACTACCGCCTTTCCAATTAAATATGGTTAGACTGTCTCCTAGTACTTTGTAGAATGTTTGCGATTGTTCTAGAAATGTCAATAAATGCTGAGTAGCTTCTGGAAGGCAGGGCATACGCGTCGGTAGACCCACATGTATAAAGGAATTGACAGGCACATTGAGAAGAGGGATTCAGATAGATTGATAGATATTTTTAACTTTACGAGACGTGTATTATTCTTTGTGTGCTTTTATTGTGTTATTCGCATTCTTCATTCATTGGCACATTGTACTAATTGTGATCGGTACCAGTTCAACCATACTCTGTAAGTTGATTATTTGTAATTATATTTATTTTGTTTTGTTTTTGTTATTCCTAAATTAAATCTTATTAATTGTAATTGACAACTGTTTTGGGTGTCGTTATTTTGTTTTTTGTATTTTTCTATGGCATCGTCCTTTGTTAGGCACGGTTTGAAAGAGCCATAAAATTTAAAATAGGAGATTAATTTCTCACAATAGAAGGCAGTGCGTAACAAGACGTCATGTTATCTTGAGACGTCATGTTATCTTGCGATTGAAAATTCATTATATATGTTCAGACTGTCTTCTTCTTCTATCTTTTGAAGGCCGACCACCAATGTATTGATAATTCTGGCTCCTATGTTTGTAGAAGGGATTCGCGATGTTTCTGTGCATGGTATTGAAGAGGATACTTCACTGATTACAAGGGCTAATCAGCGAGGGTATCATGAACTGAGTGTGGAAAGGCTTGAGGAAATAGACGAAAATGTGCCAAGTCTTGTTGCCTAAACTGTTCCTTTTGGAAGCTTGTTCCAGTCCCTTGTTGTCTTTGGCAGTTCCTGTCCTGGTTTCTTGCTGGTATGAGCCGGAACTGTCTGTCGTGACCTGGGGGGTTGAAATAAGATTACTGTCTCTTCAGGTTCAATGGTGACACTGGAAATATCTTGTTTGCTGCATAACTGTCTGTCGTGACCTGGGGGGGGGGGAGAGTTTCTGTTTAATGGCGGAGCAGCGCACCAGACCACTTTTTATCTTGAACATCATGGAGAGCCTGGGTCATCGTCACCGCTCTTCCAATGGTGACCAGCCCAGTGTTTCCAGCATGCTGCCAACACTAGACGTGTTGCTGTATCGGTTCAGAACAAATTGTGCTGCCCGTCGATGCTCAACTGGGTGAATGGGGCCAAAACTGAAAATGCCTAATCTAAAAGCGGCCGGACAATAATTTTTGGGGCTTTTTCCTTCACGCTGGAGTTGCCGATCTTTAGGTTTCGCCTTAGGAACCCTAAGGTCTTGTTTGCCCAGTAGCACACATTGTCCATGTGTTAATAACTAGATGTGAGCAGTAATGGGTTATTAAACTTCGACGATTCATAAAAAGTCATGGATGGTAACATTGATACTAAAGCCATATGGATATGGTGACAAAAATTGCCAATGATTTATTTTTTTGGATGCAATTTTTGACTAGAAAAATCCAAAAGTTGATTCCCCATCCTCGTGCGTCAGTAAAAGATTCCAAACATTATTTATTTCACGAATTCTTCTCTTTCAATAAATGAAAAGTTCACCAGTCAGTTGAAAGAAATTGATTTCATTTTCTATCATAGTCTTGGACTTTTTTTTAGCATTTTGGGTAGTTTAGGATAAACTTTCTCTTTGCATTTCAATTAGAGACAGACCGAATGTGATTTTCTGAATTCGGCCGAAACACAAACAAAAAGTGAAAGTTAAAAATGACTTTAAGCTGAAGACGAAACCAAAAGATTTCAATATTTGGAATGTCGTTCGTCGATAAATGATGGGGGTATCGATATTAAAATTCTTTCATCAAAATGAGATTATCGTGAATTTTAATAGATGAACATAGCATGAATACGTAGGCTTTTAACAAGAAATTTAAAGTGGCTTAAAATATGTATTAAGGTAGTATGATGGAAAAACATTTTGACTTAACGGGTGGGGAAAGTTCATGGAAAATTGACTCTTGTGTGCCAATTTCTTTGATACTATAATTAAAACGCTACCTAAACATATGTGGAATCGATCTAAGGTCATCTATTGTTTATTGATATTGATATGGCCATCTAAATTGTCCAGACACAAACCTTGAATGAACGGTATGTTCTACTAAGCCAGACATTTTCTTTACAACAGCGTCCTTATTAGTCGTTATTTACATTTTTGTCCTTATTAGTCGACATTTACATTTTTGTCCTTATTAGTCGACATATACATTTTTGTCCTTATTAGTCGACATTTACATTTTTGTCCTTATTAGTCGACATTTACATTTTTGTCCTTATTAGTCGACATATACATTTTTGTCCTTATTAGTCGACATATACATTTTTGTCCTTATTAGTCGACATTTACATTTTTGTCCTTATTAGTCGACATTTACATTTTTGTCCTTATTAGTCGACATATACATTTTTGTCCTTATTAGTCGACATATACATTTTTGTCCTTATTAGTCGACATTTACATTTTTGTCCTTATTAGTCGACATTTACATTTTTGCCCTTATTAGTCGACATTTACATTTTTGTCCTTATTAGTCGACATTTACATTTTCGTTTATCCGCAATCATTATTTATCGACTAATTTAAGATTTGACCAAAAATTAAACAAAATTTGAAGGAATGTTGAGCTACGATTAGTATGATAATACGGTAGACCTGCTACATGGTTATACAGTAGGCCTGCTACATGATTTTACAGTAGGCCTGCTACATGATTATTATACAAAACAGTGATACATACACACGTGTGTTTAGCCTTATGATTTAAAATTTTAAATAAAGGCTATTCTATGCCCAATGATACAAAATTGAAATGGGCGAAAGTCCTTAATAAAAACCATACAGTTAAAAAGTCGTTGCAGCTCTGTCATATTGTGAATTTCATTTATATCATATGTTGTAAACATAAAAAATATTTTTATTAATTTATGTTCACATTAAATTCTCTCAGGTGTATTGCTCTTGATTAAAGACGTCTACTTTTAATATAATTGACCGAACGAACCAATTTATGCAAAAATTTTCTTAGTCGATTTCCAGCGGTTCCTTTTTTAAAGTCCAAACAATACGCTAATGTTGCTGTGGCTGATATTCGTCCGACACACCTACACACTGCAGGCGACACACCACCGTGTCGGAACGCACAGTTTGGAAATAACTAGGCCCAACACTTCACTATCTCACCAAAACGTTGCATCCGTGTAGAAATCTGCTACAGCTCACGGCTTAACGATGGTCGCCACAGGAAGCTCACGGCTTAACGATGGTTGCCACAGGAAGCTCACGGCTTAACGATGGTCGCCACAGGAAGCTCACGGCTTAACGATGGTCGCCACAGGAAGCTCACGGCTTAACGATGGTCGCCACAGGAAGCTCACGGCTTAACGATGGTCGCCACAGGAAGCTCACGGGTTAACGATGGTCGCCACAGGAAGCTCACGGCTTAACGATGGTCGCCACAGGAAGCATCGATGTGCTCATCCATTAGTACGACTTCCTCAAGAGGTGCACACACAAAATGGCGTGTGTCCATGGCGAGAGTTGAAAGGTTTTTAATTGCACTCCAGGCCTGGCCATTGCTTCGTTTGAATGTGGCGTAGGAAAGTCCAGCGTCGTAATGCTTACGACACACACACACACAATTTTCCCCCAAAATGTGTTGTCAGTGGTAATGGCTTTAAACAGGAAAAATATCACACATTTTTGGGGTTTGCTCATCTATTCGATGGAGCGCGCCCCAGTGTTTGAGCGCCCCTGGTGTTGGTGCGGCTTTTCTGTCCCCTTAACCAACAAAATATTACACACACATGCCCATACACACGCACACACACACACACACACACAAAACCACACGCAAACACACACACACACACATGGGCACGCACACACCATCCCCAAACATCAGCTCCATTCAGCCGTGAATGCCGGTCTGCCACGGTTGTACTCACTGACCGCCTCAATTTACGGCCATTCTTTATTACTGTTGCGGGAATGGATGCGGCGACGGTTCTCAAAGGAGGGCGCTGGTGTCACACAACAAATAGGGAATTGGTAATATAACTTTTTTCACCTATGTGAAGAGTTGAAGAGGACTCCCCCAAACCAAAGCGCCCCCCCCCCCCTTTTCCTCCCACTACTGATGAAAATGTTGAAATTAGATTCAAACAACTGACAGTTAACATGTTGATGCCACCGACCTGTTAGCGACCATAGTAAGCTTCCCGAATAGCGCTCTCGCATAAACCTCGGCTTTCAGGAGGGGGAAGTCCATAAACATAAAGGCCAGCCATGTCGCACGCGATCACCCGTGGAAATTAAAACGACCTGAGCTAACCAGGCGAAATGCTGGGGGTGGGGGAAGTGGGGGGGGGGTGAGGGGGGCGCTTAATTTAAAGTTATTAGCCTTTTGGTTTATCTCCCTTTGGCTTTCAACCATTTGGCAATAAACATGGGGTAAAAATACACCACTGTCAGGCTGATTACAAGGTGTCAAGGTGAAGGACGTATCACTTAATGAAACACCAGTGAGGTTTGTTGGATATTTTGGAGGGTGGTTAGGGTAGATCGGTTGGATGGTTAGGTAGATCGGTTGGGTGGTTAGGGTAGATCGGTTGGGTGGTTAGGGTAGATCGGTTGGGTGGTTAGGTAGATCGGGTGGGTGGGTAGGGTAGATCGGTTGGGTGGTTAGGGTAGATCGGTTGGGTGGTTAGGGTACGTCGGGTGGGTGGTTAGGGTAGATCGGTTGGGTGGTAAGAGTAGATCGGTTGGGTGGTTAGGTAGATCGGTTGGGTGGTTAGGGTAGATCGGTTGGGTGGTTAGGGTAGATCGGTTGGGTGGTAAGAGTAGATCGGTTGGGTGGTTAGGTAGATCGGTTGGGTGGTTAGGGTAGATCGGTTGGGTGGTTAGGGTAGATCGGTTGGGTGGTAAGAGTAGATCGGTTGGGTGGTTAGGTAGATCGGTTGGGTGGTTAGGGTAGATCGGTTGGGTGGTTAGGGTAGATCGGTTGGGTGGTAAGAGTAGATCGGTTGGGTGGTTAGGTAGATCGGTTGGGTGGTTAGGGTAGATCGGTTGGGTGGTTAGGGTAGATCGGTTGGGTGGTAAGAGTAGATCGGTTGGGTGGTTAGGTAGATCGGTTGGGTGGTTAGGGTAGATCGGTTGGGTGGTTAGGGTAGATCGGTTGGGTGGTAAGAGTAGATCGGTTGGGTGGTTAGGTAGATCGGTTGGGTGGTTAGGGTAGATCGGTTGGGTGGTTAGGGTAGATCGGTTGGGTGGTAAGAGTAGATCGGTTGGGTGGTTAGGTAGATCGGTTGGGTGGTTAGGGTAGATCGGTTGGGTGGTTAGGGTAGATCGGTTGGGTGGTAAGAGTAGATCGGTTGGGTGGTTAGGGTAGATCGGTTGGGTGGTTAGGGTAGATCGGTTGGGTAATAAGGACTGTGTAAGAGTCACAAAGTAAGGAGATCATGGGAGATTGGCAGGGTAGGGCTTTGGGTGGTTATTGTGAAATGGTTTAGGGTCATTGGGTTGATGATATGGAAAAAATGGTGCGTGGGTGTCTGGGTTGGAAGGAAACGTGGTTCTATATGTGTGAGTGATCATTGGCTTATATCTGCTGTCAGATCCTAGTATATGGTTGAGTGATCATTGGCTTATATCTGCTGTCAGATCCTAGTATATGGTTGAGTGATCATTGGCTTATATCTGCTGTCAGATCCTAGTATATGGTTGAGTGATCATTGGCTTATATCTGCTGTCAGATCCTAGTATATGGTTGAGTGATCATTGGCTTATATCTGCTGTCAGATCCTAGTATATGGTTGAGTGATCATTGGCTTATATCTGCTGTCAGATCCTAGTATCTGGAGGAGAGATCATTGGCTTATATCTGCTGTCTGATCCTAGTATATGGTTGAGTGATCATTGGCTTATATCTGCTGTCAGATCCCAGTATCTGGAGGAGAGATCATTGGCTTATATCTGCTTTCAGATCCTAGTATATGGTTGAGTGATCATTGGCTTATATCTTCTGTCAGATCCTAGTATCTGGAGGAGAGATCATTGGCTTATATCTGCTTTCAGATCCTAGTATCTGGGTGAGTGATCATTGGCTTATATCTGCTGTCAGATCCTAGTATCTGGGTGAGTGATCATTGGCTTATTTCTGCTGTCAACTCCTAGTGTAGTAGCATGTTTTACAGTTGGTTTATTTGAGCCATCAAAGTCCCGAGCTAGACGTGAGATGGAGGGACCGCAATTAGAACACGAGATAGGCGGGGAGGGGGGCGGTGCTCACAGGAAACACCAGGGGCAGGGAGGAGAGGGGGAAGCATCGCTCAAGTTTTGACCCCTTTAAAGGCCATGGGCGACTCGTCCAGAATTCAATCCAACATGAAATACACGAGGAGGGTGGGGTGCGGTGGGATCCGGGTGGTGGTGGCCATGAGAAGTGACGTCACAGGAGGAACCCCACCCACACACATGGCACAAGTATTGCTGTAATAATATTGTTCTTATGGTCACTTCCAGCTGACCCACTGACGTTGCCACACTTGTTTCAGCGTCCAGACACGCCACGCATGTCATGGTGACCCTGAATGAACCCTTCCGGTTGAGGGCGTCCGATCATTGGATGACGTCATACCTCATCTGATTCACTTACGACGACGTGGGGAAAATGTAGTAAAAAGAATTCAAAGGAAGACTGCTACATTTTTTTAGTGCCTACATTGTAAAGAATATTATTTTTGGTTCATAACATTATTTAAAAAGCTCAGTTTTTATTCTGTTACTATTGTAAGCTTCATAACGGATCTTAGTTTTGATAGGTGGAGTTCGGTAAATCGACGCTCTACCGTTAACCATGCTCATACCAAAAGTTAGGAGTCTGTTGTTGATATTCCATTGCATGCGAAGGTGGTCAAGGCTATATACAAATATTGCAAGGTGAGTACGCAGGTGGCCTGCCAGTCCTATTTGTGCCTGGAAAGCTTTCCCACACGTGGGACACACGTTGTTTTGGGTCCTAGTATGATTTGACAAGATTACGCTTTCCCTTGCATTGCGCTCTCCTTGGGCGTGAGCGGTGGGCTTATTCTCTGATGATTTTGCTGCGACAGTGAGTCTGCCACGCCATCTTACACGGTCCATGGCTCTCATGAATCAAGGTCAATGTCGAGGGATTTGAGTGAAGCTTTTAGACAGTCCTTGGAGCGGTTTTTTTTTTGTTGCCCACCAGCTCAGCGTTTTCCACTGGGTAGTTCACCGAGCGTCATATTTAGTAGCTTGTGAAGTCTGCTATATACCATTTCATGCGTATTTATGTGATTGAAAAATCAATCACAAATGTTGTCATGTAAAAACTGACATATCTAAATATTGTCTGTAGTAATTCCAATATCCATTCCTTTTTCCACAAGTCTAAAAATAAAACATAGACAAACACAGACAAACTCGATTACAAACACACCCAGAAAAAGGCAAAGCCAGGCACAGATAAAGACAGACACATAGAAATCCAGACACATACAAAACCACCCAAAAAGTGACCCATTCACAGTAAAAATCAGATACAGATAAACCTAGATACAGATAAAACTAGATACGGACAAACCTAGATACAGACAAACCTAGATACAGATAAACCTAGATACAGATAAACCTAGATACAGATAAACCTAGATACAGATAAACCTAGATACAGACAAACCTAACTATAGACTAACCCATGTAAACAAACTCAGAATTTTTTTTTTTTAAAACAGGCAAATTTATAACCAGACAGTCAAACCTAAACACACCCAGACACAGTCAAACCTAAACATACCCAGACACAGACAAACCTAAACACACCCAGACACAGACAAACCAGTCAGAGAAACAAACATTTGATTGACTAAAACTTTACCTGGAGAAGTAGACGTATAAAGCAATGTGCCGGGGGGAGGAGGGGCTAAATCGTTAGTTTAACCTCTCGTTGGCCCGTATTTACATTGACATAAATTATTTGATTCTAAGAACAGCAGGTAACATTTAGTTAATTAGTTAACGAGCCCGGTGGTGGTTGTGTGTGTGTGGGGGGGGGGGGCGGCATTTTAGGGCTGTTACAGGGGTTTAAGGGAGTTAATTAGTTAACGAGCCCGGTGGTGGTTGTGTGTGTGTGGGGGGGGGGGGCGGCATTTTATGGCTGTTACAGGGGTTTAATGGAATTTCGCTCAAATTTTCATAATAGAGTCCGACTGAAAATGATTTTCAGATTTAAGCCGAAACTGAAGCCGAAACCAAAAGCTTAAAGAGACTTTGCAACGAAACCAAAGCCGAAATTCAGTTGGTCTCTAGTTCATCACGATGTTCAAATCTTCTTATAAATGAAGTTTTTGTTCACTAGCAGAAAGCCAGATTTCTGATACACATTAATAAATAAAACATTGAGAAAAGTATTGACTGGCCTGGCCTACAGAATCTTGACCTGGCCTACAGAATCTTGACCTGGCCTACAGAATCTTGACCTGGCCTACAGAATCTTGACCTGGCCTACAGAATCTTGACCTGGCCTACAGAATCTTGACCTGGCCTACAGAATAGAGTCTTTACCTGGCCTACAGAATCTTGACCTGGCCTACAGAATCTTGATCTGGCCTACATGTCCTACAGAATCTGGACCTAGCCTACAGAATCTGGACCTAGCCTACAGAATATTGACCTAGTCTACAGAATCTGGACCTAGCCTACAAAATCTTGACCTAGCCAACAGAATCTTGACCTGGCCTACAGAATCTTGCCCTGGCCTACAGAATAGAGTCTTTACCTGGCCTACAGAATCTTGACCTGGCCTACAGAATCTTGACCTGGCCTACAGAATCTTGACCTGGCCTACAGAATCTTTACCTGGCCTACAGAATCTTTACCTGGCCTACAGAATCTTGACCTGGCCTACATGTAATACAGAATCTGGACCTAGCCTACAGAATCTGGACCTAGCCTACAGAATATTGACCTAGTCTACAGAATCTGGACCTAGTCTACAAAATCTTGACCTAGCCAACAGAATCTTGAACTGGCCTACAGAATCTTGACCTGGCCTACAAATCTTGACCTGGCCTACAGAATCTTGACCTGGCCTACAGAATCTTTACCTGGCCTACAGAATCTTTACCTGGCCTACAGAATCTTGACCTGGCCTACAGAATCTTGACCTGGCCTACAGAATCTTGACCTGGCCTACAGAATCTTTACCTGGCCTACAGAATCTTTACCTGGCCTACAGAATCTTGACCTGGCCTACATGTAATACAGAATCTGGACCTAGCCTACAGAATCTGGACCTAGCCTACAGAATATTGACCTAGTCTACAGAATCTGGACCTAGTCTACAAAATCTTGACCTAGCCAACAGAATCTTGAACTGGCCTACAGAATCTTGACCTGGTCTACAGAATCTGGACCTAGCCTACAGAATCTTTACCTAGCCTACAGAATATTGACCTAGTCTACAGAATCTGGACCTAGCCTACAAAATCTTGACCTAGCCTACAGAATCTTGACCTGGCCTACAAATCTTGACCTGGCCTACAGAATCTTGACCTCGCCTACAGAATCTTGACCGCTTGTCTTATCTGTTCCATTGCGTCACAATAAACCGGTTGAGAAACGCTCATCTTCATTTTTGACATTATTTGAGCTGTGGTGGGATGGATGGTGGTAGGATGGATGGTAGTAGGATTATGTGGTAGGATGCATACGGTAGGCATGTATGTGGTAGGATGTATGTGGTAGCATGTAAGTGGTAGCATGTATGTGGTTAGCATGTATGTGGTAGCATTATGTGGTAGCATGTATGTGTTAGCATTATGTGGTAGCATGTATGTGGTAGCATGTATGCACCTGGCAGTTAAAGGAAAAAAATCCTATTTAAAGGGTTCGGTTTTCAATAAGATGACGTGATGTCGCTGTCCAAGATTCGAACTCGGCTCTCAGCGTACTCACATTTCATTCAGATACATCTGCAGCGATTGATTTGGTCACGTGATTCTCAATCTTCAAACTTCATTATTTTTTGTTTCCCTCTCAAATTAAAACAAACAAGACACTCGCCATTTTTTGACTTCCACAAAAGCTCGAGCTTGTGGTTGAGCTTGTGGTCAAGCTTCTGGTCGCGCTTGTGGGCGAGCTTGTGGACGAGCTTGTGGTCGCGCTTGTGGTCAAGCTTGTGGTCAAGTTCTGGTCGCGCTTGTGGTTGAGCTTGTGGTCAAGCTTTTGGTCGCACTTGTGGTCAAGTTCTGGTCGCGCTTATGGTTGAGCTTGTGGTCAAACTTGTGGTCGCGCTTGTGGTCAAGCTTGTGGTTAAGTTCTGGTCGCGCTTGTGGTCAAGCTTGTGGTCGCGCTTGTGGTCAAGCTTGTGGTCAAGTTCTGGTCGCGCTTGTGGT
>CAXITT010000561.1:230538-241780 GCA_964033795.1 Lymnaea stagnalis
GCTTGTGGTCAAGCTTGTGGTCAAGCTTGTTGTCAAGCTTGTGGTCAAGTTTGTGGTCAAGCTTGTGGTCGCGCTTGTGGTCAAGCTTGTGGTCGCGCTTGTGGTCAAGCTTGTGGTCAAGCTTGTGGTCAAGTTCTGGTCGCGCTTGTGGTCGCGCTTGTAGTCGCGCTTGTGGTCAAGCTTGTGGTCAAGCTTGTGGTCAAGCTTGTGGTCAAGCTTGTGGTCAAGCTTGTGGTCGCGCTTGTGGTTGCGCTTGTGGTCAAGCTTGTGGTCAAGCTTGTGGTCAAGCTTGTGGTCGTGCTTGTGGTCAAGCTTGTGGTCAAGCTTGTGGTCAAGCTTGTGGTCAAGCTTGTGGTCAAGCTTGTGGTCAAGCTTGTGGTCAAGCTTGTGGTCAAGCTTGTGGTCGAGATTGAAAAAAAAAACTTGCCAAAAACTCGGACGTAAAACCATAAACCCCTGCTGATGACGTCATTAAGGACAGTTGTGTCATTAAATCCCCAAGAATCCATCTGATTCACTTAAGGGAAGACTCGTGGATCACACGCGCCCTAAATGGCATCGTTAAGGATCTCGAGTGGCCGGCTGGAGAGGGAGGGAAAACAAGAGGACGAAGAGGGGCAACGTCAGGGGAGGAAATCTCGGAAGAAAGAGAAAAACGCATTGATATGTAGAGCGAGATAAAAACTTGAAGGAGGGGGGGGTGGTGAATGGCATTGATGGAATGTGGCATGTGAAACGTGGACAAGAGAAAGGCAATAGGTGTCAGAGACTTGAAGGAGTCAGAGACTTGAAGGAGTCAGAGACTTGAAGGAGTCAGAGACTTTAAGGAGGTAGGGACTTTAAGGAGACAGGGACATGAAGGAGTCAGAGACTTTAAGGAGTCAGAGACTTTAAGGAGTCAGAGACATGACGGACTAATTCTGTTGTGACAAAACCAGCACATTGGTGAAACAGGAAATGCAGAACACTAAAATCTATACAAGAAGCTATTTTAAAAAGTATTTTACTCTTTAATAAAATCAAGAACAGGAGACATAACCGAGAATTCGGACAGCGCAAGAAATGACTCGTAAAATAGACGTATTGAAGAATGTCTCCTCTTTTTTTTTTTTTTTAAAGAATCATTGATCACTGCACGAGCAAGAGGGGAGGCATAAGAAAACACATTACGTTACAAGGGATGGGAAGACTATAAAGCTGTATTGTGTCGATAAATTTGCCCTTAACTCTACCGTTAACAAGTTCATCTCCTTGACTAAACAGGTTGGGTGGGGGGGGGAGGATGGGGGGAGTCGGAGATTAGAAGAGAGCGAGAGGTATGCATAGACTAGGGGAGGGGGGAGACAGAGAGGAAATGACATAAATAAATATATATGTATATACAATTTAAAACATGGATACTTTTCATTTTGAAAATGGTCAAAAGTACCGTACATGAATGAAAAGACTGTTAGCAGTATTAAAATTTTAAAAAAATAGTAGAACAAGGTATGTGGGAGATTGAAATAGAAAGACGGGACAATCAGTGAAGAACGTTTGGACTAAGAGCCTTCCTCAGCAGACGGGACAAATGAAGATATAAAAAAGAAATAGAAAGTATTTTTTTTTAAATAAGTGAACGACATATTATTATGGCGAACACTTAAACAATTTATAACAAACATAAATCGAAAACAACTAAAGTGTATTTACGTGCAAAAGTTTCGTTTTAACTACGTAACAATTTATACGGAAGCGCTGTTTTATTGGGTACTTTGGTGATCTGCTTTGAAGTGATTCAATTTTTAAAAATTAAAATGGGGTCCAGTAAAAAGATCGGTGTATCGACCTTGACCTTTCTATCCACCCACTGAACTCGTGAGCCAGTAAGTTAAGATGATATTATTGATCCGAAGAAATGGACTGGTCGCTTGATGACATTGTACAAATTCACTTTTAGCATCTTATATCTACATGAGCGAACTGAAAATACGTGTAGATATAAATGAAGCAGTGGCGTAGGAGAGAGAGAGAAGTGGGGGGGGGGGGGGGGCCCCCCCCGGGGAACCCCTTTTTTCTTTGTTTTTATGGGGGCCCCTTTTTCGGCCAACTTCCGATTTTTTTTCGTGAATGCTGGGTGGGGTTGGGGGAGGGGGTAAAAAACCGTTCGCCATCCTTTATGGCACTAGCCCTAGCTATGTATGTCTTTATTCACTTAATTATTCCTACGGTTTCAAGTAAGGCTAAACAGCTCTTTAGTTTTATAAGTATCCTGAATATGCATTTCTTTTAGGCCTGCAATAATAGTTTTAGCTCTTATTACAAGTATTTCTGTAAATATAGACGAACCGAATCTCAGCCATGTAGCATATCACGAAACCGAGAAGGAAGAATCTCATCCATGCAGCGTACCAGGAAGCCGAGAAGGAAGAATCTCAGCCATGTAGCGTACCACGAAACCGAGAAGGAAGAATCTCAGCCATGTAGCGTACCACGAAGCCGAGAAGGAAGAATCTCAGCCATGTAGCGTACCACGACACCGAGAAGGAAAAATCTCAGCCATGTAGCGTACCACGAAGCCGAGAAGGAAGAACCTCAGCCATGTAGCGTACCAGGAAGCCGAGAAGGAAGAATCTCAGCCATGTAGCGTACAAGGAAGCCGAGAAGGAAGAATCTCAGCCATGTAGCGTACAAGGAAGCCGAGAAGGAAGAATCTCAGCCATGTAGCGTACCAGGAAGCCGAGAAGGAAGAATCTCAGCCATGTAGCGTACCAGGAAGCCGAGAAGGAAGAATCTCAGCCATGTAGCGTACCAGGAAGCCGAGAAGGAAGAATCTCAGCCATGTAGCGTACCAGGAAGCCGAGAAGGAAGAATCTCAGCCATGTAGCGTACCAGGAAGCCGAGAAGGAAGAATCTCAGCCATGTAGCGTACCAGGAAGCCGAGACGGAAGAATCTCAGCCATGTAGCGTACCAGGAAGCCGAGAAGGAAGAATATCAGCCATGTAGCGTACCACGAAGCCGAGAAGGAAGAATCTCAGCCATGTAGCGTACCACGAAGCAGAGAAGGAAGAATCTCAGCCATGTAGCGTACCAGAAAGCCGAGAAGGAAGAATCTCAGCCATGTAGCGTACCACGAAGCCGAGAAGGAAGAATCTCAGCCATGTATCTTACCAGGAAGCCGAGAAGGAAGAATCTCAGCCATGTAGCGTACCACGAAGCCGAGAAGGAAGAATCTCAGCCATGTAGCGTACCAGAAAGCCGAGAAGGAAGAATCTCAGCCATGTAGCGTACCAGGAAGCCGAGAAGGAAGAATCTCAGCCACGTAACGTACCATGAAGCCGAGAAGGAAGCTGTTCAATGTCTTTAATGAAACAAAACAAACCAAAATATATATATTTTTTTTTAAATTCTGACACGGAGTTAATTAATTAAAAACCTCGTTAAAACCGAAATGATCTAAGTTGCTGTTCGTTGTTTTTCTTTTAAAATGGGAGCTGTTCTGTGCAGGCTTTGTAGACGAGTCTTAAAGGGTTAACATTGTTTACACGTACACAATTTAAGAAATAGGATGAGTTGTCATTGATTGATTGTTTAGATAGAGCGTGACAGTTTGATATGAATTGGGTTGTAGTGCCGCCGTCAGCATGTGCTGCTGTGTTAGTCGGGGAAGAAAGAAAACTGACGAAAATCAGAAACACCTGTCTTAGCGTTGTACAATGTAACATGGCGTTTTACTCTCAAATACAAGTGTAAGTGAGCCATTACCATGGGCGCCCATAGAAAACTTGGGGGGGGGGGGGGGGGGTAAAAAATCGATTAAATTTCTAGAGGGGGCAAAAAATTTTTACTAATGTTTTAATGTAGTTCTAATTTACTGTAGCGTATTTGTATGGTGAACGAACAGAAAAGACATCAGCTTAGTTACTTTCTCTTTATTTTCTCTTTACTTTATTACATTTTTTGTCTATTTTTGTCTAAACTTTTATTATCCAATCAATCCAGGGGGGGGGGGCAAGTGCCCTATTTCCTCCCCCCCTGCGGGCGCCCATGGCCATTACAGTAGGTACGCGACCTACTGAACCCCTACAGCCCCCTCCCGGGTATTTGTCTAACCAACCCCCTCAACCCCTAGCGCTGTTTCTTACTGACCCTTTCATGCCTGTGGTCTGTGTCTTACTGACCCTTTCACTCACGTGGTCTGTGTCTTACTGACCCTTTCATGCCCGTGGTCTGTGTCTTACTGGCCCTTTCATGCCCGTGGTCTGTGTCTTGCTGATCCTTTCACTCACGTGGTCTGTGTCTTACTGACCCTTTCATGCCCGTGGTCTGTGTCTTACTGAACCCTTTCATGCCTGTGGTCTGTGTCTCACTGACCCTTTCACTCACGTGGTCTGTGTCTTACTGACACTTTCATTCACGTGGCCTGTGTCTTACAGACCCTTTCATGCCCGTGGTCTGTGTCTTACTGACACTTTCATGCCCGTGGTCTGTGTCTTACTGACACTTTCACTCACGTGGTCTGTGTCTTACTGACCCTTTCATGCCCGTGGTCTGTGTCTTACTGGCCCTTTCATGCCCGTGGTCTGTGTCTTACTGATCATTTCACTCACGTGGTCTGTGTCTTACTGACCCTTTCATGCCCATGGTCTGTGTCTTACTGAACCCTTTCATGCCCGTGGTCTGTGTCGTACTGACCCTTTCACTCACATGGTCTGTGTCTTACTGACCCTTTCATTCACGTGGCCTGTGTCTTACAGACCCTTTCATGCCCGTGGTCTGTGTCTTACTGACCCTTTCACTCACGTGGTCTGTGTCTTACTGACCCTTTCAGTCACGTGGTCTGTGTCTTACTGACCCTTTTATGCCCGTGGTCTGTGTCTTACTGACCCTTTTATGCCCGTGGTCTGTGTCTTACTGACCCTTTCATATACGTTCTCTGTGTCTTACTGACTCTTTCATGCCCGTGGTCGGTGTCTTACTGACCCTTTCATGCCCGTGGTCTGTGTCTTACTGACCCTTTCATGCCCGTGGTCTGTGACTTACTGACCCTTTCATGCCCGTGGTTTGTGTCTTACTGACCCTTTTATGCCCGTGGCCTGTGTCTTACTGACCCTTTCATACACGTGGTCTGTGTCTTACTGACCCTTTCATGCTTTTGGTCTGTGTCTTACTGACCCTTTCATGCCCGTGGTCTGTGTCTTACTGACCCCCATCTGTCTCTCAATCTCATATTACAAGCCGTGTACGTTCAATGAAAGAATAACAGGTGTCGTGAAATGTCAACAGGCGATGTGGTAAACTTTGCATGAGTGAAATTTGAAAATCTGTTAATTAAAACCTTTGGTTGTGCGTGTATGCTACGAGGTATGCGTGTGTTTGTGTGTGGTTTTTGCGTGTATATGCTCTGTGAAATGCTTGTCGAGCAGTGTGGAATATTTATAAACTGAAGATAGGATATGATCACCTGACATGTCGGGTGTGAAGTGGAAGTAATGGCAAGAACTGTTTGGTGTTATGGGCAGGTATATTTGGTGTTGTGGGCAGTTATATTTTGTGTTGTGTTGTGGGCAGGTATATTTTGCACTCTGGGGAAGGGGGGGGAGGCAAAAAAGTGTGGGGTGTGGATTATAGTATTATTTAAAAGGTTCTAAACATGTGCGCCCCAGGAGCATCAAGGAGACAAGGGTGGTTCTGAGAAGGTGCGACTGTACAGATTGTCACCTGGATAAGACCGCAAAAATCAAACTTTCTTCCGTTAAAGGATGGTTTGTGTTTGTAGCAACTGTTTCTTTTCTTTACAGGTGAGATAGCCAGCTTCACCCCAGACATCCTCCTTTTGCATCGGGCCATGGGGATCAGCCATGGCGGAGATATTACGTAAAATAGGTGGGGGGGTAGGGGGGAATGGGGAGGGGGTGCAATGAGAAAATCTAGCACATGTTAATGAAGAGTTTACACTTGGTCAACCACACGTCACTTCCCAGGTGTCCGTGGGTGGTAGAGTGAAGGCGAAGATCATACTTAACTGGAGGAGAACTACCGAAAACACAGCTCCTGTGACTTTAAGGGGGTTTGTTGTTGGTGGTTTGGGGGGGGGTTGGGGTGGGGGTGGGGGGGGGGGGGCATTGAGTGTATTGGCCGGTAAAATATGAATTAGAGACATATCGAATTTCGGCCTCGCTTCGGTTTCGGCACAGAAACTTGCAATTTGATCGCTTTCTGCCAAGGTTCGGTCGAAACTGAAAAGTTAACTTTCGGCTTTATTTCGGCTCCGGCTGAAACTGAAAAGTTAACTTTCGGTTTAATTTTGGTGTCGGCCGAAAGAGAAAAGTTAACTTTTAGTTTAATTTCGGTTTTGGGCGAAAGTGGTTGAGACTTTAGGTCATCTACCAGAAGTCAGACTGTCTGTCTGCCGGCAATCGGACATTAATTATTGCTCGACGCCTTGCTGTCATCGTATGTTATAGGATTAATACTATGCGAAAACTGCTCACAGCTGTTTGATGACTTACTTGTGCTATATTTCAATGAAAAAAAAATTTAACTAGGCCTAGGCAAATGTAAACAGTTTTGTGGAAGAAAGCCTAATGGAATGGTAATATTTATGTTATTATTTTTTTAAAATTTTTTTCAAATTCCTTTATTTGTGAAATACATTTTGATTTATCATTATCATGCTCATCAATGTTGTCATAGGCAAAGGTGAATAATATTGCATAATCCTAGGAATTGGTAATATTTTCATTGTTATTTTTGTTATATTTTTATAAATATGTGCTGAATGTTTATGTCTATAGAAGAAATCAGCTCTCAGATTATGGAAATGGACAAACTTGATCACCGTTGCACATTTCTTTAAGGAAGTTAGGAAATGCAGAATTGTATTCAATATCATTTTAAATATTACAAGAAAGGTCAAGGCTGTTCCTTTGGATCGTCCAGCATGAAACGCAAAATAAGAGAATAATTTCTTTTTTTTTAAATTTATTTAATTGTGTGTGTCTAGCAGACGCTACGTTCATAGATGGGCGGGGCTAGATCTTTTGATCTGTCGTGTTTACTGCCGACTACCAATTAAACATGGTTAGTTTGTCTCCTAGTATCTTGTGGAACGTTCTCGATTTGACGAGAAACGTAAACAAGGTCAAGGGCGTTTCTGGACGCGTCGGTAAACCCACTATATAAATAAGGGGTTTCAGAGATTCACAGAGATTCAGATAGATTCAGATAGATATTTTAACTTCACGAGACCTGTATTTCTTTGTGTACTCATGTGTTTATTCGTATTCCTCATTGTACTTTATTTTTGTGGCACGTTGTACTAACTGTGTACATTCTCATACTCTTTAAGTTGATGTTTTGTTATTATATTTCTTTTGTTTGTAATTATATTAATCATACCATATACACATATATATATATATATATATAAGTGAATGTTTGTGGGTTTGTGGAGGTGTTTGTTCCACAAAGACTTTTACATGGATTGATGGATATTGACCAAACTTGGCACATATATCCATCATTATCCAGAACGAACTCTTACGGGGTTATGAACTTTTTATAACATTCCCTGTGGGGCCGAGGGCCCCGAATTCGTTTTTTCCTTATATAGCTATATAAATAAAATGACCAACAAATACTCCTACATGAACAGATGGATCTTGACCAGACTTAATACACATACATTTTATTATCCATATTAAAATACCAAAGGGTACTGAACTCATGATACCCATCCCTATGGGGCCGGGGGCACCATTTCATTTTTCCTTATATAAGATATATAAATATCAATGGGCTTAGACAACACGTCGGTAGACCCACTATATAAATAAGGGCTTTCAGAGATTCACACAGATTCAGATAGTGTCTATTTGAATTGATGGATACATGCCTAGCGTGGTAGCAATATCCTTCATTGTCAGCATTGAAATATCGGTGGATTTAAAACTAATAATATCCATTCTAGAATTTTCCAGAAAGTTTGATAATTTTAAAAAGCTTTATCTATGGTGTAACAGACTATGTTTTCACAAGAAAACAGAGAGGTAGCATGAGTGAACAGTGAATGGTGTTGACCATGTTTTTTCCACGAGGACAGTGTATTGTATTTTTGGGAACAAATGTGAGCTCCACGTTTTTGGAGAGTAAATTATGTTTTTGTCAGAGGGGTTGTTTTCCACGCTTTGCTGGTAATAAAGTATGAGTTGACTGAGATAGTCAGGGCTGAGCGCAGAGCAGTAAAAAACAGTAGAGTCAGAGCTGAGTTACGAGACAGTTGAGCTGAGTTGTAGCAGTGTGAGGACGTGTCTTTCTGAATGATGGAATACTATATATATATATATATGTGTGTGTGAAATTACATTCATGCAAGGATTATTATTAATATTATCAGTATAAAGTGTGTTCAATAAAGTACTGTAAGTTTTAACCAGAATTGAGTATTCTTCTTTGCGTGCCTGGACAATAAGTGGAAGAATGAAGAAGTCTTAGTCGGCATCCTGAAGTATTAACATAAGTAACCATACTACTGACATAACCCACTAAGTTACAAATGATGTCAGAGTATATGTGTTACATATGGCATTTTTAAGTTGATTTTAATGGGACCAATTTTAAATTTTCACTCTATTTTTTTATCCATCTGATATTTGTAGGGTGCCTTATCTCAGGCATAACTAAATCGGTAAAGTTATAAAATGGGCCCCCCGGGGCCCCTTGATTAACTTAAAAGGAAAAGGATTATAATTATGGCAATTGCTGAAGATTTTTATCGTATTCAAAAAAATAAGTAGAACAGTAGGTTTCAAACGTTTCGAGCACGCTATTAAATTTAATCTAGAATATTCTAGAAAAATCTAAATTGTTACAAGGAGATATATAGTGGGATCTAAGGGATTATTGAAATGTTAGTTAGTTCTATTCATTTCAATACTGCCCAGGAGTTTACTGTTCTCTCAGTACTACTGAAGAATTTTTTGAGAGGGGATCCCAACTGGGTCAGGATCCCATCATAATACGTATTCCAACGGGATCAGGATCCCACCAGAAAACGGGATCCCACCGGGATCGGGATCCTTACTTGGAATGGATCCACCGTGATCGGGATCACACCAGTAACGGGATTTCGCCGAGATCGGTGTCAGAAATGGGATCAGGGTCCCAATGGGATCGGGGGTCACTCCAGGATGGGGTCCTAATGTAATCCCGGACCACGCCGGGTGTATTAGCTAATACTTAAATCTTTTAATTGTAATTAGCAACTGTTTAAGGTGTCGTATCTTTACTATTGTATTTCTCTATGGTATCGTCCTTTGTTGTGCACTGTGTTATAACTTAAAACAAGAGATTAATTTCTCACAATAGAAGCCAGTGCATAACATGTGTGCGTGTGCGTGTGTATATGTGTGTGTGTGTGTGCGCACGCGCTCGTGTCATGTGTGGGGGATGGGTGGATGGGGGTGGTTGTGTGTGTGTGTGTCTGTGTGTGCGTGTATGTTCATTATACAAATGAAATATTGCTTAATTTTCATCCTATCAAATATCGTCGTGTTCATGGTTGTAATGAACATTTTGTTCACTATTCTGATACAACCCTGGCTTGTCCAGAGGATTCGCTCCATGATGCAGACTTAGTTTTTGTGGTTTTTTAATGAGTTTGACATGATCAGTACACAACATGGGATTTATGTCTGGCATATCAGGGAGATGATAAGGGACATCAGATTAGATTGTGGTTGGGGGGGGTATGTCCACTGGATTACCCGAGATTAATTGAATTGCTGGATACAATGGAGAGAAGCTGTGTGGACATAAAGGTGTTTGAGTGGAAGTGTCACTTGGGTGAGAGTCTATGTGTGACAAGGTGTTTGAGTGGAAGTGTCACTTGGGTGGGAGGCTATGTGTGACAAGGTGTTTGAGTGGAAGTGTCACTTGGGTGGGAGGCTATGTGTGACAAGGTGTTTGAGTGGAAGTGTCACTTGGGTGGGAGGCTATGTGTGACAAATTTTTTTGAGTGAGGTTACAAGTAAGGGGTGCACGGGGGTGTTTGAGTGTTAGGGGATGAAAGCAGACAAAGAGTAGACTGGTCAGTTTATGTAATGGAGATTTGTGACCTCGCAGGGTCTAAGGTGGTGACTGCGTTATGAGGTGCATGGGAACGGCTAGAAGCATGTAAATAGCGCTGGGCTAAGGAGTTAAATCTGATCAAGTGGTGACGACCGCCCGGCAAGTCTTGTTGGATGGTGTGTTGGTTGCACGAAATGAAATCTTAGTGTGGTGCAAGGAAGGAATTCAGCAGGATTGATCGAGAGATTGAAGGATACATGATTAAATGGAAGTTCATGATTGTACGTCACAGGGCGACGTCAGAGCTGGAAAATTGACAGACTAATTGAGTTTCATGACGTAGATATGCTTCTCCAGGAGCAAAACCTTAATCTAGGAACACTCTTAAGAAAAAAAAAGAATTTATTAATACACATATCTTGGCATACATGCGTTAAACACCTTATAGAACGTGTGCTATACATGCGTTAAACACCTTACAGAACGTGTGCTATACATGCGTTAAACACCTTACAGAACGTGTGCTATACATGCGTTAAACACCTTACAGAACGTGTGCTAAACATGCGTTAAACACCTTACAGAACGTGTGCTATACATGCGTTAAACACCTTACAGAACGTGTGCTAAACATGCGTTAAACACCTTACAGAACGTGTGCTATACATGCGTTAAACACCTGACAGAGCGTGTGCTAAACATGCGTTAAACACCTTACAGAACGTGTGCTATACATGCGTTAAACACCTTACAGAACGTGTGCTATACATGCGTTAAACACCTGACAGAGCGTGTGCTAAACATGCGTTAAACACCTGACAGAGCGTGTGCTAAACATGCGTTAAACACCTGACAGAGCGTGTGCTATACATGCGTTAAACACCTGACAGAGCGTGTGCTAAACATGCCTTAAACACCTTACAGAACGTGTGCTATACATGCGTTAAACACATTACAGAACGTGTGCTATACATGCGTTAAACACCTTACAGAACGTGTGCTATACATGCGTTAAACACCTTACAAAACGTGTGCTAAACATGCGTTAAACACCTTACAGAACGTGTGCTATACATGCGTTAAACACCTTACAGAACGTGTGCTATACATGCGTTAAACACCTTACAGAACGTGTGCTAAACATGCGTTAAACACCTTACAGAACGTGTGCTATACATGCGTTAAACACCT
>CAXITT010000561.1:249600-263892 GCA_964033795.1 Lymnaea stagnalis
ACAGTCTTCTGGTGAACCATCAGCTGCTGAGCGCTCCTCTCACCACAGTCTTCTGGTGAACAATCAACCGCTGAGCGCTCCACTCCTCTCACCACATTCTTCTGGTGAACCATCAACTGCTGAGCGCTCCTCTCACCACAGTCTTCTGGTGAACCATCAGCTGCTGAGCGCTCCTCTCACCACAGTCTTCTGGTGAACAATCAACCGCTGAGCGTTCCACTCCTCTCACCACAGTCTTCTGGTGAACCATCAACCGCTAAGCGCTCCTCTCACTACAGTCTTCTGGTGAACCATCAGCTGCTGAGCGCTCCTCTCACCACAGTCTTCTGGTGAACAATCAACCGCTGAGCGCTCCACTCCTCTCACCACATTCTTCTGGTGAACCATCAACTGCTGAGCGCTCCTCTCACCACAGTCTTCTGGTGAACCATCAACTGCTGAGCGCTCCGCTCACCACAAACATCAACTGCTGAGCGCTTCGCTCATCACAGCCTTCTGGTGAACCATCAACCGCTGAACGCTTCGCTCACCACAGCCTTCTGGTGAACCATCAACCGCCTAGCATTTCTCTCACCACAACCATCAACTGTTGAGCGCTTTGCTCACCACAGCCTTCTAGTGAACCATCAACCGCTGAGCGCTTCGCTCACCCTAGCCTTCTGGTGAACCATCAACCGCTGAACGCTTCGCTCACCACAGTCTTCTGGTGAACCATCAACCGCTGACTGCTTCTCTCACCACAACAATAAACTGCTGAGCACTTCGCTCACCACAGTCTTCTGGTGAATCATCAGCTGCTAAGGAGCGCACCACAGTCTTCTGGTAAACAATCAACCGCTGAGCGCTCCACTCCTCTCACCACAGTCTTCTGGTGAACCATTAACTGCTGAACGCTCCTCTCACCACAGTCTTCTGGTGAACCAGCAACTGCTGAGCTCTCCGCTCCTCTCACCACAGTCTTCTGGTGAACCATCAACCGCTGAGCGCTCCTCTCACCACAGTCTTCTGATGAACCATCAACTGCTGAGCGCTCCTTTCACCACAGTCTTCTGGTAAACCATCAACTGCTGAGCGCTCCGCTCCTCTCATCATAGTCTTCTGATGAACCATCAACCGCTGACTGCTTCTCTCACCACAACCATAAACTGCTGAGCACTTCGCTCACCACAGTCTTCTGGTGAACCATCAACCGCTGAGCGCTCCTCTCACGCTGGGGTGAACAACTTAAGCCGATCACATCGTTAAAGCCGGATGTCAGTGACGCACGCGGTCCCAGAACCAATCAGATCGCCGGCAGACAAGAAGTCGTATGGTGTCAACCTTCGGCCCCCGTCCACCTCACAAGAGCCTGACAAATGTTTCGTCATAGTCCAGCCATTGGAGTGGCTAAAGGGAAAAAAAAAACTCTTGCATGAGAGAAAAAGAGGCTGTACAAAACAAAACAAACAAAAACATGGAGCGTGACTTATCTTCTCTTGCGCATCTCGACATGTAAATTCAATTTTCTCAGAAACTCAGCAAATAAAGGAATAAAAAGAGAGAACATTTCAACCAGGGGTTTTTCTTTCGTTGTATTCTTTTGGCCATGACTTTTCCTCCCACTTAAGAAGGTTCGGTGTGCTTATCTGTCAACACAAGGCCCAAGAGAATGTGATCGTTACATTGAGGTATGAACGTATCGTGATGAAACTTGCGTGTAAGGCATCTGAGAAATACCGTAAAGTGGAGAGAAAAATCTTGGCATCGTCGAGACAAATCACGTCAGTCGCCCTTCATCATGCGTTGGGTCATTAGTGTCTACAATAGCCCCTGATATTGTGTGGCAGGACATGTGAAGGACAATGGTGCACACCTCAGTGTGTGGGGGGTGGGGAGGAGGGCTGAAATAGTTAAATATCCATACTACAGACCGACCGAATTTCGGTGTCGGCGCCGAAAGTTGCCATTTGATCACTTTTATAAAATAATAACATTAGGATAATATACAACCAATCCTCTTTGAACACTGTTCACAGCTGCATGATGATTTACCTACTAACCAAAAATTAAATTTCCATAATGAAAAGGGAAGGGGGTCGTTCGCAAATCACGTCACGCTCAGGGTGGGGGGGGGGGCGGGGAATTTATTTGTGACACTTTGTGACAGGAGGAAAAAGGGGGGGGGGGTCTAATATATGTGAAATCACGTGTTTTTTTTTATCTAAAATTTTCTCAATTTGAAAAACCTTTAATTAATTAATGCTAAAAACATTAGAGGTCCAAATTGCCTCAGGTGTTATAGGTACTGTGAAACTCAGTCACTCACACCATTTGCGCATATCGAAAAATGACGCAAAACTGTTGTTGTCATTCTGCATTCGGCTTGTGGAGGACTTCGTTGTTTCGCGTCACAGTTTTCTTATAATACTACATCTCAATCCATTATGAAAATTGTATGTATGTTTTGATTTTTTTAGGTGTGACGTGACATGGGGGGGGGGCGGGACTAGAGAATGTGTGACCTTCGTGACAGGGGGGAGGTGGGGTCTAAAAAGGTAATTTTTTTGCGTGATGTAATTTACGAACGACCCAAAAGGTAAATAGTTTTGTGGAAAGAAAAGCAACTAGGGGAATGGTAATATTTATATTATTATTTTTTTGTTTTACTTTATTTTTTTTAATTTTGAAAACCCTAGGTTTATTCAAATCTTTCATTTGTGAAATACATTTCGATTTATCATTATCTCGCTCATAAATGTTGTCATAGTCAAAGGTAAATATTATTGTAAAAAAAAAATCTTGAGTAATGGTACCATTTCCTTAATTATTTTTTTAATTATTCTTTTATTCTTTCAATTATTTAATATTTACTAATAAAAATATAATTACTTTGATGTTTATAAAATGCCTAGGCAAAGTGTACAATACATAAGCCATGATACACTTTGCCTAGACATTCTATAGAATGGCTGGATTATCAAATTAAACTGTTACATTAAGATTACAGAATAGTAAATCGCTCATATGGTTTGTTATCGATAGCTGTTCCCGGTGAATATTACAAAAAATGTTAAAATGTATTTGTACAGTCCAGTGATGTGTGTGTGTGTGGGGTGTGTGTGTGTGGGGGGAGGGGGGTGGGTGATGCCAAGCTAAAAGAGCTAAAATTCAAAGGAAAATGGTAAATTAACTATTTCAAAGTTAAACCCGATTCAATTTGGCTGGTAAACAAGGATGTTTAGGTCCAAATAAGTTCGTTGGGCTAAACATAAGTATTTAAGACGTTTTTTGCTTACCGATGCGCAAAGTGACACTGCAAAAAAAAATAAAAAGGGAAGGCGTCACTTCCATGGGTAAATTGTATAAGAGTCACTTCACACAATAAAATTTTCAAAACAGTTGTTCGGCTCTTTTTCGCAGAGCGCAGAACGTGTGCGAAAACGAGTTTAAACCTTTCGGTTTCGGCCGAAAGTCTCGTTAAACATTTCGGTTTGGATTCGGCTTCGACCGAAAGTCCTTTCGGTCTGGTTTCGGTCGAAATCAGAAAATCACTTTCGGTCGGTCTCTAATCCATACATTTAAGTATATTGTCCTAAATATATCGTCTATATTACATTTAATTTATTAATGACACAAAGGGGGCGCAATTTTCAGGCTGGCGCAGCTTTCACTCGAAACCGTCCTGCGTTAAGATATTCGCCTTTTTCTTTGGCATATTCCCGATAGAATTGCGCTATAGTTCTTGAAAATGTTCATTATATTACATTGCAGGAGTAATAGGTCCCAACAAATTCGATGGTGGGAACGTTACTCCCTTCTCCATTCTCTGTACTTCCCGAGGCTGATGACAACTATTTTATTGTTGTTCGGAATAAGTTGTTCCGCCTTAGATACGTCATCCAGCACCTGGCGTGTCCCCGTCTTTATTGTCTCATCCTTGAACACGAGTCATTTATTTCTTTTTACGGCACAGTGACCATAGTGAATGGAGCGCCTGGTATTGAATTCCCTGGAGCTAGTGGGACCTCGAGACAGCAAAGTAAAGGCTTCCACTTGAGACAGTCCTACGGGACATGCCATTTATTGGTGGGGTTGTGGCGCGAGATGTCCATCCGAGCAGAGGTGGGCATACAATTAGTGAGGGCGGGTGTTGAATGAGAGGTAGACCGTCCTTCAGGTGGCAGGGAGGGGGGTTGCATAGGTTGACAGACCTTCAGTTGGTGGCTGAGGGATATTGTAGGAGAGGTAGACAGCCATTCAGTTAACGGGGTTGGGGGGGGGGGTTGTAGCAGAGGTCGTCTGTGTGTCTGGACTACATCCTTGTTATTTTTTATACAATTTCAACAAATGATCAATAGACAAAACATTTCCAAATTCTATTGAGAAGTAGATTTACACCTATGCATAGGTTGACAGACCTTCAGTTGGTGGCTGAGGGATATTGTAGGAGAGGTAGACAGCCATTCAGTTAACGGGGTTGGGGGGGGGGGGGTTGTAGCAGAGGTCGTCTGTGTGTCTGGACTACATCCTTGTTATTTTTTATACAATTTCAACAAATGATCAATAGACAAAACATTTCCAAATTCTATTGAGAAGTAGATCTACACCTGACTCTGTTATGGCACAAGTGACTGTCTTAACTACTTAGTAGATGAAGGAAACTATAGGCGACAAAGTCTTCATTGCCCTGATCCCCCACCCCCACGCCGTAGCCGACATACACAGCCTGCTCAGCTGTACGGGCCGCTAAGCGGCAAGCTCGATGAGAGCACACATTGTAAGGTCAACACTTTTTTTTTCTTTTAACAAACAATATATATTCAATATTGTTCAACTCTAATTAAGATGTGGATATGGTGCATCCGTGTAGAAGGTGCCATAAGTAAACAATAGAGCTTGTGTGATTGGTTGGGACATTGCCGTAAATAAACAATAGAACGTGTGTGATTGGTGGGGACGGTGCCATAAGTAAACAATAGAACGTGTGTGATTGGTTAAGACAGTGCCGTAAGTAAACAATAGAACGTGTGTGATTGGTTGGGGAGTGCCGTAAATAAACAATAGAACGTGTGTGATTGGTTTGGACAGTGTCATAAGTAAACAATAAAACGTGTTTGATTGGTTGGGGCAGTGCCATAAGTAAACAATAGAACGTGTGTGATTGGTTGGGACAGTGCCATAAGTAAACAATAAAACGTGTTTGATTGGTTGGGGCAGTGCCATAAGTAAACAATATAACGTGTTTGATTGGTTCGGACAGTACCATACGTAAACAATAAAACGTGTTTGATTGGTTGGGGCAGTGCCATAAGTGAACAATAGAACGTGTTTGATTGGTTGGGACAGTGCCATAAGTAGACAATAGAGCGTGTTTGATTGGTTGGGACAGTGCCATAAGTAGACAATAAAACGTGTTTGATTGGTTGGGACAGTGCCATAAGTAGACAATAGAACGTGTTTGATTGGTTGGGACCGTGCCATAAGTAAACAATGAAACGTGTTTGATTGGTTGGGGCAGTGCCATAAGTAAACCATAGAACGTGTGTGGGTGGTTTGAAGCAATTCTATGGGAAGGGAGGAAGTTCCTGGTGTTTATGTGAATGAGGTTGCTAGTTTGAAGGTTGTGTGTCGTTAAGAGACCAAGTTCAGTTCGACGTTGCTGAATAGCTGAGCGAGAACAATGGTCAGAAGATTGTTGAATACCTGAGAGAAAGGTCAGCAGATTAGGATAAGAATGGAAATTGTGTTAATGAGCGGTCATGTTGAGATCTATTTGTACAGTCTCAATCACTAGTTAATAATGTGCCAAGGAAGATAATTCACACAAAAAATAAATTTCAAAAAAGAATGAGCTATACAGTTGTTCAAACATTGGGTCTCAGTCTAAATAACTTAAATAAGCTCATCATATGGTCTGCAAAATCAAGTGGTATGTAAGCTCGCGTTGTCTCTAAGATCACGTAGTCGGTAAGCGTTTCTGTAATCCTCTTTTTGTTGTGTGTTTAAATCAGCCTGCCCTGTTTGGGATGTGGATCATCCCATTTGTTGAATTAGTTTAGCCAGTGGAGATCCCCCCCCTTGCATCCCCCCGCTACTTTTACTCCGCCGTTCCAATCTCCGGGCATTATAAAAGGGCAGACGGGAAATGAACAAGTATCGAGCAGCAGACGTCGGACACGTGGTTCAGATGCCAACGATTGGCCAAGAAATCAATCGGACCTTGTTCGTAATCATGTAAGAAATCCACTCTACACCATTTCACCCGTGTAAGGGTTCGTCACTACACCCGTGTAAGGGTTCGTCACTACACCTGTGTAAGGATTCGTCACTTCACCTGTGTAAGGATTCGTCACTTCACCTGTGTAAGGATTCGTCACTTCACCTGTGTAAGGATTCGTCACTACACCTGTGTAAGGGTTCGTCACTACACCTGTGTAAGGGTTCGTCACTACACCCGAGTAAGGGTTCATCTCAACACCATGCACGATTTCATATTCACATCATTTAAGAATTCATTTTTACACCATAAACAGATCCGCCTAGACACCACTTTGAAAGAATCTGTCTCGAACATGTAAGGATTCGTCTCTACGCCATCTTCATATATGCACCATGTAAAAATGTGCATCTGCACCATTTAAGAATTAGTCGCTACTCCATTTAAGAAGTAGTCGCTACTCCATTTAAGATTCGTCTCGACACCATATAAGGATGTGCCCCCCACCACATGTAAGGAAAAGGATGAGTCTCCACACAATGACGTAATTTGATGATTAATTTTCCACCCTTGAGCCTTGTAGCTGTTGGAAAGCTGAGTCGCTTTTGGGAAATATTGATTACTGTTATGACATTGTTCTGGGAAATATAAAAACTAAAATGAAGTACCTGGTCCATTCACTACAAACTAATGACTAGATGTGGTCAATTCTTTTACTGCAGACCATTGTTTCCATTATCGTGTGGCTGCTTGAAAATGTTTAGCTTCAGATTTAGAATTGACCAAAACTTACTGGTCCGGAGTAGCATAGGCGATCAATAGCCGTGGTTTTCACGGGAGATCTATAGCAGTGGTTTACATAGGAGAGCTCCCAGTAAGCCCTACGTCTACGTTGAACCTAACATCATCATCAGCGGACACGTCTTAAGGCGGTGGATAAATTTAATTACTTGGGCAGCACTTACTCCAGATCTGTCGTCATGGATGATGAAATGAATGCCAGACTCGCAAAAGCTAGTGCCATATTTGGCAGGCTCCGCAGCACTGTTTTGGGACAGGAGAGGTATCAGACGAGAAACAAAGCTCAAGGTCTATAGCGCAGCAGTCCTCCCGACACTGCTCTAGGGATGTGAAACGTGGACAGTCTACCAGCGTCACGGTAAGAAACTGAATCATTTTCACACAACCTGCCTCAGGAAACTCCTCGGCATCAGGTGGCAAGACAAAGTTCCTGACGCAGAGGTCCTCGCTAGAGCGAACCTGCCTCGTACCTTCACCACTCTGATGCAGTCTCAGCTCCGTTGGATGGGACACGTAGCCCGTATGGAAGACCACCGGCTTCCAAAACAGATATTCTTCGGAGAACTCACGATAGGCAAGCGCTCCCAAGTAGGTCAAAAAAAGCATTACAAGGACTCACTGAAAGTAGCACTAAAAACCTTCAGCATCAACCCTACTCAATGGGTGTAGACAGCCCAGGTCTGAGCCAGATGGAGAGCAGCTGTCAAAAAAGGGGCTAAATCTCATGAAGCCAGTAGGATAACCACAGCTGATACACGCAGGCGCGCTCGAAAGAGGAATGGCAGATACCGACTGCAGCAACTATCGCCTGCCCGCGGTGCCAGAGATTTTTCCAAGCAAGGATCGATCTAACAAGCCACCTACGAGCTCACCGTAACCCACCCTCCCCCAACCGTATGGTCCTAGTCGATTTTAACGGGCGAACAACAACATACATAGGATATCTATAGATGTGGTTTACACGGGAGATCTAAAGCAGTGGTTTACATGGGAGATCTATAGCAGTGGTTTGCATGGACCATCTATAGCAGTGGTTTACAAGGGAGATCTATAGCATTGGTTAACATGGGAGATCTATAGCAGTGGTTTACATGGACCATCTGTAGCGGCTTTTTACATCCTTTAGTTTTTCATGATCGATCCCAATTTACGAAATATATTATTAACTAGACTTCAAATTTCGTCAAATTTTATTTTTGACATTGTCCGATTTGAACGAATTTTGAAACCAATTAACCCAAAATGAGCTAAAATTGATGCTGATGTTACTGAAATTAAAGAACTTTTAAAGCCACCCAACCTCATGGAGACACCGAAAGGATTCCTTAAGGGTCTTGGGGAGATGGGCTGAGAATCAGAGATGCTTCTCAAGTTAGACACACGTTTTAAACGATATCATTAGGATCCCATTTAGTGAATTCCTTGTGGGTCTTGTGATACTGGGCTGATAACCTACAGAAGTTATCATTATATCACAGTAATGTGACGTCATGTCAATGTATGCCAGGGGTCTCAAACTCGCGGCCCGCTAGACGATATTTTGAGGTCCGCTACTTGACAGAATAGTGTTAATGCGGCCCGCGCGTTTCCCCCATTCTCATATCTATAATGTGACCCTCCGCGACGGCTTCAGTCGAATCTCACCGACTAGTCTAATTCTCATTTTTATTTTTTGTGGATTATAATCGTAAAAACCGTCTTAAAATGGGAATACAAGTTTTTATTTTACAACATTTTATGAGACCAACATGGCGGTCAATGTGCGGATTTGAGAAAACACGCTTCCAATATTGCATATACATACATCAAAAGTTTTAAAAATCAGTTAGTGGGTAACGCACAAACATAATTTTGTAAATCGTAGCTATCTGAAGAAGCGCTGCCAGGTCTCTGGCAACAAGCAAGTAAAGCCTAGTTCTTGAAAATTCTTCATGTTTGTATTTGTTATTATTAAAGGTTGAGTAGATAGTAACAGTTGTACTTAATTGAATTTCTAATCGCGTTTTTGTGGAATACTTGATGCGGCCCAGTCTCACTCAGATACAACCTCCTGCGGTCCTAGGATGATTTGAGTTGGAGACCTCTGATGTACACCATCCACAATTCACCCAGTCAAAGCGCACCATCCACAATTTACCCCAGTTGAAGCGCACCATCCATAATTTACCCCAGTCGATGCGCACCATCCACAATTGACCCCAGTCGGTGCACACCTCCCAGCCATTCAATGAATGAAGCGCCTCACAATTATTTTGTTTGTCGAAAAAACAAACTATCAGCATTGACGTGTCTTTGTTCACACCAGCCGCCGGCAACTTGCGGCACACAGGAGTGTACTCTGCCGTCCATCGATCATTCATTTTATGCAGCGGTCTGTCAACACAATTTACCAATGCCATCATCCGTTAGACATTAGGAAGTTTCCACAGCGTAAAACGGCTGCCGATTTATCCCAGCTTCCGGGTCAACAGGATAGTGATGGCGTCACACTAATGGCCGGAAAATCAGTTTCACCTGCCTGGTTAGAGGAGATATTTTGACTGTCTTAAGCCATTTTCTTGAACGTGCCTTGCTCAGTAGTTTACTCATGTGATATAAGTTGGTGGGGGGGGGGTAGAACTTCTTTGTTCAGTTGTTTAACACTATACATAAGAATTAGCCATGCTGACATAACGCCAAGGAACCGAAAAGATTTAAATACGTTCGGATTCTTAAAAACGATCATAGTTATTTCCTATTATTTTACGGAAATCGAATCAATTTCAATGCGCAAAAAATATTATGTACCCACTTTTATTTTAGTAAAAGTTCAAGTATTATTATTATTAATTATAAATACATTTAAAGTAATAACTAAGGAACTATCTTAAGCATTTTATATGCGTTTGAAAGTTATGGGGGGAAAATTAAATAAAACAATTATGATCAAAGAATTACACGGTAATCCCATTTACGGGGTAAAACCCAAATATTAGTTGTTTTTAGTGCGTCTTTTAGTGTGTGGTTAATATTGCGAAATAAAATTAAAATGTATTTTTTTTTCTAAATAAAAAACAATGACGTCATTGTGCGAATCTCCTATTTTAGCCAAAACGTCCACGTTTCTTTGATTTAATAACCGCGCGTTACAAAACTGATAATTTATTTTCCCTTTCTTAAAAGTAAAAGTAAAATTAATAAATATAATGGATTGCTATTTAAATTGTTTAAAAATAACACACACAATTTTTAGCTTTGTATTTGTAAAATTTGAAACGTTTTTACTTTTTTTAATTTAAAAATATACTTTTCTTAAATTTACAAAATAATGAAAACTAAACCTTTCAATATCCTTCTAATATGAAAATTAAAAGTCAATTAAAGCAGCGAAACTCCATAGCCTAATAGCATTCACTAAGCCACTTATAACTCATCCAAATAAGATCAACCCATATGAAATGCAAAATACGTTAGTTTGGGTATATTAGGGACTACAATCCGGTGGAAGATTTTATTAATTTTATATAATCTGTGGGTGGGGGGGGGGTTCATTTTGCCCCAGGCAGCACAAAATATTACATTCTCTTTTTACAAATAAAAATAATATGTTAGACAATTAAGAAAATTAATGGCGCTAACAAAACGTGGGTACATTTATAGAAGTGTGCTCATGAGTATCAAAACCCAATCATTTTACACACTTGTAAATTTAATTTTGAAAAATGGAAATGGGTTAATATTTTCTTTTTTAAAAAAAGAAAATATATATTTCTTTTTTTTTACTTTGCAAAAAGTAAAGTGGGTGTGTATTTTTATGAGACTAAAAATTTCAGAAAGAAAAAAAAAAGGACACTCAAGCCTGTTAAAGCGTGACAAATGGTTGCGAGATTCTTCTCAATAGAAAAGAATTCATTGTTTTACAATTTTCTGATAATGCATAATTTTTTTAAAAAGCCAAAAGATTGATAAAATTCTTGACGAATATCTCAAAGTCCTTTATAAAATGTATATCATGTAAAGAGTTTTTGTTTTAAATTTAAGATTATGTTTTCCCAATGTTTAAGGGTAGAAAATAGGGTGTGTACATGTGTACGTGGATGACAATTTATTAAAATCTAATGATATAACAGGTGTGAAAAATAGATGCAATATTCTCATTTTGCAAATGGAAATATGATTGATTTCCAATTGAGAAAATCAATGACGTTAACAAAACATAAGCACATTTACATAATCATAACCATGAATATCAAAACCCAATCAATTTACACAAGTAAAAATTTAATTTTCAAAATAGAGAGGGGTTAATATTTTCATAAATAGTTAGATGAGAGACAGACAGAGAAAGAGAGAGAGAGAGTTAGACAGACAGACAGAAAGAGAGAGGGGGCGATAGAGAGATAGACAAACAGACAGACAGAACGCTTCCATGAATAGTTGCGCAAAAGGTATCTTTTATTTGGTCAACTATATCTATACATAATATAACTATTAATGTATTTATTTATGTCCCGTATGCGCTCTTATAGCATTCATCCGATTGCGATAAAACTTTGGTCAGTTGTTGTTTTCAGAAATAGGTTGTCCATTTTGAAATAATCCTTTGGGGGCCGGGGGTCCTTAATTATTATTTCTTATATGAGCTGTACAAATATAATATCAAACAGAGCTATTGAATGGGTGGATGGAATAGAATCAAATGCAAGCGACATCTCAGTCCGTGTGTGACATAATAAGTAGGTTCCAAAATGAGTACAACCGTTTTACAATTTGGCGTTTGGAGCCGGGGGCCTTATTTTTTAAAATTGCTTATTTGATTTATAAAAATATGATTTTAAACAGAGCGACTGCATGGATGGATCAATGGCTACAAGTGTGTGGATTAAATTATGAAAATCCATGCTTCTCACGTGGACAGCTGTATGTGGCCTGCTCACGTGGACAGCTGTATGTGGCCTGCTGACGTGGACAGCTGTGTGCGGCCTGCTCACGTGGACAGCTGTATGTGGCCTGCTCACGTGGACAGCTGTATGTGGCCTGCTCACGTGGACAGCTGTATGTGGCCTGCTCACGTGGACAGCTGTATGTGGCCTGCTCACGCGTCGAAAAACCTTCTAATTTTTTTGTGTACACACCAGACGGAAAAAACAAAAATTATTTTCTATTTAAAATTACTTCAAAAACGCAATTTAAACACAAATCCTTTTTTCTTTGAGTGGCATTGCAACACGTACCGGGTTCTCGCTAATGTGACCCAATGAAGGGGCGATTGTTCATCAGAGGCACGTCTCAAGAAAAATGATTTCTAAACGTTATTTTCATGTCATCATTAAAGAGAACATGTTATTTTAATCAATGGGTAAGAAAAAAAAAGATAGCAATAAAAAAAAATTACAGTATCTTGAAAGAATTGGGTATATTTAATCACGTGATGCACGCGTTGAGCACCAGAAGACATCAAGGGTGTTTGCCGTGGTCAAATAGGGCTGTAGTTCTTATAGCATTTTTAAAAACAAGATACGCTCGAGGATATTTGTTGTTAGATGGTCGATGTTCTGAAAGGTGCACTTGCTGAGGGGGGCTGAATGGTGCAAACGTTTCGTTGAAAACACGGCCATAGACTTGTTGCAAAGCAGGCCATTTGGGAGACACCGTCAGTTTTATTGTTTGATGTTGTTGTTTTATTCCTGCATTCCAAATTTGTGGATTTTTAAATTTATTTCAAACTTAGACAGAATGAGAAGTTGAGTGTTTAAAATAGAAGGAATTAGTAAGAAGAGCGCGTGTAACCAAACAAAAGAAGAAGGTGGGGGGTGGGGGGAGAGTGAGGAAAGAAGAGAAGGAAATAGAAAGAGAATGGAACAGAGTATACTATAAACTGGGGGGGGGGGATTTGGGGGGGGAAGGTAAACGAAACAAATTTAGGAGTGTGTGTGTGTGTGTGTGTGTGTGTGTGTGTGTGTGTGTGTGTGTGTGTGTGTGTGTGTGTGTGTGTGTGTGTGTGTTATTGAACAAGATGAAGAAAGAAAGAGAAGGGGGAGAACTAACATACGTCGGGTGAGAGAGGAAGATTAGTCAAAAGCACTCATGGTACGTGGTTCAAATGTCCTACCTTTGACGTCGTCTAACCTGTAAGTTATCCGTTAAAGCACATGTGGGTCCACTGCAACCATGGATACATATTACAGTTTGTTTTTAAATCCGACATTGATTGTTGTTTTAAAAAAAATAATTAACGTATTTTACTTCTTATGTTTAGAAAAACATTCGATCTCAGACATCTTCAAACATCTGTCATTGGCATAAAACATCATCAAAAAGAAGAAGGATTTGTTTTTCCCCCCATTTTAAAATTCTCTTGTTAAATTGTTCTCTGATCTCTTTGGTATTTTTTTTTCCAAGAGTTCTTCTGCCCCGAGTTTACTGTGCCTCATACAACGCTCGGAGGTTGAAGGTTGATTAGAACTAATGTTTAACAACAATTATTCAAAACAGTGCTAAAAGAGGAAGAAGAAAACAGAACAAGAAAATGAAACAATTCAAATAATTTAAAAAATAATTTAATTTGGGGGAGGGGGGGCAGGGGGGGAGAGAGATTCTTTAAAACCTTAATTCTCCGTATGTTGTACAGGCCTGCCTTTATCCCTTGTCCTTGGTGACATGCGCACTGTTGACACACAAGAACCATGAGAGTCAAAGGAAGACAGCACCATGAAATGGTACATGTCGTTATTGGTTTATTGATGGTTGGAGACTACGTGCGCTCTGGTAAAGACGTTGTGCGTGACGTGTCGCTGGTTGTCAGGGCGTGGCTGACTTCTGCCAGGTTGCCGTGACCTCATGCCTAATTAAGACCGGGAGCATGCACGCCTCTTGCCAATCTTCCGCACGACACAATTAACTAACGCAATAGTCACAGTGCCTGGCAGACTCCATGTATGTGTATGAGCGTGTGTGGGGAGCGAGGTGGGGGGTTACAAGGATTTGTCAAATGTAATGGTTAGTTTCTTTATTTTATGAGATTCGATGTAGCAATAATAGTGCTACCACAGAATCGCTGAGATAGCGATATCTCTACCATCTGACTCTGTTTATTTTTGCTCTTTGTAGAAAGAACTGAATAGTGCAAATGTTTCGGTGAAAAAAAAAAACAAGTCCCTAGACTTAAACGGAAAACAAAAAAGATTGTGTTTTTACTTCACAATAACATTTTATTAAGTTGAAATAATCTTTCTTCCTGCTCTCACCCCAAGCCCCAGCACACACACACACACACACACACACACACACACACACACACACACACACACACACAC
>CAXITT010000561.1:264331-278583 GCA_964033795.1 Lymnaea stagnalis
CACACACACACACACACACACACACACACACACACACACACACACACACACCCACACACACACACACACACACACCCCCACACACACACACCCACACACACACCCACACACACACCCACCCCCACACACACACACACACCCACCCACACACACACCCACACACCCACTGCTCTTCTTTCTTAATTTTGTTTCATCTCTTTTTTCCTTATTCCTATTTTTATTTGACGAAGAATTTCTAGCTACATATCTATATGGCATCCTTCAGTCTTCGCGAGACGATGGAATAGCCATGTAATCACTTAGACGAGTGGCTCACTGTGCCAAGCCTAGAGTGACAATCTCGACCGCATTTCTCGCAGGAGAATTTTGATTCCTGGTAAGATCTTGACTTCCGTATTGTTCTTTTTTTGTTTCAAGGGCCTCGTTTCGCTATATTCTGCCTTTTTTACTCTTTGATACAATCCTGTGCGCCAGCTGGAAAGTTGTTCTAGCTACAATCCCTAGACATATTTGAACATTTTTTTCATTTTACCGTCATTACAACCTCAAAGAATTTTCTAAGTCAGTCTGCGGTCAAGGTGGGATACAAAGTCTTATTTTAAAGCAATTTTTAAAAAAAATTAACATATATATATAATGTATTAAGCTTTAGCAATATTTTGACAACTGGTGAAGACTAAAACAGCAACAACCAAACTGTTAAAAAGCCCTGGAATGAACCAATAGAAAGCCCTGAACTGAACCAACAGAAAGCCCTGGAACCCTAACCAATAGAAAGCCCTGGAATAGACAAAAAGAAAGCCCGGGAATGAACCAGTAGAAAGCCCTGGAATAGACCAACAGAAAGCCCTGGAATTAACCAATAGAAAGCCCTGGATTGAACCTGGACATGGAACAATGGAGGACATGGGTACAGTGGAGGACATGAGTACAAGGGTGGACATGGGTACAAAGGAAGAAATGGGTACAATGGAGCACATGGTTACAATGGAGGGCATTGTACAATGGAAGACATGGATACAATGAAGGAAATGAGTACAATGGTGGGCATGGGTACAGTGGAGGAAATGGGTACAATGGAGTACATGGGTAAAATGGAGGACATGGGTGCAATGGACGACATGGGTACAGGGAAGGACATGGGTACAATGGAGAACATGCTACAATGGAGGAAATGGGTATAGTGGAAGACATGGGTACAATGGAGGACATGGATACATGGCTACAATGGAGGACATGGATACAGGATACATGGGTACAATGGAGGATATGGATACATGGATGCATGTGGATGAATTTTTAATGAGCAGAACAGGAAATTAAACAGTTGAGAAATCATTTCACCTCTCTGTCTTTTTTTTCCTCCTTTTTTTTTTTTGTTCTGTTACCACTTGAATTATGGTTGTAGAATAACGATTATTTAAAGGTGTGTTACCACTTGAATTATGGTTGTAGAATAACGATTATTTAAAGGTGTGTTACCACTTGAATTATGGTTGTAGAATAACGATTATTTAAAGGTGTGTTACCACTTGAATTATGGTTGTAGAATAACGATTATTTAAAGGTGTGTTACCACTTGAATTGTGGTTGTAGAATAGCGATTGTTTAAAGGTGTGTTACCACTTGAATTATGGTTGTAGAATAACGATTATTTAAAGGTGTGTTACCACTTGAATTATGGTTGTAGAATAGTGATTGTTTAAAGGTGTGTTACCACTTGAATTATGGTTGTAGAATAACGATTATTTAAAGGTGTGTTACCACTTGAATTATGGTTGTAGAATAACGATTATTTAAAGGTGTGTTACCACTTGAATTATGGTTGTAGAATAACGATTATTTAAAGGTGTGTTACCACTTGAATTGTGGTTGTAGAATAGCGATTGTTTAAAGGTGTGTTACCACTTGAATTATGGTTGTAGAATAACGATTATTTAAAGGTGTGTTACCACTTGAATTATGGTTGTAGAATAGTGATTGTTTAAAGGTGTGTTACCACTTGAATTATGGTTGTAGAATAACGATTATTTAAAGGTGTGTTACCACTTGAATTATGGTTGTAGAATAACGATTATTTAAAGGTGTGTTACCACTTGAATTGTGGTTGTAGAATAGCGATTGTTTAAAGGTGTGTTACCACTTGAATTATGGTTGTAGAATAACGATTGTTTAAAGGTGTGTTACCACTTGAATTGTGGTTGTAGAATAGCGATTGTTTAAAGGTGTGTTACGACTTGAATTATGGTTGTAGAATAACGATTGTTTAAAGGTGTGGTACCACTTGAATTGTAGTTGTAGAATAGCGATTGTTTAAAGGTGTGTTACCACTTGAATTATGGTTGTAGAATAACGATTGTTTAAAGGTGTGTTACCACTTGAATTGTGGTTGTAGAATAACGATTTTTTAAAGGTGTGTTACCACTTGAATTGTGGTTGTAGAATAGCGATTGTTTAAAGGTGTGTTACCACTTGAATTGTGGTTGTAGAATAACGATTGTTTAAAGGTGTGTTAACTAGCTCGTGAAATTGACATGAACTTTTGTTTTTAACTATAGACAACATTTTTTTGTGCATTATTGTCCTCATTGGTCAGTGAGGTTTGCGAGTGGTCGAAACGTCCCTCATCTATTTTGCCGATTGATGTACTTCCCTATCTTTGAACTTGTTTACGTTTTCCATTGCCCCCAACACAAACCAGATGCCATTCATTAACTAGTGGTAGCAACGATTTTCTAACGTTGGTTTATCTCGACAACGGAATGACTGTAGGGAGAGTGGCCGACCTTAAAATCAATCTGACTTCGACGCACACATCGACACGCCACCTTGCACCTTGCACCCCCAACCTGGTGGCACAAGCACCCCAGGCTGGGAAACCGTGCCATTCGGCATGTGGATATTTTTTTATTCATTGTGGATATTCAATGTGATTCGGCCACATGATGTCAACACTGAATACCTACAGTACTTCCGTACATTGCTTTCAATAATCGGACCTCCGGCGTCAAAGCACAAATAACGCGTGAAGTCTCAATGCAGATGATCTTTCATGTCAAAGAGTCAAAGACGGTCAACGATACTCGTGGACACATCCCATTAATTGTGGCGTAATCCTCGCGGGGATATCGTGAGGGCAGTCAAACTGTAGTTGGATAATCTGATACTGACGTGAAATTATCCTCCAACGAGACAGTAACGCGTCACGGGGCTTAACCCACCCTATTGCATCACTTAACATTGACAAGGTTATCACTCCCTTGATACTTATCAACTTGAGATCGGCCTTTGACGTAATCGATACCACCCACAAATGTTGGAGCAGTGGTGAAAATAGCCCGGACTTCTCTCGGTTCATGTTAGCATGCCGTTAAGTGAGGACGCTAGTGGCGATATGTCTACACGATACTTGTCCAAGTCTGTTTGATACAACTAGCAGATGTTTGGTGCTTATCTGAATGTTTGCATGTAATGTGGTGTGCTGGGTTGGACAAATAGTGCTACAGGTTGTGGGGGTGGTGCTACAGGTTGGAGGGGAGGTGCTACAGGTTGAAGGGGTGGTGCTACAGGTCTCAGGTGGGGGCTACAAATTGGGGTTTGTGATACATGTTGAAGGGGAGGTCTACATGTTGATGTGGTGCTACAGGTTGGGGGTGGTGCTACATGTGGGGGAGGTGTTACATGCTCGAGACGTGTTGCTACTTCTGGAGGGGTGGTGCTACATGTTGGAGGAAATGCTACATGTTGAAAGGTGAGCTACAGGTTTGAGGTTGGTTTCTACAGGTTTGAGGAGATGTTACAGGTTTGAGGAGGTGCTAAAAGCTCTTGAGTAATGACGTTACTTTAATGAATACAGATTTTGTATTTTAACATCAATAATTTGGTTTTGTGAAGTGAATAAATTAAACCCCTCAAAACAACGAAGCCAACGAACCTTTTAGGTAAGACCCGGTTCGTAACATACCATAACATCGTCCAGTGTCCACAATGATATCTCCACTCATCGTCTCGTATCGCTAGATCAACATTCTGATCATGTGTCTACAAAGACAAAATCATCAAGTTTCTACAACATCGTGTCTCCAGTGGTGATTTGAAAACTGTCTATTTTGTACGGTACTCTGTCTGATGTTATCATACTTCTGTTGGCGTCCTCTGCTTTCATATTGAATCTTTGCCGATGAGGAAACTTTCTGTCTCACTTAAGGGAATTTTACCGACTGGTTGCTTCTATTTGAGGCCAAACTCGAATCTGTGGTTGGTCATTTTTGACAAACACGTCCTCCGCTTTGACAGAGATCTTATCCAGAATATAACAAAAGTGTGTTGGGTTGTTTTTTTTTATGTTGTTGTTTATTTTGAGAATCACTGTTATGTTTTCCTTATAATGCCGACTCGTTGCTATTTGAGACGTTATCTTAGCTCCTGTGTCCGGGCCTTAAGGCTGGTGTCGGATTCCCACAGACTTTTGCAGGGGGTAAGGCTCCTACAGTCCACGAGGAAGGGCTGCAACAGTCAGGGAGAAAAGGACTTCTACAGTCAATAAGGAAGGGCGCCTGGAGTCAATAAGGAAGGGTTCCTACAGTCAATAAGGAAGGGTTCCTGCTGTCAATAAGGAAGGACTCCTGCAGTCAATAAGGAAGGATTCCTACAGTCAATAAGTAAGGGCTCCTGCAGTCAATAAGGAAGGGCTCCTCCAGGACTCCTACAGTCAATAAGGAAGCGCGCCTACTGTCAATTAGGAAGGGCTCCTATAGGACTCCTACAGTCAATAAGGAAGGGCCCCTATAGGACTCCTGCAGTCAATAAGGAAGGACTCCTATAGGACTCCTACAGTCAATAAGGAAGGGCCCCTATAGGACTCCTACAGTCGATAAGGAAGGGCTCCTATAGGACTCCTACAGCCAATAGGGAAGGGCTCCTATAGTACTCCTACAGTCACTAAGGAAAGGTTGCTACAGTCAATAAGAAAGGGCTGCTGCAGTCAATAAGGAAGAGTTCCTAAAGGCATCTTTGTCATAGTTTCAAAATGAAATACCATGTTTTTTGTTTATTTCACATACCTAAGGTTATGTATAACAAAAAGTTTTCCATATTGAGTTCCAAATATGTGAACATGATAAATTATTTTCTGACTCATTCAGGCTTTGTTTATGGACACTGTTAGAAATGTTTTAATTTCAATGGTCAGGGGAGATACGGTCTGTCATGGTCAGTTAAGGAGACAAATTAGGTGGCTAGCTCGGTGGGGAAAACAACAAGGAGTCGGACATCGATTTGCGGGCATTTCTGAGACATAAGTGGTCAGTTCTAGGATTTATTGATCAATGTGTGGAATATGAAATAGGTTTATGGATATGTTCGAGTGGTGGCTCTTGTTGGATGGGTTGGGGGGGGGGGTTATTCCTCATACACCCCACCGATCACTGAGCGATTTCATTTATTTAGGGATGGGCTCCTGCAGACCATATGAGCTTACAGACTATGTGAGCTTACAGACCTCTTGAGCTTACAGACCACGTGAGCTAACAGACAAGGTGAGCTCACTAGATCTAATTCTAAACTATGAAGAAGATACTATGTATTACATTTAACGCTGTCTCTATAATAATTGTCTTTGTGATCGCCAGTTAATATAGAATTTAATTCTTTTTAAATAATGTTTTATCGCCACTCTAAAAGAGATATTCCAGATAATGAGTAACTCGGGTTTAAGATGTAAGATTGTCTTCAATGCTAGTAGACAAAACAACGTGACACTGTAAATAGAATAAATCATCTCACATGGTGAGTTGGACACTGGCAGGAAACAAAGCGTGGGCCATTCTTTTAAAGACGTATCACATTGGAAATAAAGTTGATGCTTAGTTGAAAATTTTCAGAAATTAAATTAAAAATTGTTTGAGGAGATGACTGTAACGAAATCTGTTGAGCTAAATCCAAGTTTTCCCGCTGCTCCTATCAGTCAGGATTTGTCCCGTCAAACACGGCAGATTTCGCGGAAAGTTGTACGAATTTGCACGGACCTGTCCCGATAAAGGATAAGATTCGTTTTTTTTTTGTTTTTGTTTTTTAAATATTGGGTTTTGTTTGTAGATTCAATGTTGCATGAGCGGTTAAATTTGGCAAAATGTATGTAATGAAAAGATAAAAAATAATATATATATATATAATAATATAGCTCATATAATCTGCTTATTCAGTTTCAAAAATGTAATTGTCAACTTAGTTCAGGATTTGAATATAACGGCCCGAATGTGACCCGCAAAGTCCATTTCAAACTTAGTTCATTTGAACGTGAGTTTAAATTTATGGTTAACGTACATGTCGGGCAAGGTGTTTAGACTACTGCATGCTTTCACTCATGGGTTTTCCGTTACATGGTACTGTGTACTGATTGTATTTGATGTTTCTACTGTGTACTGATTGTATTTGATGTTTCTACTGTGTACTGAGTGTATTTGAGGTTTCTACTGTGTACTGATTGTATTTGATGTTTCTACTGTGTACTGATTGTAGTTGATCTTTCTACTGTGTACTGATTGTTGTTGATGTTTCTACTGCGTGCTGATTGTATTTGATGTTTCGAAAGTATGTAATATTGACTGATGATAATATTTGAGGTCATATTAATATTTTTGCCGTTCTTTCTCAAAATCTTTGTAGCACAAAATTGTGAGATGTCATATTCATGCAGGTGTGACAAAATAACTTAGGTGACATTTTTTTCCAGTGTGAAACTATTTCAGATATGACAATCGTCCGTTGTGAAATATTTCCGATATGAAAATCCTGTCGATGTAACAATTGTCAGACATTTTTTCTATTGTTATTACTTTGTATTTGCAAAAATATATAATGCTACGACCAGTGTGACAATACCGTCACTAGAGACTATACCAAGAGTAGTAAATAGCTGTCAAGTGAATGTGACTTTGCAAAGCAAGTGCCGCTTAACAACAGTCCCCAAATCCTCTTCACGTCACGTGGTATGGCAAGTGTGTGTGTGGGGGGGGGGGCATGTCACTCAAAAGATTCGCTAGAACATGTTTGTGGTGCTGTGATAGAAAACAAGACTATTTTAAAGGACCAGCATCAATAGATCCATTGTTTAGAAATAACATATTTGTGGTGCTGTGATAGAAAACAAGACTATTTTAAAGGACCAGCATCAATAGATCCATTGTTTAGAAATAACATGTTTGTGGTGCTGTGATAGAAAACAAGACTATTTTAAAGGACCAGCATCAATAGATCCATTGTTTAGAAATAACATGTTTGTGGTGCTGTGATAGAAAACAAGACTATTTTAAAGGACCAGCATCAATAGATCCATTGCTTAGAAATAACATGTTTGTGGTGCTGTGATAGAAAACAAGACTATTTTAAAGGACCAGCATCAATAGATCCATTGTTTAGAAATAACATGTTTGTGGTGCTGTGATAGAAAACAAGACTATTTTAAAGGACCAGCATCAATAGATCCATTGCTTAGAAATAACATGTTTGTGGTGCTGTGATAGAAAACAAGACTATTTTAAAGGACCACCATCAATAGATCCATTGTTTAGAAATAACATGTTTGTGGTGCTGTGATAGAAAACAAGACTATTTTAAAGGACAAGCATCAATAGATCCATTGCTTAGAAATAACATGTTTGTGGTGCTGTGATAGAAAACAAGACTATTTTAAAGGACCAGCATCAATAGATCCATTGTTTAGAAATAACATGTTTGTGATGCTGTGATAGAAAACAAGACTATTTTAAAGGACCAGCATCAATAGATCCATTGCTTAGAAATAACATGTTTGTGGTGCTGTGCTAGAAAACAAGACTATTTTAAAGGACCAGCATCAATAGATCCATTGTTTAGAAATAACATGTTTGTGGTGCTGTGATAGAAAACAAGACTATTTTAAAGGACCAGCATCAATAGATCCATTGTTTAGAAATAACATGTTTGTGGTGCTGTGATAGAAAACAAGACTATTTTAAAGGACCAGCATCAATAGATCCATTGCTTAGAAATAACATGTTTGTGGTGCTGTGATAGAAAACAAGACTATTTTAAAGGACCAGCATCAATAGATCCATTGTTTAGAAATAACATGTTTGTGGTGCTGTGATAGAAAAAAAGACTATTTTAAAGGACCAGCATCAATAGATCCATTGTTTAGAAATAACATGTTTGTGGTGCTGTGATAGAAAACAAGACTATTTTAAAGGACCAGCATCAATAGATCCATTGTTTAGAAATAACATATTTGTGGTGCTGTGATAGAAAACAGGACTATTTTAAAGGACCAGCATCAATAGATCCATTGTTTAGACATAACATGTTTGTGGTGCTGTGATAGAAAACAAGACTATTTTAAAGGACCAGCATCAATAGATCCATTGTTTAGAAATAACATGTTTGTGGTGCTGTGATAGAAAAAAAGACTATTTTAAAGGACCAGCATCAATAGATCCATTGTTTAGAAATAACATGTTTGTGGTGCTGTGATAGAAAACAGGACTATTTTAAAGGACCAGCATCAATAGATCCATTGTTTAGAAATAACATATTTGTGGTGCTGTGATAGAAAACAGGACTATTTTAAAGGACCAGCATCAATAGATCCATTGTTTAGAAATAACATGTTTGTGGTGCTGTGATAGAAAACAAGACTATTTTAAAGGACCACCATCAATAGATCCATTGTTTAGAAATAACATGTTTGTGGTGCTGTGATAGAAAACAAGACTATTTTAAAGGACCAGCATCAATAGATCCATTGTTTAGAAATAACATGTTTGTGGTGCTGTGATAGAAAACAAGACTATTTTAAAGGACCAGCATCAATAGATCCATTGTTTAGAAATAACATGTTTGTGGTGCTGTGATAGAAAACAAGACTATTTTAAAGGACCAGCATCAATAGATCCATTGTTTAGAAATAACATGTTTGTGGTGCTGTGATAGAAAACAAGACTATTTTAAAGGACCAGCATCAATAGATCCATTGTTTAGAAATAACATGTTTGTGGTGCTGTGATAGAAAACAAGACTATTTTAAAGGACCAGCATCAATAGATCCATTGTTTAGAAATAACATGTTTGTGGTGCTGTGATAGAAAACAAGACTATTTTAAAGGACCAGCATCAATAGATCCATTGTTTAGAAATAACATGTTTGTGGTGCTGTGATAGAAAACAAGACTATTTTAAAGGACCAGCATCAATAGATCCATTGTTTAGAAATAACATGTTTGTGGTGCTGTGATAGAAAACAAGACTATTTTAAAGGACCAGCATCAATAGATCCATTGTTTAGAAATAACATGTTTGTGGTGCTGTGATAGAAAACAAGACTATTTTAAAGGACCAGCATCAATAGATCCATTGTTTAGAAATAACATGTTTGTGGTGCTGTGATAGAAAACAAGACTATTTTAAAGGACCAGCATCAATAGATCCATTGTTTAGAAATAACATGTTTGTGGTGCTGTGATAGAAAACAAGACTATTTTAAAGGACCAGCATCAATAGATCCATTGTTTAGAAATAACATGTTTGTGGTGCTGTGATAGAAAACAAGACTATTTTAAAGGACCAGCATCAATAGATCCATTGTTTAGAAATAACATGTTTGTGGTGCTGTGATAGAAAACAAGACTATTTTAAAGGACCAGCATCAATAGATCCATTGTTTAGAAATAACATGTTTGTGGTGCTGTGATAGAAAACAAGACTATTTTAAAGGACCAGCATCAATAGATCCATTGTTTAGAAATAACATGTTTGTGGTGCTGTGATAGAAAACAAGACTATTTTAAAGGACCAGCATCAATAGATCCATTGTTTAGAAATAACATGTTTGTGGTGCTGTGATAGAAAACAAGACTATTTTAAAGGACCAGCATCAATAGATCCATTGTTTAGAAATAACATGTTTGTTGTGCTGTGATAGAAAACAAGACTATTTTAAAGGACCAGCATCAATAGATCCATTGTTTAGACATAACATGTTTGTGGTGCTGTGATAAAAAACAAGACTATTTTAAAGGACCAGCATCAATAGATCCATTGTTTAGAAATAACATGTTTGTGGTGCTGTGATAGAAAACAAGACTATTTTAAAGGACCAGCATCAATAGATCCATTGTTTAGAAATAACATGTTTGTGGTGCTGTGATAGATAACAGGACTATTTTAAAGGACCAGCATCAATAGATCCATTGTTTAGACATAACATGTTTGTGGTGTTGTGATAGAAAACAAGACTATTTTAAAGGACCAGCATCAATAGATCCATTGTTTAGAAATAACATGTTTGTGGTGCTGTGATAGAAAACAAGACTATTTTAAAGGACCAGCATCAATATATCCATTGCTTAGAAATAACATGTTTGTGGTGCTGTGATAGAAAACAAGACTATTTTAAAGGACCAGCATCAATAGATCAATTGCTTAGAAATAAAATGTTTGTGGTGCTGTGATAGAAAACAAGACTATTTTAAAGGACCAGCATCAATAGATCCATTGTTTAGAAATAACATGTTTTGGTGCTGTGATAGAAAACAAGACTATTTTAAAGGACCAGCATCAATAGATCCATTGTTTAGAAATAACATGTTTGTGGTGCTGTGATAGAAAACAAGACTATTTTAAAGGACCAGCATCAATAGATCCATTGTTTAGAAATAACATGTTTGTGGTGCTGTGATAGAAAACAAGACTATTTTAAAGGACCAGCATCAATAGATCCATTGTTTAGAAATAACATGTTTGTGGTGCTGTGATAGAAAACAAGACTATTTTAAAGGACCAGCATCAATAGATCCATTGTTTAGAAATAACATGTTTGTGGTGCTGTGATAGAAAACAAGACTATTTTAAAGGACCAGCATCAATAGATCCATTGTTTAGAAATAACATGTTTGTGGTGCTGTGATAGAAAACAAGACTATTTTAAAGGACCAGCATCAATAGATCCATTGTTTAGAAATAACATGTTTGTGGTGCTGTGATAGAAAACAAGACTATTTTAAAGGACCAGCATCAATAGATCCATTGTTTAGAAATAACATGTTTGTGGTGCTGTGATAGAAAACAAGACTATTTTAAAGGACCAGCATCAATAGATCCATTGTTTAGAAATAACATGTTTGTGGTGCTGTGATAGAAAACAAGACTATTTTAAAGGACCAGCATCAATAGATCCATTGTTTAGAAATAACATGTTTGTGGTGCTGTGATAGAAAACAAGACTATTTTAAAGGACCAGCATCAATAGATCCATTGTTTAGAAATAACATGTTTGTGGTGCTGTGATAGAAAACAAGACTATTTTAAAGGACCAGCATCAATAGATCCATTGTTTAGAAATAACATGTTTGTGGTGCTGTGATAGAAAACAAGACTATTTTAAAGGACCAGCATCAATAGATCCATTGTTTAGAAATAACATGTTTGTGGTGCTGTGATAGAAAACAAGACTATTTTAAAGGACCAGCATCAATAGATCCATTGTTTAGAAATAACATGTTTGTGGTGCTGTGATAGAAAACAAGACTATTTTAAAGGACCAGCATCAATAGATCCATTGTTTAGAAATAACATGTTTGTGGTGCTGTGATAGAAAACAAGACTATTTTAAAGGACCAGCATCAATAGATCCATTGTTTAGAAATAACATGTTTGTGGTGCTGTGATAGAAAACAAGACTATTTTAAAGGACCAGCATCAATAGATCCATTGTTTAGAAATAACATGTTTGTGGTGCTGTGATAGAAAACAAGACTATTTTAAAGGACCAGCATCAATAGATCCATTGTTTAGACATAACATGTTTGTGGTGCTGTGATAAAAAACAAGACTATTTTAAAGGACCAGCATCAATAGATCCATTGTTTAGAAATAACATGTTTGTGGTGCTGTGATAGAAAACAAGACTATTTTAAAGGACCAGCATCAATACATCCATTGTTTAGAAATAACATATTTGTGGTGCTGTGATAGATAACAGGACTATTTTAAAGGACCAGCATCAATAGATCCATTGTTTAGACATAACATGTTTGTGGTGTTGTGATAGAAAACAAGACTATTTTAAAGGACCAGCATCAATAGATCCATTGTTTAGAAATAACATGTTTGTTGTGCTGTGATAGAAAACAAGACTATTTTAAAGGACCAGCATCAATAGATCCATTGCTTAGAAATAGCATGTTTGTGGTGCTGTGATAGAAAACAAGACTATTTTAAAGGACCAGCATCAATAGATCCATTGCTTAGAAATAACATGTTTGTGGTGCTGTGATAGAAAACAAGACTATTTTAAAGGACCAGCATCAATAGATCTATTGTTTAGAAATAACATGTTTGTGGTGCTGTGATAGAAAACAAGACTATTTTAAAGGACCAGCATCAATAGATCCATTGTTTAGAAATAACATGTTTGTGGTGCTGTGCTAGAAAACAAGACTATTTTAAAGGACCAGCATCAATAGATCCATTGTTAAGAAATAACATATTTGTGGTGCTGTGATAGAAAACAAGACTATTTTAAAGGACCAGCATCAATAGATCCATTGTTTAGACATAACATGTTTGTGGTGCTGTGATAGAAAACAAGACTATTTTAAAGGACCAGCATCAATAGATCCATTGTTTAGAAATAACATGTTTGTGGTGCTGTGATAGAAAACAAGACTATTTTAAAGGACCAGCATCAATAGATCCATTGCTTAGAAATAACATGTTTGTGGTGCTGTGATAGAAAACAAGACTATTTTAAAGGACCAGCATCAATAGATCCATTGTTTAGAAATAACATGTTTTGGTGCTGTGATAGAAAACAAGACTATTTTAAAGGACCAGCATCAATAGATCCATTGCTTAGAAATAACATGTTTGTGGTGCTGTGATAGAAAACAAGACTATTTTAAAGGACCAGCATCAATAGATCCATTGTTTAGAAATAACATGTTTGTGGTGCTGTGATAGAAAACAAGACTATTTTAAAGGACCAGCACCAATAGATCCATTGTTTAGAAATAACATGTTTGTGGTGCTGTGATAGAAAACAAGACTATTTTAAAGGACCAGCATCAATAGATCCATTGCTTAGAAATAAAATGTTTGTGGTGATGTGATAGAAAACAAGACTATTTTAAAGGACCAGCATCAATAGATCCATTGCTTAGAAATAACATGTTTGTGGTGCTGTGATAGAAAACAAGACTATTTTAAAGGACAAGCATCAATAGATCCATTGTTTAGAAATAACATGTTTGTGGTGCTGTGATAGAAAACAAGACTATTTTAAAGGACCAGCATCAATAGATCCATTGTTAAGAAATAACATATTTGTGGTGCTGTGATAGAAAACAAGACTATTTTAAAGGACCAGCATCAATAGATCCATTGTTTAGACATAACATGTTTGTGGTGCTGTGATAGAAAACAAGACTATTTTAAAGGACCAGCATCAATAGATCCATTGCTTAGAAATAACATGTTTGTGGTGCTGTGATAGAAAACAAGACTATTTTAAAGGACCAGCATCAATAGATCCATTGTTTAGAAATAACATGTTTGTGGTGCTGTGATAGAAAACAAGACTATTTTAAAGGACCAGCATCAATAGATCCATTGTTTAGAAATAACATGTTTGTGGTGCTGTGATAGAAAACAAGACTATTTTAAAGGACCAGCATCAATAGATCCATTGTTTAGAAATAACATGTTTGTGGTGCTTTGATAAAAAACAAGACTATTTTAAAGGATCAGCATCAATAGATCCATTGTTTAGAAATAACATGTTTGTGGTGCTGTGATAGAAAACAAGACTATTTTAAAGGACCAGCATCAATAGATCCATTGTTTAGAAATAACATGTTTGTGGTGCTTTGATAAAAAACAAGACTATTTTAAAGGATCAGCATCAATAGATCCATTGTTTAGAAATAACATGTTTGTGGTGCTGTGATAGAAAACAAGACTATTTTAAAGGACCAGCATCAATAGATCCATTGTTTAGAAATAACATGTTTGTGGTGCTGTGATAGAAAACAACACTATTTTAAAGGACCAGCATCAATAGATCCATTGTTTAGAAATGACATTTTTGTGGTGCTGTGATAGAAAACAAGACTATTTTAAAGGACCAGCATCAATAGATCCATTGTTTAGAAATAACATGTTTGTGGTGCTGTGATAGAAAACAAGACTATTTTAAAGGACCAGCATCAATAGATCCATTG
>CAXITT010000561.1:279745-294838 GCA_964033795.1 Lymnaea stagnalis
TGTTTTTTTTTTTTTTTTTTTTTTTTTTTTGTTTTTGGGGTTTTTTTTTGTTTTTGTTGTTTTTTTTTTTTTTGGGGGGGGGGGTCATTTGTGATGCTATCATGGCATTTTCTAAATAGAATTAAATAGGCAACCAAACACAACAGGTTTTTTTCCTCGGAATTTTTTATTGATTTTTTTTTTCACACTCACGTGAACGTTTCTTTTTAAATCCATTCACTATTGGATATATTAGTTATCCAAAACGCGAGACGCGACAAGTTTTTTTTTTTTTACAAGTTTAGAAACAAATTTGATGGAAACATCTATTTAAAGTGTTCCAATTGGATCGAATCCGCGAAATTTCAGGTATCGGCATGACGCCACCTTAACTAATTAGCTGTTAGATTTTGATACGCGTCTTTTCAATTTCACCTGAATGGGAGTGACGCTGATGTGCCGACGCTGGCACATGAGACACGCATCAATGAGTGAAAACAGTGATCTAAAAATACTGCTTGCCACAGTAAGCCAAACATAGAGCATTTGGATCATCTCGTTTTGAAAACCTACACCTTGAAAGACAGCAATGTTGAAAGACAGCAATGTTGAAAAAGTCAATGTTGAAAGACGGCATGCTGAAAAACTTAAATTGTGCAAGACGACAATGTTGAAAAACGTCAATGTTGAAAGGTGACAATGTTGAAAGGTGACAATGTTGAAAGGTGACAATGTTGAAAGGTGACAATGTTGAAAGGTGACAATGTTGAAATGTGACAATTTTAAAAAAAAGTCAATGATAGAAATGGGCACGGCTGAAAAAACCTTGTCGTAACGAAATGACGCAAAGCGGTTAATTGCAGCGGGTTCTAGAGTCCAATGATGATCCACGGGGATCCGCCTATGTCCATGATGATCCACGGGGATCCGCCTATGCCCATGATGATCCAAGGAGATCCACCCATAACCATGATCATCCACGGGGATCCGCCTATGTCCATGATGATCCACGGGGATCCGCCTATGCCCATGATGATCCAAGGAGATCCACCCACAACCATGATGATCCACGGGGATCCGCCTATGTCCATGATGATCCACGGCGATCCGCCTATGCCCATGATGATCCAAGGAGATCCACCCATAACCATGATGATCCACGGGGATCCGCCTATGTCCATGATGATCCACGGGGATCCGCCTATGCCCATGATGATCCAAGGAGATCCACCCATAACCATGATGATCCACGGGGATCCGCCTATGTCCATGATGATCCACGGGAATCCACCAATGCCCATGATGATCTACTGGGATCCGCCTATGTACATGATGATCTACTGGGATACGCCTATGTCCATGATAATCTACTGGGATCCGCCTATGTCCATGATGATCTACTGGGATCCGCTTATGTCCATGATGATCTCTGGTATCTGCCTATGTCCATGATGATCTACTGGGATACGCCTATGCCCATGTTAGTAATGATACCCAAAGCGACCCAGTAAATGAAGAAAATAATTTCCTTCGCCTATTGACTGGTTCTGACATTTTATCGAAATACAAACACTGCAATACTGCGGTAGACATATAGATCTTGGTTTCACATTTCTCATTCAGGAAGGCAAGGACAGTGCACTTTAGGGATATCCTGATTACTGATGTCTGAGGAATGTTTCTTTCTTTCTTCTCTCTGCGCAGAAACTTTGCGTTTACTCCTGTCATCGGAGGGCAACCCATGTTCCATAAAAAGGAAAGGGGCAACCTCCGGCCCGTGGGCAACCTTTACACCATCTTGTCAATCACCAGCTGACAATTTCTGACACTTGATGTCTCTAGAGTGAACTTATGACAATAATTAGCATCGCTAAAACTATTAAAAGTGTGCTTCGCTTGATTGCAGCTAAACGTCGGATGTCGACATAATCCGCCATCAACCAGAAAGACAAGCATTCAAACGATGCAGTCTAATAGAATTTATATGATCTTGTTACGCCCAGCTGATGTAAGTGGGAATAGTTAGCAAGTGTTACTTTAGAAGGGTCAAAAACCCAGTAGAGCAAGTGTGGTTGGTGCCACCCGGTGCGGGACAAATTTGTGTGCCACCCCCTTCCAGGAACAAAAAATTATTTATGCAGTTGGCAGAAAATACCAAACCTAATATAAAGATAAAAGTGCCGCCCTTGGTGAGTACCCGCTCTGTACCACTTTCCTACGCCACTGCAACCACCATCCCGTGTAAACTTAAAGCTAAACATATTATGCCAAACGTTTTTTTTATTAGCATTATTACTCTACCATAGGGTGAGTCTAGAAAAAAATGGCGGTATATTCAGGAACAAGAGCATTTGGCCCGGATAACGGATACTGAGAAAAATTGGCTTGGAGAGTTCTGGGAATGAATGAGAGTCGCATAGTGGAGAGAAAAATACATCAGCAAAAGCTTGTGTATGAGGGTGTAGTAGATTTGTGTGTGTGTAAGAGGTTTTGGGGTGTGTGTTGAATGTCCATGGACGGAGCGATAATCGACAGACAACACTATTTGGCACTTCCGGACCCACAGTGGACGCAGACGCGATCTAGGTGGTCGCCCCATGATGCCGTGGGTTATCCGGTTGTGCCAGGTTAAATGGGATTTCTCCGGTCACGTGGACAACATCTTGGGTAGTCGTCCTTGTTGAAATAACGGTATGTAATAGTTCAGTCGTCCTGGTGTCCTTAACTTCCCCGCCAATGGAAAGACTCGGAGATTATTTTGACTCTACCGTGAGACGAGTGGGTGATGGTGAACGCACAAGGTGGGGGGGATGTTACTAAATGGTATGTAAGCCTCTACAGCAGGCGTCATAACATAACTGCAATATCAGAGAAGAGTGATGCCGCTTTCCTTGCATAGTTAAGATGAGTATTACATAGAGAAGGGGGGAAAGAAAGTCTTTTAAACAAGAAAGAAGAGACAAGTATTGATTAGTAAAATATAAAATAATAAATAAAATATTAATTTTAAACTTAAGTTTATTGGACAGAGAACGAACACTAAGGCAAGAGAACCTTAACCTAGGGTGCCAGCACCGCCTGGGGGTTGGGTAGCAGAGTCAGTAGGTGCGGAAAGAGCCAGAAAATCGGGTTTATTTGCATTTTGGTCGTGCGATACGGGAAATGTTTTGATACAAAAGGGGAGGGGCCGCTGCATGAAATTTAAGAACCCCTAACAGCGAATCGGATGTTAAATCAACATTGACAAAAAGGCTCTTACTTCTGTTAGGAAGTCTGCATACGAAACAACTTAGGCTACTTTTTTATTGTTTTTAATCCTTTAAGCTAAACTACGATCCTTAGTGTGTGCCTCAGGCTTGCCTGATGTGTATCTGATATGTGTCTGATGTGTGTCTGAAGTGTGTCTGATATGTCTGATATGTGCCTTGTGTGTGCCTCAGGCTTGCCTGATGTGTGTCTGATATGTTCCTGGTGTGTTCCTCAGGCTTGCCTGATGTGTGCCATTATGTGTATCTGATGTGTGTCTGATGACTGATGTGTGTCTGATGTGTGTTTGATGTGTGTCTGATGTGTATATGATGTGTGTCTAATATGTTAATGGTGTGTGCCTCAGGCTTCCCTGATGTGTGTCTGATGTGGGTCTGATGTATGTCTGATGTGAGTCTGATGTGTGTCTGATGTGTGTCTGATGTGTGTCTGATATGTTTCTGGTGTGTGCCTCAGGGTTGCCTGATGTGTATATGATGTGTGTCTGATGTGTGTCTGATATGTTCCTGGTGTGTGCCTCAGGGTTGCCTGATGTGTATCTAATGTGTGTCTGATGTGTGTCTGATATCTTCCTGGTGTGTGCCTCAGGGTTGCCTGATGTGTGTCTGTTACGCACTGACTTGTATTGGGAGAAATTAATATCCTATTTTAATTTTAATTGGCTCGTTGTAAACAGTGCCTAACAAAGGACGATACCATAGAGACAACAATATTAAATATACGACCCAAAACAGTTTCTAGTTACAATTAATTAAGATTTATTATGTCTTAAGATAATTACAAAAGAAAATATAATTACAATCTTCAATTTACAGTATGGTAGATCTTGTACCGGTACACAGTTAACACAGTTAGAATAATGTGCCAATAAATAATGCGAAATAAACACATATGAGCACACAAATACACAAAGAATAAAACACGCCTCGTAATGTTAAGAAAATCTATCTGAAAATCTCCCTCCTTCCGAGCCTGTCAATCCCTTATATAGGTGGGTCTACCGACGCCTAAGCCCTGCCTTCGACAAGCTACATGGCATTTCTAGAACCATCAGATTCATTCTAAAAAACACTACTTGGAACAGATTAATTATTTTTAGTAGTTGGCGGCGTAAACAAGAATACATCAAAGGCCTAAGCCGCACCCCTTTGTGAACACAGCGTCTCATGCGGGGTCAATCAGAGGGCACGCACGAGAAAAATTATGTAAACAAGCTCTCTATAACAGTGTCTGATATGTTCCTTGTGTGTGCCTCAGGGTTTCCTGAGGTGTGTCTGAAGTGTGTCTGATGTGAGTCTGATATGTGCCTGGTGTATGTCTGGGGTTTGCCTGATATGTGCATGTTTTATGCCTGATGTGTGTCTGATCTTGCCTGATGTGTGTCTGATCTTGCCTGGTGTGTGTCTGATCTTGCCTGATGTGTGTCTGATCTTGCCTGATGTGTGTCTGATCTTGCCTGATGTGTGTCTGATCTTGCCTGGTGTGTGTCTGATCTTGCCTGGTGATCAACCTTGTTACTTGCACACAAATTCAATTGTGGTTTTTTTCAACTAAAACTTCCCAAAAAAGAATGGTTTTTCCCCACGTGGGTTGGGGGGTTGGGGGTGGGGGGCAGGTAGAAATAAATAAGTGAAATGTCATGCTTGAAATCCATTCTCTTGTTTTTTTCCCCGTGGTATTTTTACATCAACTAAACTCAAACATGTATTTCTTTTCTGTCCTTAAATTAAAGACCCATTTTTCCCTCTACAAATAACAAAAGGAACATACACCCCAATGAGGACTTTTATGGCTCTATAATTTTTTTTTTTAAATAGATCTTTCGGTGTATAAGATAGTGTGTACTAACTACAAGAGGATAATGTTGCGTGTTACTATAATCAGCTATAATTATGAATGTCTAAGACATCACTTTTATGCTGGAGACTTGTCTTTCAATGATGTCGCAACTCCCATAGTCTCACTAAGCAACAATTCCATCTTGCCATTCCCAATTATGTGTTCCGCCCACCGACAACTCCGTACAAATAGTTTTTTTTATTTTCTCACTGTTCATTAATAGAAGGTTAACCAGCTCTCTGAGATTGCTCTGTTATTTTTCCCTTGCGTGGGACCACCTTTACACACTCCTAAGCAATAACTTTCAATAACTTTACATTATCTGCATTGTCTTTAAGAGGGCACTAAGCGAGTTCCGGGGAAGGGTAAAAAAAATCTATAGTCGATCTACAATTACCTACATCGCTGCATGCTTGACATAGACCGAAGCCATGCTAAGATTTCACCACGCGTCGAGCGCCGTGACATCAAATCGATTGTGGAAAGCTATGAGTCAAGATTGTCTTGGATTACTGTCTTTGCTGTACCACTGGCACCATTATTTGAGTCAAGAGTGTCTTGGATTACTGTCTTTGCTGTACCACTGGCACCGTTATTTGAGTCAAGAGTGTCCTGGATTACTGTCTTTGCTCTACCCCTGGCACCGTTATTTGAGTGAAGAATCTCCTGGATTACTGTCTTTGCTGTACCACTGGCACTGTTACTTGAGCCCAGGTACACTCGACTTAAAACTACATGTACTTGACTAATCGGTTAGCGTCGAGAGATGTTGAAGACGGAGAGATGTTGAGTAGCAGCTATTTAGTTGTGGAGAAAACCATTTATGTTTGGGGAGAAGTGTGTGGATTATATGGAAATGTTTACCCAGAAGGCAATTGCTGTTTTCCCAATGATGTTAAGATATTGGCACGTGAGTGGGGACACGTTTATATACCGTAAAAAAGGGGGGGGGGAATGATACAAGGTACTCAACGATAGTAAATGACTCGCTAGCATTTGATTCGTTGAACACAAAATGGGTTGGAGCCCAATGCTAATCCTATTATTAGTCGCCTTCTATAACGACTACAAGCGATGCGGCAGTGGGTAAGTTGTGGCTCCTGCTGAGCTTCATAACCCCGTAGCCATGACGGAGGCACGTGAAGAGGTGTCCTTGACAGAGGAGCTCAGAAACACAGCAAGAAGTGAACAGAGCTGGGGGGGGGGGAGGGATAGCTCAGAACTGGGATAAATGGTCAGAATCCGTGAATGCCTAATGCAATACTAGGAGCTAATGAGGAACAGAAGAAGTGGCTCAACATAATGGAAAATAGAGGGAGAGGGGGGGGGGGGGGGGGAGGGATAGCTCAGAACTGGGATAAATGGTCAGAATCCGTGAATGCCTAATGCAATACTAGGAGCTAATGAGGAACAGAAGAAGTGGCTCAACATAATGGAAAATAGAGGGAGGAATGGAAAATAAGAGTCAAGGTCGTAATGTACGAGCTAAGATACATCAACACACCCCCCTCTCCATCTAAGCACCCACCCATTCCCGCCTCACCCCATGAAATCCTCACACGCAATCATCGCATGCTTAAGTGATTGAATGCCAACCAGGGGGTCAATTATAAGAGATTGACTGATTGAATTCAGCCATGTCAACGCTGAAAAGGTCTTGCTGGGGAAAAAATACATTATAATCAAGACCATTTTAAAAAAATCATAATTTCCTTTTCAAGGAACTGACAAACAATCCATTTTCATCAGCTTATTGGATTATGGATTAATCGTGGCGTCAATCCACCATTTACTGCCACCATGGATTGCCACAATCTAAGCACAGGCGGTTCATCTCGTTACGCTCTACTATACGAATGTATTTAGCCGGAAAATGAGGTAAAACTGCTGACGCAGTATTGGGAAACAGGTGAAGCCTATAACATAGCACGGGCCAGTCCCAACGTCCAGGTGAAGCCTGTAACATAGCACGGACCAGTCCCAACGTCCAGGTGAAGCCTATAACATAGCACGGGCCAGTCCCAACGTCCAGGTGAAGCCTATAACATAGCACGGGCCAGTCCCAACGTCCAGGTGAAGCCTATAACATAGCACGGGCCAGTCCCAACGTCCAGGTGAAGCCTGTAACATAGCACGGGCCAGTCCCAACGTCCAGGTGAAGCCTATAACATAGCACGGGCCAGTCTCAACGTCCAGGTGAAGCCTATAACATAGCACGGGCCAGTCCTAACGTCCAGGTGAAGCCTGTAACATAGCACATTCTCCCTAATTCAACCTCTCTTCCATTCTGCCTCATTCAACCTCTCTTCCATTCTCCCTCATTTAACCTCTCTTCCATTATCCCTAATTCAATCTCTCTTCCATTCTCCCCAATTCAACCTCTCTTCCATTCTCCCTCATTCAATCTCTCTTCCATTCTCACTCATTCAACCTCTCTTCCATTACCTCATCTTCCTACCTTACCTCCTCTACCTATCTCACATCTTCTACCTATTTTACCTCTTCTACCTCACTTACCTCTTCTACCTATCTTACTTCTTCTACGTAGTACGAAGAACAATTTCTGAAATCAACTGACCTCAATGACCACACACGGAAGCCAGTACGTAGAACAATCTCTGATTATTCAGTTGCCAGTTTGCCGCTCAGTTGTGTTAGCGAGATGTCGTCGCTTTATTTCAGTCCTTGAGACTTTGAGATCATTGAATTTCCAGGGATATTTTGAATGTCAACGTGTGGTTGGAGTTTTAACTTGACGCAGAGGACATCCCTACGCATGGGATATGAGTATCAAGGAGGCTGGTATATAATAAAGACCTAAGTTTATGAGGCTAGGTTTATGAGACTAGGTTTAAGAGGCTAGGTTTATGAGACTAGGTTTAAGAGGCTAGGTTTATGAGACTAGGTTTAAGAGGCTAAGTTTATGAGACTAGGTTTAAGAGGCTAGGTTTAAGAGGCTAGGTTTATGAGACTAGGTTTAAGAGGCTAGGTTTATTGGCTTAGGGTAATGGGTCTAGGCTTATGAGGCTAGGTTTATGTGCCTAGTTTTATGGGACTAGATTTATGTGACTAAGTTTTCCGGAAATTTTTTTGTTTTTTTTTTTTAAAAGTAGAAATCCAAGACGTTGAAATTAATGGATTGAAAGTTTGTTGTTTGAATGTTAAATAGTTATTTTATTGCATTTGTTAATAATATATTTTTTTTTAAATTTCCTTTTGTAACATCCGAATCACAAATATTTTATCAAACAGATGCTGCGTGTCAGAGCTGGGTGTAAGAACCGGTCCTATTTGGTGTAAGAGCCGGCGGCTGGGTGTAATGCCGGCCCTGCTGAGTGTAAGAGCCGGCCCTGCTGGGTGTAAGAGCCGGCCCTTCAAAGTGTAAGAGCCGGCCCTGCTGAGTGTTAGAGCCGCCCTGCTGGGTGTAAGAGTTTATTTATCTATAATTAGGAGGCATTCTCTACGTTTTAGCTGAACATACTGACGGGGGTTTGGAAAAAGGGTGGGGGGGGGAGGGGGGATAAGTTGGAAGACAAAGGTATCGAATTAAATATGTTCAGGCTTGCACCGAATGCGTTTGAACACACGCTTCCTTACATTGTAAAATGTAAAATAAAGAAATGATAATTTGATCTTCCTTTGAATTGCTTTTCCTGTATACTGATGTTCCTGTGTATTTATGTTCCTGTATACTGATGTTCCTATGTACTGATGTTTCTGTATACTGATGTTCCTATGTACTGATGTTTCTGTATACTGATGTTCCTATGTACTGATGTTCCTGTATACTGATGTTCCTATGTACTGATGTTTCTGTATACTGATGTTCCTATGTACTGATGTTCCTGTATACTGATGTTCCTATGTACTGATGTTTCTGTATACTGATGTTCCTATGTACTCATGTTCCTATGTACTGATGTTCCTGTATACTGATGTTCCTATGTACTGATGTTCCTGTATACTGATGTTCCTATGTACTGATGTTCATATGTACTGATGTTCCTATGTACTGATGTTCCTGTATACTGATGTTCCTATATACTGATGTTCCTGTGTACTTATGTTCCTATGTACTGATGTTCCTATGTACTGATGTCCCTGTATACTGATGTTCCTATGTACTGATGTTCCTGTATACTGATGTTACTATATACTGATGTTCCTGTGTACTTATGTTCCTATGTACTGATGTTCCTATGTACTGATGTTCCTGTATACTGATGTTCCTATATACTGATGTTCCTGTGTACTGATGTTCCTATGTACTGATATTCTTGTATGCTGATGTTCCTATATACTGATGTTCCTGTATACTGATGTTCCTGTATACTGATGTTCCTATGTACTGATGTTCCTGTATACTGATGTTCCTATATACTGATGTTCCTGTGTACTTATGTTCCTATGTACTGATGTTCCTATGTACTGATGTTCCTGTATACTGATGTTCCTATATACTGATGTTCCTGTGTACTGATGTTCCTATGTACTGATGTTCCTATGTACTGATGTTCCTATGTACTGATGTTCCTATGTACTGATGTTCCTGTATACTGATGTTCTTATGTACTGATGTTCCTATATAATAATAAAGTTCATTTAAAAAACACGCTTCATCCCCAAAGGCTCGAAGCGCGGTACAAAGTCAAAAACATATCTATAATTCACCACATTTAAAACAAACACAACACTACAAAAACTAATTACAAGCATACAATATCAAAGTCTTTCTAGCCATTTCAACCCTAAGCAACACAGCAACACATGGAAAATAAGGTAGACAATCATCCCAGAAGGTATTTGGGAAATAGATGTGTCTTTAGATCTGTTTTAAAGGACTCCAGTGTCTGGTTGTTTCTAAGATCGACAGGAAGGGCGTTCCAAATTGTTGGACCAGCAAATGCGAAAGTGCGCTTTCCGTAAGTCTCAAGGCAAACACGTGGTGTCGAGAGTTTGCCACTATCGGATGAGCGGAGCTCTCTACTGGGTACATAAGGCGTCAGCAGCTCTTTCAGATAGGACGGCGCCAGGTCATGTAAGCAGCGGTAGCACAAAGTTGCGATTTTGTACTCTATGCGAGCACGCACCGGCAGCCAATGCAACTCTCTCAGAATTTTTTTTGCATGGTCGAATTTGCGTTTGCGGAGAACTATGCGAGCCGCATTATTCTGTGCTATTTGAATTTTATCCAGGAGCGTAGCTGGAAGACCCACCATGAGAGCATTGCAATAGTCCATGCGTGATAGCACAAATGCAGACATCAGCCTCTTTGTTGTATCAATTGTTAGGAAGGGCCTGATTTGACTAATCCTGCGCAGCTCCAGAAAAATCGCCCTGCATAGCATGTTAATATGACTTTCAAAAGTTAGTCTTCTATCTAGGTAGACACCCAGGTACCGCACTGTTTGAGCTAACTCAATACGCACACCTGAGAGAGTAATGGATGTCGTGTTATGTGCAGATTTCTGCTTCTGAGCGGTCGCAATGGGGAGCAGCTCAGTCTTATCATCATTTAATTTGAGCTTGTTAATGGTCATCCAGTGCTTTACCGACTCCATTGTCTTCTGTGTAATACTGAGCAGCTGAGGGAACTGAGAAGTGATCACGGATTGATGAAGTTGTGTATCGTCCGCGAACATGTGATACAACATGTCAAACTGCCTGATCTCTGCACCCAGGGATATACTGATGTTCCTATGTACTGATGTTCCTATGTACTGATGTTCCTGTGTACTGATGTTCCTATGTACTGATGTTCATGTATACTGATGTTCCTATGTACTTATGTTCCTATGTACTGATGTTCCTATGTACTGATGTTCCTATGTACTGATGTTCCTATGTACTGATGTTCCTATGTACTTATGTTCCTATGTACTGATGTTCTTATGTACTTATGTTCCTATGTACTGATGTTCCTATGTACTTATGTTCCTATGTACTGATGTTCCTATGTACTGATGTTCCTATGTACTGATGTTCCTATGTACTTATGTTCCTATGTACTAATGTTCTTATGTACTTATGGTCCTATGTATTAATTTTCTTAATGCTATTCCTATGGCTAGGCGTTACATTGCTGCAAGAAAGATTGAAACCAGTTTTCACAAGGTCCATTATGACGTAACATAAAATCAATTAGACCTCAGCAGCTAAACTAGTATTTGTTTTTTAAGGAGACAAAATAATTGTTTTAAATTAAAAAATTTTCTCCTTGCCTAAAAATCTACCCCTCCCCAAAATACCCCCCCCCCCCACAAACACACACCGACACAAACCTCCTCTGGGTGATTTCATTTCATGGAAAACGCTGTTATCTTCGTCGGCTGCCTTTCTTAGAATGCGACCCAGTGTTTAACAGATGGCCCACGGGCCAGTTATGGGCACTCTGGAACCACTTGAGATCCTGAGAGTTTCACCTGCTATGTTATTGCCACGACTTGGGGAGGTAGTAGACAGTGGTCAAACAACGATCAGTTACCGCGTTGGTTCTCACACACGAGTTGGAGGATTTATTAGACTTGGGGAGGTAGTAGACAGTGGTCAAACAACGAGCAGTTACCGCAGTGGTTCTCACACACGAGTTGGAGGATTTATTAGACTTGGGGAGGTAGTAGACAGTGAGCAAACAACGATCAGTTACCGCAGTGGTTCTCACACACGGGTTGGAGGATTTATTAGACCTAGGGAGAGGGGAGGAAATGGAACGATACATTTCTTCAGCGGGTATCAGTGATAATTTACAGCAGTGGTTCTTTAAATATTATTGAAAAAGAGAGAGGATTTATAGGACGAAGTAATCAACGATAAATAACTTCAACGGTTATCAAACTAAAGTGGGTGAAGTCGTTACGCTGACAGAATGCAATCAGCGATAACTTCAGTGGTTTATAACAAATTACTTGTGGGTTATTGAACTTTGAGGGGAGACGAAGCCAAAATCAACGCCACCTGAAGTGGCTCTTGCTTGACATGTTATGTTAACCAGGTCAGAATGTTTATTTTTTTAATTTCTAGTTGTTCGAAATCCAAAAGATTAAGTTTATAACTATGCGATCAAACGATAAAATATTTCGGAGATATCTGTCAGGATTTGCAAGGATTGAAAAGAGGACGAAGATATTTAATTTTATGCCAGGCACCAGAGAGGCAGCTGTCGATTGGGGTCGCCCCGGTAACACAGATGTAGGCCAGAAGATGACAGGGGTAGAAGTTTCGGTGAGACATAAAATAATGTCTGAAGCAGTGCCCTCTTAAGGCATGGAACACTGGGCATTTGTCCAGGGCCTCACACCTATAAGGGGGCCTCACGCTTGTAGGGGGCCTCACGCCTTCATATTAATACTAAATTTCGGTGCTGATAGATGCCCTTTGCATCCCACTTGACTCCCTTCCAAACGCCTGACGTGCTACCCCAACCCCACCCCCTCCTTTTTCCACTTCCCACGGATGAAATGAATTGAAAAAAACTTGTCAAAACACATGGGCCAACCAGGGCCATAATGCTTTTATAAAATTAGTATGCTACAGAGTCGTGCCGATGGAAAGCGGTGCCCAGGGTAAGACGATTTTAGCGCCCCTGGCTGTGTAAAGTGCATGGGATTTTATCATTTAATTCACTATAAGGGGGCGATTTAAAGGCTATTCTGGCACCCCTGATGTTGGCGCCATGGGTGACTGACCATCTCGCCCCCTCCTGCACACAGCCATAAGTATATAGATCAGGGGTGTCAAACTCTTGGCCCAATGATATTTTGCGGCGCGTTTTCCCCATTCCCATAACTGCGACGGTTTCAGGAGAATCTCACCGACTTGTCTAATTATGACTTTATTATTTTAAGTATATATTTGTATGTTGACTATAATGACAAGAACCATTTTAAAAGCTGAGTAAAGATTTTTTTATTGTATAGCATTTTAATGGACAAACATGGCCAAAGTGCGGTTTTGAGAAAAGTTTTAAAAAGTCAGGTGGTGGGTAAAGCACAACCATAAGTGTGTAAATCGTAGCAACCTGACACAGTATCAAAGAATCCCTATTAAAATTGCCGCTAGTGTTCACGAGTGGGGAAAATTCCGAGCCTGTCAGCTTGGACACTTTCTAAATAGGGTTAGTCAAAAAGCCTTTTCTAAGATAAAAGATCAAAATTCACTCTCCCTACAATAGCTTCTTCCTTCGCAACAATAATTCATAAATATGGCCTGCTCCTGCCTACTGTTTGAATGCGTCTTAGCCTTTAAAACCTTCATGGTGGAGGATGGGGTGGTTGTTCTTGTTCTAAGTGATCCCAAAGGGTTGTATAAACTTGGCTTTTCTTGTTAACATTACACAAGAGCTGAAGTTACTCAACGAGAAGTTACAAGACCAGGGGTAGCTTCTCAGTGTTGCCTATGACAATGTCAGGGCCTTCTATGAGTAACTTCTGCTATTTCCCAACATGCACAGTACTCATGGACCAAGGCACACCATTCAGTAGTAAGTATACTGATGACATTGCAAAGCTACAGGAAGAATTTGATCAATTTTTTTGGATTGCAAAACATACACAGCCACATTTCAGCCTTTTGCAGACCCTTTCTCCTTTAATGTGGAAGATGCCCCCCCCCTTTTTTTTTTTCGCTTGAAATGGAGCTGATTGGTCTTCAGTGCAATTCTAAGATCAGGGAAGTGAATGGTAGAACAGACAAGCATGGACAATTTAGGAGAGCATGCCCTCGACCTTCCCTGAGATTCCCAGGTTGTTCAGGCGGATCATATTACGTTTTAGGAGTACCTATCTGTGTGAAAAGCTCTTTTTCACTATGAACGAATCAAAATGCAAGGCCAAACTTGCCGATGAGCATCTTCAAGCTAAACAGAGGGTCTCAGTTGCTTCCTCACTCAAGCCAAAGTTGCACAGTTGTGTAATAAGAAGCGCTGCCAGATCTCTGGCAACAATGAGTAGGACGAAGAAAGTGAATGAAGCCTTCTCTTGAGAACCCTTAATTTTTTTTAATTTGTTATTAATAAAGCTTGAGCAGATTGTATCAGTTGTATTTCAATAAATGTGTCATCGATTTTTTGTGGAATACTTGATGCGGCCCAGTCTCAATCAGACTCTACCTCCTCCGACCCCTGAAAGATTTGAGTTTGAGACTCCTGATATAGAGGGATGTTGGGCCTTGGTGCTTTATTTTGCCCACACTACCCTCTGCTGTAAAGACTGGCCTGCTCTTACATGGTCCCTTCTGTCTCAGAATGGTAGACAGTGTTGTTTCACATCATCACTTCAGTCTAGAAATGAATGACTTTGACCATTAACGTGTTCACTTCTGTACCGAGATGAAGAGCCTCAGTTTTCTCTGCACAATCAGATTTGGTAGAACTCCTTATGAGGACACTTAGGCGTAGCTTAGAGATAAAGATTGTCTTCTTGATGTGTTACAGTAATATGGAGCGTACTCAAGACATAAAGATTGTCTTCTTGGTGTGTTACAGTAATATGGAGCGTACTCAAAACATAAAGATTTTCTTGGTGTTACAGTAATATGGAGCGTACTGAAGTCATAAAGATTGTCTTCTTGGTGTGTTACAGTAATATGGAGCGTACTGATGACGTAGAAAGTAAAAACAAGACAGGATATCAATACGTTGAGACTCGATTGACGTCATTTCCGATTAAGATAGTAATGACTGACATTTCATCAAAAACAAAATTAATTTATATTTTTTTTAAAATAAAGATTGCGGGAAGCTTGTTTGGGGTGGGGGTGGGGGTTTGGGGGTCAAACCTCGATGACCTTTTGTTTCGTCAGGCACGCCCTGGAATGTTGTATGAAGCACTGATTAAATGTCCCACAATTCCACACCCCCACCCCCCCCGGCGGGTCACTTAACGGGATTAAAGTATTTGGGGCATGTGGGGAAGGGAGGGGGGGGGGGTAACGCCAGCAGGCGTCGACGCATAAACCAATTGAATATTGGGCGAAATCACTTTGATAAGACGGGTGGTGACGGGTGCTAAA
>CAXITT010000561.1:312544-325049 GCA_964033795.1 Lymnaea stagnalis
GTTAGAAGTAAGTAAAAGGAGCACGAAATGGATACAGTGAGTTTTTTTTGTTTTGAAGCATTTATTTGTTTTATTTATTTATTTTTGAGGGGGGGGGGGGGAATTCAATCGAATAAGTACAAAGAAAATTAAGTTATGTAAAGTAAATGCCTAGAAATGGCAAGAACTGGCAAGAAATGGCGAGAACTGGCGAGAAATGGCGAGAACGGACGAGAATTGGCGAGGCATTGAGTCTTTCGACAATTTGTTAAGACATAGATCGTGGAGATACGTGTTCATTTCATGTCCATTAATGGGCCTGAGAAAAACGGAGACTAGAAGAGTCACGGTGACATGTTTGTGATACTCGGTGAGACATAGTGTTACATCAGTAGAAGCTGAAATCGTGCACTTTTCAATTATCTAACCAATTGTTTTTATAAAGCTGTAAGCGAATGATGTTTTAGAATTTTATGAGAATCGTGGTGTAGAGCCGTTGTGTACCATTGCGGTGTAGCATTGTGGTGTAGTTTCGTAAGGGAAGTGTCGTGGGGTAGTGTCGTGGTGTAGAATAGGATGTAGGATCGTGATGAGTAATCGGGTGTTGAATCGTGTTAATTGTGTTAAACTTTATTTCGAAACGGTTACAATTTAGACAGCTTGCCTATTTCTTTTGTATAAAGCCACTGTCACTAAACATTGTTACAATAAAAATATTTAAAATATAAATATATAATTAATTCCAATAAGTTACCGAACTTGATTGAACCGTCAGAAGTTCTCTGACGTTGTGTACGTAGACTGTTTCATGACCATTTTATGCCCCACTTAAACAGTTACATTATACTAATTCGTAAAGTTTATAAATATGTATAATTATAATTATGGTGTATGTGGGGGGTTGGGTGTATATCGTAAACATCTGATTTACATAAATGTTTGGTGTAAAGCTCTAATGCAAATTGTGTACATGACTTCCTTTTGTGTACTTGATAATATTAAGGTAATCGTGTGACCTCACCAGTAGCGTCATAGTGTGACCTCACCAGTAGCGTCTTAGTGTGATTTCACCAGTAGCGTCATAGTGTGACCTCACCAGTAGCGCCATAGTGTGACCTCACCAATAGCATCGTAGTGTGACCTCATCAGTAGCGTCATAGTATGACGTCACCAGTAGCGTAATAGTGTGACTTCACTAATAGCATCGTAGTGTGACCTCATCAGTAGCATCATAGTATGACCTCACCAGTAGCGTAATAGTGTGACCTCACCAATAGCATCGTAATGTGACCTCATCAGTAGCGTCATAGTATGACCTCACCAGTAGCGTCTTAGTGTGATTTCACCAGTAGCGTCATAGTGTGACCTCACCAGTAGCGCCATAGTGTGACCTCACCAATAGCATCGTAGTGTGACCTCATCAGTAGCGTCATAGTATGACCCCCAACTTTTCCTACGCCTCTATATCTAACCAACCTCCGCCAAACCAACTCTACCTTACAAATTTCCATCCATCACACTTGTCCAGACATTTAAATGGGTGGATCAATCTTATATTTTTCCAAAGCAAGCCATCATTTTGTAGATAATTTCAAGGCAAAAAAAAAAAAAGTTAGCCAAGATTATGATGCATTTTTGGTACTAGCCGGGTTACTCTGCTATAAAATTATAACCAATATCAATAAAGTAAGTGTGCTTAAACTCTCAGTTTACAAACTGGGGGCACTAAAGCCCTAGGCGCCCCAGACATGGTGGGTAGGTAGAATTATAAAGGAAGCTCACAAATCGGTATGTAAGCCTATGTATAAAGACATATTGGTTTATAAAAGGTCGGACGGATTTTTAATAAACATAACGTGGCAGTCAATATATAATATAAACAGGGGCGTTTGATGTAACTGTAAGGGAATAGCAGAACGAGGTCTGGGGAAGCATCAAATAGAAATACAGGACAATAAAAGAAGAACATTTTGGCTAAGAGTCTTCCTTAGCAGACAGGTCAAATAAAGAAACAACAAGAAAAAGAAAGTTGATCTAGTTAAACAAATTAAGTCTTCGTCTTTCATATTAATGCCAGAAGTTGGGTTTTTCAAAAGCAAGATTACAGGAAGTGAAAGAATTAATGTATCGATACTTTTAAAAAAATACAATTTTAACGGACAAAAATATGTTTTGGAAATATGTCAAATGAAAAAAAAATAGGAAAAAAATAGAGGCAAATTGAGGATCACTAATAAGAGAGACTTTTATTAATTCCATATGGTGATATGGCGTCAAAAGTGGAATTAACTTGTTTTCCTTTCTAACTCTCATGGGTGTGTTCTTATAATTTAATGGAAGGGTAGACCGAGTCATTAATCTATACATTTTAAAGCATCGTCACTTTATTTTAAAATTCTACTCAATTATTTATAGTACTAATTTTTTTTAAAATAAAAAGCGAAAGAAAATAAATTATCTATTAACCAAACAGTTCCATGATGTCTCTTTATGATATATTCACCTACAGTTTCATGATGTGTCTTTATGCTATATTCACCAACAGTTTCATGATGTGTCTTTATGCTATATTCACGAACAGTTTCATGATGTGTCTTTATGCTTTATTCACCAACAGTTTCATGATGTGTCTTTATGCTATATTCATAACAGTTTTATGATGTGTCTTTATGCTATATTCACCAACAGTTTCATGATGTTTCTTTGCCCTTTGAAGACACTTACTGCACGTGTACGTTCGCAATTATTATTTATGGATTACGATTTAATAATTAGATCTAATTATTAAAATATTGTTGATAACGTTAAATTTTTATTGAATTGAACTGAATATTTACATGGCACTTGTATCCACGCTACTATGGCGTGCTCACAGCGCTCTGATCTTCTTAAATCTATTTAAATTTTAAAAAGTCTTTAAATGTTTCGTACATGATTTTTTTTATCATTTTCAATTTCCCTCAAAGATTGGGCAAGCTGTTTCATAATTTTGGCGCTATCGCTTCAAAAGAGTGCACTCCATATAACTTGTTTCTGTGTCCATCCCCACTAGGAACTCTCAGTAAGGACTGTGTTGAAGAAGATCACCCACATTCACAGACTGAATTAATACCGCTTTGTCGGATCTTGATAGAACCCAGGTCCAAGATAGGACCACCCCTATGTGTTTGTTCCGAAACAGGCTGAACTGAACCAACCAAGGCAAACAACGGCGTAAGACGACGAATATTCCTGCAATTTGGATCCTCCCAGTGAAAGTTCAAGTCACCTGGGATGAGTAGAGTTTTGCATCATTGAAATCTTTTTCTGAGTTGATATTTCGGTTTCGGTGCAGGCCGAAAGTCTAGCTAAGCTTTTGGTTTCGGGCTCGTCCGAAAGTGATTTTTTCACTTTCGGTGTGGTTTCGATTCCCACTGAAACCAGAAAATCAATTTTTGTCTGTCTCTAATTGAGATAGTGCGTACTGTGGTGAGGACAAGACAGTGATATATGGAAGTATTGGCTGTGACGAGGGGAGAAACTCGGAAATGTAGAATTATCTGCACTAGAGTTGAACAGGTCAACATTAGAATATCTTAAAGGAGCAAATGTATACAAACTTTTACATACAAAGATGCCTCAGATATATTTTTTTTTAATCCAAAAAACAAAAAACATCAAAGATAGAACAAGTTGCAACCTAACAGAACTCAAACTGGTCGATGCAGTTGTCATTAAAGCTCCAGTACAACTGTTTCATGCTGGGTTGTTGTTTTTTTTAAAATAAAACTTTTCACACCATTGTTATAATGGAGTCCTGTTTTCTGTGTTTTCTAAAGGCTCCAAATTGCAAAATTGCCCTTTAAAAAATCGAACTCTTTGAACACAATATCAATAAATTATCCAACGTAATGTGTTCATGAAATCTTGTATAACTCATATGGTAGTACTGCGCATGCTCCATTTAGTTCTCATGAATGCAAACAAATATTATGGATTATCAAATATCATTATTTACTCGACTGATGAGACTGATAACATCACTTTCATCCTTCATTAACTCGCCACATGTTTTAAGAGATTTTACAAATTATTACATTGGCCGATAACAAAAACTTTCTTTGAAAAATTCTTTTGAGAATTGTATTCTCACGAAGTGTTTTTGGTGTTGAGAAGATTGAATTTTTACACTTTTTAATTAACAAAATTGTATTCTTTACATCGACTTTTCCCACTGCCATTCAAATGAGGATGTTTGTTTAATTAGGACGATCTCCAACAGTTTTAGGCCAGAGGTTCCCAAAATCTGGTAGCTAAAGACAACAACAATTTTAGGCCCGAGGTTCCCAAAATCTGGTAGCTAAAGACAACAACAATTTTAGGCCCGAGGTTCCCAAAATCTGGTAGCTAAAGACAACAACAGTTTTAGACCAGAGTTTCTCAAAATCTGGTAGCTAATGACAACAACAATTTTAGGCCCAAGGTTCTCAAAACCTGGTAGCTAAAGACAACAACATGTTGTTTTTATTTAATAGAATCAAAAACCTGATAATCGAGCAATGAGCAAGTAGATTGGAGGATCCATACATCCATCTAATATGATAAGTGTATTGTAAGTGGATCAGTGGATAGAATTCACCAGCATCCTGATAAGCTTATTGTGAATGGATAAGTACAAGAAAATTTCTGTCTACGGGATAAATTTATTGGGAGTGGATAAGTGTATCAAAATATCCCCCTGCATGATAAGCGTACAAGAGTGGATAGGAGTATAAAAACCTGCTTCTTAAGCGTACGGGGAGTGGATAAATTTATCAAAGTATCCACGTAGGTGATAAGCAAATGGCCGTGGTTGAACACTAACCACTTGGAGTCTTGGTGCACCACTGACCAGTCACAACATGTTTGAATGAGTTGGTTGATGCTGACACAGTGCACCAGACAAATCTCTCATTCACCATCGTGTTGTTGTTGTTGGATCCCCATTTTGACATCTTCAATCAAACTCCCATGTCTGCATACTTTGGGTGGACTGTCCGAATCAAAACGGTGCAATGTTTTGTTTACGTCACGATACTTTGTGTACGGCACGATGTTTTGTGTACGGCTCGATGTTTTGTGTACGGTGCAATGTTTGTTTACGGCACGATACTTTGTGTACTGCGCGATACTTTGTGTACGGCACGACGTTTGTGTACGGTACGATACTTTGTGAACGGCACGATACTTTGTGTACGGCACGATGTTTTGTGAGCGGCACGATGTTTTGTGTACGGCTCGATGTTTTGTGTACGGATCGATGTTTTGTGTACGGCACGATACTTTGTTTACCTCACGATGTTTTGTGTACGGCACGATGTTTAGTGTACGGCACGATGTTTATTGTACGGCACGATACTTTGTGTACGACAGTGTTAATACGTTGTCCCCCCCCCCAAAAAGGGGGGGGGTGGGGAATCTTCCAACTATGGTCTCCGGATAGATTCCCGTTGGTCCGTCCACTGAAAAGTTTGACAAGAACTGTGTTAAGGGATGCGGTGTTTAAAATGTGTATTTGCTGTCCGCTGATCGACAGGTCAATTTGCTGTCCGCTGATCTACAGGTCAATTTGCTGTCCGCTGATCTACAGGTCAATTTGCTGTCCGCTGATCTACAGGTCAATTTGCTGTCCGCTGATCTATAGGTCAAAGTAAATGTTCAAAATAAAACTAAAAAATACTTGTAGAATAAAGTCAAAGAATATTTTGAATGTTGTGAACTGGGTTTTTAAAAATACTCTTGATATATTTACACTAGGGGGAGGACGGGGACTCAATCTAGGCTTGTTGAGAAATCCTGTCATGTGACTTGTCAGCCAATCAGAGCCGAGGCCGTCCCATCGGGTCAATCACCCGAGGTCCTATCCGCATGAGTGTTCCAAAGTGCGAAATGTTTTTGGACACAATTGCGTTTGGTACATTTGTTGTTTTTTTTAATTTTTCAAAGGCCCCAAGATTTGGTTGCTCGGGGCCCAAATATCCTCTGCACGGCCTTGATTAAGGCTCGTTATTTGGCCTAATTACCTCACCCTAGGAGCACTGGGACCCCGTGCTACGCCACTATATTTCGTCATAGGGTAAGCGAAAATGGTTTTAACTTTAAATTTTGTAGCGGTATAATCACAAAGTCTCTTAATAAAAAATAGATCGTATTCCTTTCTTGGTCCAATGTGTAAAATTAAAAATTGAAAGTTTTTAACTAAGGTAACTTCTGATTTATGAAAAAAACAATAAAAACAATTCTTAATTTCTACAGCTGATTTGATTTCTAAGCCTCTAGGTAAACAAAAAAATGTGACAACGCGCGTCTTCCGAACCTTGGCTCCCGCTCAACAAGAAAACCTTTTATCGATTACCCAATTAAAGAATTACAACATCTTTGTTGTTGTTGGAGTGGCCCACAACAGTTTCTTCGTGTGTGAGAGTGTATGTGTGAGTGTGTGTTTCTGTGACAGGTCCACGGAGCACGTGCAGCCACGCATGCATAGCCACGCGCACACAACGCCGCCAAGAATAGAAGAAATCCACCATTAGAACCAACCACTTCCGTCTTCATTTTATCAAGGTCAAGGACTGCGCGTGCAACGTATTGGCATTTTCCAATTTTTGTTAGAATTTTAAAAAAAAAAAAAATATTATTTTTGTAATTTCTTTAGGAATAATTGTTTTAAAGCTGGAATATTTTCACGTTTTCTGTGTCACAATTTTTTTTTATATGCATATACCATGTCAACACAGTTAAGTAAAAAAATATATATATTTTCTTCAAATAATTTAGATTTTATTTTTTTTAAACAAATATTTTTTTTTTAAAAGCGGAAAGAGATAATAACAGAATGAATTATTTGTTATTTTCTGCTTACTTGGCCCAATGATAAAAGAATATTTTTATTTCGTTTAAATAAAGACCTAGAGCTTTTCTCTTTATATTTAACTAAAATGTTTGAATGATGTGTAACAAAGGGATTTGATTGGTCGGTAAAATTTCTATAAAAGTGTTTGTTTTGTTAATGCTATTTATGTTTGTTAAAAAGTGGATACGGTTCATTGATGACCAAAGGACAGAATAAGGTCAATTAAAGACACTGCTCAACCTAGCGCGTAAGGAATTACTCACCAGTGGCTTTAGTGGAAAGTACTATACGGAAATTCTAAACAGCGGCGAAGTAAGGTTAATGCCTCCAGGGGCGGGATAAGATTTTCGCCACCCCTTCCATTAAATAAAAAAAAATCTTGCAGTTGTCAAAAAATACGCCACCCTCTTCAAAATAAAAAAAAAATGACTGCCCCCAGGTGCTTACCGCAACCCAACCCTTCGCCCCACTTTTCTACGACACTGACTAACAATTGGTGTGTCTGTCATACCTCGTTGAAACACCACGCCAGGGTCACTGAAAGATCATGGTGAACCTTTTAGAAACAGAGAGCCCAAATGGCAACCCAAAAAGCCAAAAGCCCAAAAGCCCCAAACAGCATTTAAACCTAAATACTGAGGTTGTAGTTTCAATATAACATACAAAAAAGAAAAACCTACTCTGGTGCCGGGATAGAAGATCTCTGCGTGCCCGCTATGACACGCGTGTCGTAGGTTCGCCGTCTCCTCTACCGTCATCATCGGTACCATCCTGAGACGCAGCTCCGAAGCATCATAACGACATTTACACAAACACGTCAAATAAATAACTCAGCCGACGTCCAAAAAACAACATGGAGTTGATTAAATTGTGAAAGAGGATCGGTCGATAGGTAATGGGAATCGGCAAATGAAAGCCATGTTTACTTTTCCAGGGTTCGCTTTTCAGTTGTCACCTTTATTACAAGAATAGCGTGAGGTTTTTTCGCGTTCTGTTTGCGCACCATAATGTGGTGCACGTTGCATTGACACGAGCGCGCACACAACCCCCTCGGGTAATAGCTATTGTCCAAACAAAGTTTACATGCACCTTAGAATGGTTGCCTGGTGACCAAATATTTTAGAAAATGCTGTCCAAAGCGGGTTTCATAAATAATGATTCTCAACTTATGTTTTAAAAAGGACCAGCTTTTCTTTTCGGCTATGTATAGAAACGTTTTCAAGTTCAATTGTTGATGAGACTGGGAAAGCGACGATTTTTATCCCATATTTGCGGCCAGCGGCAGAAAATTTCAACAAGTGTGCAGCAAATTAAGTATATTAAAAATGTTCTTTATATCTAACAAACATCTCTCTTAAAATAAAATTATTTAATTATATTGAGGTTTATACTTTCTAAGACTGCCATACTGAGTTCCTACCTACCCATTGTTTATAGCAATAACGTACTACTAACAAGCAGGGTCGGACCTAAGAGCCATTCTGATACCGACACATCTTCACCACGACCAACCAGAAACGATCCAAGTTATGGTCCACTTCAAATGCTGGCACTGAACAACGCTAAAAAAACAACAACAATTTTTTTTTAATAAATAAAATAAAAACTCCCCCCCCCACACAGACACCCCTAACCCCCTATGAATCCCCTACTTTCACCATCCCCACCCACACTCCCCCCATTTTTGTCCTGAAAAACGATACTCATCAACGACATAAAGATACATAAATAATAAATAAAATAAAAACTCCACCCCCCACACAGACACCCCTAACCCCCTATGAATCCCCTACTTTCACCATCCCCACCCACACTCCCCCCATTTTTGTCCTGAAAAACGAGACTCATCAACGACATAAAGATACATAAATGGATGTAAGTATTATAGTATATGAAAACGTTCTCCAACTTTATAAAAATGTCCAAACGAACCATTACAAACAAGTTCTGAAGGATCGGATCAAAATGACGCTCAGAAATGATGAAGATGCTTCATTAACTTCAGGCGTGCTGAAATGACCACTTTTGCAACCTTCTGCTTTCTGCTCACATGGTTTGTGTGGCAAAAACAACGACAAAATCAATACGTTCAGCTGATCCCAAGGTTTTAACGCCAAGTTCAATTTTCAAAACAAGTCATAGGTGTTGAAACTGAATACTCTATCTAGTAACACAAAGAAATATCCTGGCCATCAATACCCGTCGCCTCTACAATCGCCATCATTAAAATATCATCGCTTCAATGACCTTGGGTAAAAATGACAACGGCTAAAATCTAAGTCGTTAAAATCAAAATCATATTTAATTCATAAGGGGAAATCCGTAGTCTAAGTTACACTACTTTGGTCGATGTATTTCTTTAAATCCCCCCCCACCCCTTTTTTTTCCAACCAACCCAAAACAATAAAACGCGTCACAAATTATTAACATAAATAAGACCTATTTATCCCAAATCGTTACAAATTCCCCACACTTCCCAGACGCCCTCCCCACACTTCCCAGACGCCCTCCCCACACTTCTCAGACGCCCTCCTCACACTTACTGGACGCCCTCCCCACACTTCCTGGACGCCCTCCCCACACTTCCTGGATGCCCTCCCCAAACTTCCTGGACGCTCTCCCCACACACCCTGGACGCCCTCCCCACACTTCCCAGACGCCCTCCCTACCCCCCCTTCCCAGACGCGTGACGTTGTCTGTAGAATGCCACCTAAAGACGAAGTCGCGCGTTTCAGAAATGGTGAGACATGTCCAAAAGAAATCAATACACTTTTCAGTCGTCTGACTGCCTCAAGTCATCCCACTGCCTCACGTCATCTGACTGCCTCACGTCATCTGACTGCCTCACATCATCCCACTGCCTCACGTCATCTGACTGCCTCAAGTCATCCCACTGCCTAACGTCATCCCACTACCTTACGTCGCCTGACTGCCTCACGTCGTCCCCCTGCCTCACATCATCTGAATGCCTCACGTCATCCCACTGCCTCACGTCATCTGACTGCCTCACGTCATCCCACTGCCTCACGTCATCTGACTGCCTCACGTCATCCCACTGCTTCACGTCATCTGACTGCCTCACGTAATCCCCCTGCCTCACGTCATCTCACTGCCTCAAGTCCACATGGGGACCCCCTTTGATATGAATCGCCTGACCCCAACCCTGAACGCACAAGACCCGCCAACACGGCCATGTGAGCACCCGAGAGCCCCAACAACAACACGCCAGCGATCTCCATTGAAGTCGTTTTAATGTCAAATACCCTACCTGGTCGGTGTTTAATTAAGGGCCTGCCATATTAGTCTCTTTGATGGCCCTACAGTATTTCCCCCCCCCTCGTCTGTGCCAGTTTCACTCTTTTAATGTCCCTACCCTAAGCTCCATTAGCCCCACTCCGCTGTTTGAAAGACAAAAATCCTATTACAGTCACAGATGGTAAATTAATTTTTGGCGACAGCCACAAATACACAAAAGAGAGACCCCATTATTTTGATCCTACAGACTTCAATTCAATTACATGTCGCAATATTAGTTCGGAAATAAACAAAACAAAAAAAATAGAATGAAATGCTCTCGTTCGTCATTTCGCAATGAGAGTCCCTTTGACCCTGGGACTAATGGCTGGTTACCTCCCGTTACCAGGAGCTACCATTTGCTGGTGTTCTTGCAGACGTTTGGTTGAGAAAAAAAGCAGAAATTTGAAAGCGTGAGAGAGGATCTTACATTTTTTCTGTTATCTTTTTTGGATAACATGTTTTAGTTCTGTTTCAAAGAAATTATGGAATTTTTATGGAAGATCAGAAACTTCTTCATCAGACTTCGAGGCGTGACTTTGGTTCATGTATGCATTCTTCGTTTGTTTCGGACCGTCTCAGAGAGACGATGGTGTGGGTTTCCCAGGAAGGGATCACAAGGCCTGAGAGTTTTGTTTTGAGAGTAAGCTGGTTTTGTTATTCAGCGGGCCACCCTCCGCGCACTTCTGGTTAACTTGAACTCCAGTCCATAGATTTTGTACATGTATTGAAACATTCTTTGACGGCACAGCCATCTAGGCACCCAAATCTTTAGTCTAAAATGTTACTCTGTGTATCGTGCCTTGCCTCCTTAAGAAAGGAATTATGTATAATAGATTAGTTTCGTCTGCTGGTGGGTTTGACACGACATTTACAGGTTGGTGTTTTTTTGTTGTTGTTTCCCTTCCAAAATCGAGCTTCCATTTTCTTGTTCAATAATAAATGAGAAATAAGACGAGGAATACGAGAGTAGACATTGTTGCACTTTGAGAGTAGGCATTGTGGCACAATGAGAGTAGGCTAGAGACAAACCGAATTTTGGCTTCGGCTTCGGTTTCAGCGCCGAAGGTGGTCATTTGATCATTTTCAGCCTACTTCCGGTTTCAACCGAAACCAAAAAGTTAAATTTCCGTTTAATTTCGGCCACGGCCGAAACTGAAATGTTAACTTTCGGTTTAATTTCGGTTTCGGGTGAAAAGTCATTTTTGAATTTCGGCCTAGTTTCGGTTTCGGCCTAAATCAAAAAATCCCTTTTGGTCGGTCTCTAGAGTAGACCCTAGCGTACTTTAAGAGTAGACAGTGTAAGAGAGCCATAGTGCAGTCTATAGTGACAGTAAACTTAAACTGTGCAGCCAATCAGTTTCTTTCATCTGACAGCGAGAAGACAAGCCAGACGACAAGAACAAAATTATTTCACACGCACACCACGTAGAGTACAGTTTTTTGCTGACGTGTGCAAAAGGACCATCACAAAGTAAGCTATACCCTAATGACGTAACATTGTCACAAAGTAAGCTCTATCCTAATGACCTTACATTGAGAAAGTTCTTACGGAATGACAGGTCAACACGATGATCGTTTACTGCGAATGTTTGTCAGGAGCGTTGAGTTGCCACTAAATGAATTCCCGATTTTCTTAGACACGTTTAAGACCAGGAGCCCCCAAACCCATTTGGCCACGGAAGCTAGTGTCAGGTGCTGCGTGAAGGAGCCCCCCCCCCTGACCAATTGGGCCACGGGAGATAGTGTCAGGCGCTACGTGAAGGAGCCCCTTAAACCATTGGGACACGGGAGCTACTGTCAGGCGCTACGTGAAGGAGCCCCCTAACCCATTGGCAAACGGAAGCTACTGTCAGGCGCTACGTGAAGGAGCCCCCTAACCCATTGGCCCACAGGAGCTACTGTCACGCGCTGCGTGAAGGAGCCCCCTAACCCATTGGGACACGGGAGCTACTGTCAGGCGCCGCGTGAAGGAGCCCCCTAACCCATTGGCCCACGGGAGCTAGTGTCAGGTGCTGCGAGAAGGAGCCCCCAAACCCATTGGGACACGGGAGCTACTGTCAGGTGCTGCGTGAAGGAGCCCCCTAACCCATTGGCCCACGGGAGCTAATGTCAGGTGCTGCGTGAAGGAGCCCCTTAACCCATTGGCCCACGGGAGGTAGTGTCAGGTGCTGCGTGAAGGAGCCCCCCAACCCATTGGCCCACGAGAGGTAGTGTCAGGCGCTACGTGAAGGAGCCCCCAAACCCATTGGGACACGGGAGCTAGTGTCAGGTGCTACGTGAAGGAGCCCCCTAACCCATTGGGCCACGGGAGCTACTGTCAGGCGCTACGTGAAGGAGCCCCCTAACCCATTGGGCCAC
>CAXITT010000561.1:329316-354660 GCA_964033795.1 Lymnaea stagnalis
GGTGGGGGAGACAGCAAGGCTGTTAGCACAATTTGTTTTCTAGCACCAAACCAGCTCTGTATAGGACCGGGTGGGGGAGACAGCAATGCTGTTAGCACAATTTGTTTTCTAGCACCAAACCAGCTCTGTATAGGGCCTGGTGGGGGAGACAGCAAGGCTGTTAGCACAATTTGTTTTCTAGCACCAAACCAGCTCTGTATAGGGCCTGGTGGGGGAGACAGCAAGGCTGTTAGCACAATTTGTTTTCTAGCACCAAACCAGCTCTGTATAGGACCGGGTGGGGGAGACAGCAATGCTGTTAGCACAATTTGTTTTCTAGCACCAAACCAGCTCTATATAGGACCGGGTGGGGGAGACAGCAACGCTGTTAGCACAATTTGTTTTCTAGCACCAAACCAGCTCTGTATAGGGCCTGGTGGGGGAGACAGCAATGCTGTTAGCACAATTTGTTTTCTAGCACCAAACCAGCTCTGAATTCAAGAGCGCTTACATGGCCTTACCTTTTACTTAGGCAGTCACTGTTTACGACACGTGACTACTCGGGGAAATAAATCAATTGACCTTGTCATGATGACTGAGTAAATGGCCGGATTTAAAGAAAGCCTTGCGGGTAATTAGACTGGTTCTCATTGATTTAACCATCAGCGGAAGTGACTGGTTCTCATTGATTTAACAATCAGCGGAAGTGACTGGTTCTCATTGATTTAACCATCAGTGGAAGTGACTGGTTCTCATTGATTTAACCATCAGCGGAAGTGACTGGTTCTCATTGATTTAACCATCAGCGGAAGTAACTGGTTCTCATTGATTTAACCATCAGCGGAAGTGACAGGTTCTCATTGATTTAACCATCAGCGGAAGTGACTAATTTTCGACTACTGTGTTATGGATTGGTTTTTAATGGCGGCTCTCGTGAGTGTGAGCTCTAATTAGGCGATGGCGTCCCTGAGGATATTTACACAGTACATTATTTGTGATACATTACATAGTATACCGGCCTTTCCACGAAGTCACAACATTGCGACAATAGGGCTTGGTGTTTTTATTCAAATATTGTTTTAGTAAATTCCCATTTCCGATTAGGCTCATTGGGTACCCACCCCACCACACCATTTTTTTAAAGGAAACAAATAAATCATTAGTTACAAAACAAAATTATAATTTCTTTCCCTGTTTAATCAGAGTGAATCTTCTCCATTAATTCCCTCGTTACATCTGGAGGTTACCTTGTTGACAAAGAGAATTGATTGGAAAGAGAAATTCTTTCTGTGCACAATTTTCCACTGCACTTTTGCATGTACATATGAACTGTTTCACACTTTTGCATGTACATATGAACTGTTTCACACTTTTGCATGTACATATGAACTGTTTCACATTCGTGTATGTACATATGAACTGTTTCACACTTTTGCATGTACATATGAACTGTTTCACACTTTTGCATGTACATATGGACTGTTTCACACTTTTGCATGTACATATGAACGTTTTCACACTTTTGCAAGTGCATATGAACTGTTTCACACTTTTGCATGTACATCTGAACTGTTTCACACTTTTGCATGTGCATATGAACTGTTTCACACTTTTGCATGTACATATAAACTGTTTCACACTTTTGCATGTGCATATGAACTGTTTCACAGTTTTGCATGTACATATGAACTGTTTCACATTCTTGTATGTACATATGAACTGTTTCACACTTTTGCATGTACATATGAACTGTTTCACACTCTTCAGAATTTGTTAGTAAACCCAAGAGTGAATGCAGGGGTGAATGCAGGGGTGAATGCAGGAGTGAATGCAGGAGTGGATGTAGGGGTGAATGCAGGGGTGAATGCAGGGGTGAATGCAAGGGTGAATGCAGGGGTGAATGCAGGGGTGAAAACAGGGGTGAAAACAGGGGTGAATGCAAGGGTGAATGCAGGGGTGAATGCAGGGGTGAATGCAGGGGGGAATGCAGGGGTGAATGCAGAAATGGATCAGGAGTGCTTGAGGGTGTGAATGCAGTAGTGAATAGATTTAAAAGTCTTAATGAGTGCGGTCTTTTGAAGCGATATCGCCAAAATTATGCAACAGTTTGCCTCAANTTCACACTCTTCAGAATTTGTTAGTAAACCCAAGAGTGAATGCAGGGGTGAATGCAGGGGTGAATGCAGGAGTGAATGCAGGAGTGGATGTAGGGGTGAATGCAGGGGTGAATGCAGGGGTGAATGCAAGGGTGAATGCAGGGGTGAATGCAGGGGTGAAAGCAGGGGTGAAAGCAGGGGTGAATGCAAGGGTGAATGCAGGGGTGAATGCAGGGGTGAATGCAGGGGTGAATGCAGGGGTGAATGCAGAAATGGATCAGGAGTGCTTGAGGGTGTGAATGCAGTAGTGAATAGTTTTAAAAGTCTTACTGAGTGCGGTCTTTTGAAGCGATAGCGCCAAAATTATGCAACAGTTTGCCTCAACCTTTGAAGGGAATTGAAAATGATAAAAGATCATTTAAGAAACATATTAAAACTTTTCTGTTTAAATAGATTTAAGTATACACCAGATCACAGTAAGCATGCTAAAGTAGCATGTATACCAGCGCTATATAAATATCCAATCAATCGATCAATGCAGAGATGAATGCAGGGGTCGATGCAGAGGTGAAGGCAAGGGTAGATGCTTGTTTGGGTGTCAAGTACATAGGTAAGAACGGCATGGCTCGGCAGGTATAGGTGTGGTTGGTTGTTACTAACTGTTAACATCATACGTATTATTTGTTAAAAACAGTTATATGATGACCGTTCTTTTTGGATGACAATTCCTTGTTCGATTTCTATCACTTCGATGTGGACAGGTAAAGATTAAGTTTGATAAGACCGTATTGAAAGCATTTTGGACGCTCACGAAATAAAAGAAAAATTAGTAATAGTTCACAGTAATGGTTTCTGTAAAAAAAAAAAAAGGCATTTAGTTTTATGGCATGAAAGAACAAAAAAGAGAACAGAGCGGGTATTCTAATGGGGATACAGGACACTTAGCCTTTTTGTTAGCGGTTACATAGCACTCACGCTGAGCCTGGTAATGTACATATGTGTGCATCTAAAAATAAAAAAAAAATTAGTAATAGTTCACAGTAATGGTTTCTGTAAAAAAAAAAAAAAGGCATTTAGTTTTATGGCATGAAAGAACAAAGAAGTGAACTGAGCGGGTATTCTAATGGGGATACAGGACACTTAGCCTTTTTGTTAGCGGTTACATAGCACTCACGCTGAACCTGGTAATGTACATATCTGTGCATCTACAGCGTCTATCACATCGGTCCTAATGCGGTTACAGAGTGCAGTGCGTGCATTGTATTGACTTGAGCATGGGGGCATCAGCTGGTCCGACTCATAGAATGAAAGCCATGGTAGACACAACGCATATCATTGGCAGTAAGCATTTACACCAGCGGTCCCCATCCATCGGGTAGTGGCCACCAAGTGAGCCAGGTATCTGTGGAGGTCTCGAAGTGTTACTCCTGAACACAATGGAATCATCCATATGTCGTTTTAAAATTAGGTATGGGTTGGGGGGGGGGAGGAGGGGGCGAAGTTTTATGTATTAAAAAAATAAGGCTGGACCTTGGATATTTTTTGGTAAGGTAAGAACCCCTGTTTTTGACAATAGCATGGTATTTCCCTAGGGTCGACCCACTGATGGTAACAACGGGAGATAATGTAATGAGAGATTAAGCGGGACACCTCGTTGACCCTTCCATTGGAATATCCGTACATTGACCTGGTTGGTCAACAATCAACCGTAGTCATACCGGGACAGCTGTTTAGTGCAGGAGTAAATTGATAGTATGAGATCAACAGATCGTACGGATGGAGGTGGGACGTTTTGACCCACCGGATAGCCTCGGTACCACGTGATGTCCAAACGAGGAAAGCTTCCAATCGCACGAAGATCACAAGGAAACAAAAATGTCTGTCCCTTGCGGTGGTGGGTGCAGCTGACATGTAGACTCCTTGGGTAGGGTGGTGTCAGGAATAGAAGAATTGTTGTCTTTTGTCTCCTAAATGTCTGAGTTCGTGAGATGATCGTTTGAGATAATACGTTTGTCAAATATTCCACGGTGAGTAAGGACAGGATAAGAATGTGTTTATCATGAGCAAACAAACAAAATATCAACAACAACAAAAAAAATGTAAAAATAAAATGTAAAATCATCAAGCACAAACCTTTATAGATGGTTATCAAGTGCGTGTTCTTTCCAATAAGTTGACACATCAAATCTAGATAACAAGTCCAGTGCCGTGCTGTGCTGTGGCAAAGTGACGCCCGGACAGAAGCCTGATCGTTCCGCCACCTCAATACACAGTGGAAAAATAGTACCGCCAGGGACGGAGCAGTGAAGAGACTATTTCGGCGCCCATTGTCTTTGTGAAAGACCTGGGATTTTGGTGTTGGCGCCCGGGGTGAGTGCCCCTAAAGGAATTTTTTTTTTTATTTAGTTTACAAACAAATTAGCCTGAGAGTAAAAGATTGTTCAAAACAAATTAAAACTCCGGCATTGGCATTGCACGAAGAATGACTTCATCAAAGTAGCATGCGATCGGCTGACAGAGATGGGATTGAAACATTTAGATACACATTGTGAGTTATTGGCCTTATCTTTTACTATGAGAATCTTGGTTACTCCGGCGGCCATGTTTACAGTGCGACCCGGAAGTAACCAACCTTGACTTAGCACCGTGCCCGACACATGGGCGAACTCACTCCGGCAAGGAACGCATTTTTTGACACTAGCTGATCTTGCAAATAGCACATCATCGAGAGAAAAAAAAACATGGCTTATCTTTTTCACAAGGGTTTGCGTTATTTCCAGGTTTTACGAAATGGGTCTTCTCGCTTCGAGGAATTAAATTCACAAATAAAGGCCGAAAAGGTCAATCGAGATCGGACAAACTGGGGTAGATTAAAGATTAAAACAAACCGGGAGACCAAGTTGCATGCGTTCGAAAGTTCAGCTGTGATAAGAGTTATGTTGGCTCAATGATCTTTAGGACAGCTGTGATAAGAGTTATGTTGGCTCAATGATCTTTAGGACAGCTGTGATAAGAGTTATGTTGGCTCAATGGTCTTTAGGACAGCTGTGATAAGAGTTATGTTGGCTCAATGATCTTTAGGACAGCTGTGAAAAGAGTTATGTTGGCTCAATGATCTTTAGGACAGCTGGGATAAGAGTTATGTTGGCTCAATGATCTTTAGGACAGCTGTGATAAGAGTTATGTTGGCTGAATGATCTTTAGGACAGCTGTGATAAGAGTTATGTTGGCTCAATGATCTTTAGGACAGCTGTGATAAGAGTTATGTTGGCTCAGTGATCTTTAGGACAGCTGTGATAAGAGTTATGTCTGCTCAATCATCTTTAGGACAGCTGTGATAAGAGTTATGTTGGCTCAATGATCTTTAGGACAGCTGTGATAAGAGTTATGTTGGCTCAATCATCTTTAGGACAGCTGTGATAAGAGTTATGTTGGCTCAATGGTCTTTAGGACAGCTGTGATAAGTGTTATGTTGGCTCAATGATCTTTAGGACAGACACAAATATCAACAAAGCTCAGGAAGGATAAAAAGTTATAGAAAGAGGGCCGAGAGAGGAAAGAGAGGGAATGGAGAGGAGATGGTGTGAATAGAGAAAGAGGTGGTGAGAGAAGAAGTGAAGATGAAGGAGAGAATGAAGATGGCGAAAGAGACAGAGGAAGAACGAGGACAACTGGGAGAGAGCGACAGAAAGAGATTGAAGGAGAGAGGGTGCTGGAGCGATAAAAGAGAGGAAAACAGAGAGAAAGAGACATAAAGAGAGAGAGAGAGAGAAAGAGAGAGAGTGAGAAAGAGAGAGAGAGAGAGAAAGAGAGAAATAAATAGAGACAAAAAGATATATAGAGATAAAGAGAGAGAAAGAGAGACGGGGTTGATTAGAAATATTAACGGATAAAAGAAACGTCAACAAAACAGTTCTTTTGACCGTAATACGACGGACTACGTCAGTGCTGGTGGTACACATAATACTACGTACTACGTCAGTTCTGGTGGTACACATAATACTACGTACTACGTCAGTTCTGGTGGTACACATAATACGACGGACTACGTCAGTTCTGGTGGTACACATAATACTACGGACTACGTCAGTGCTGGTGGCACACATAGTACGACGGACTACGTCAGTGCTGGTGGTACACATAATACGACGGACTACGTCAGTGCTGGTGGTACACATAATACGACGGACTACGTCAGTGCTGGTGGTACACATAATACGACGGACTACGTCAGTGCTGGTGGTACACATAATACGACGGACTACGTCAGTGCTGGTGGTACACATAATACGACGGACTACGTCAGTGCTGGTGGTACACATAATACGACGGACTACGTCAGTGCTGGTGGTACACATAGTACGACGGACTACGTCAGTGCTGGTGGTACACATAATACGACGGACTACGTCAGTGCTGGTGGTACACATAATACGACGTACTACGTCAGTTCTTGTGGTACACATAATACTACGGACTACGTCAGTGCTGGTGGTAAACATAATACGACGGACTACGTCAGTGCTGGTGGCACACATAATACGACGGACTACGTCAGTGCTGGTGGTACACATAATACGACGGACTGCGTCAGTGCTGGTGGTACACATAATACGACGGACTACGTCAGTGCTGGTGGTACACATAGTACGACGGACTACGTCAGTGCTGGTGGTACACATAATACGACGGACTACGTCAGTGCTGGTGGTACACATAGTACGACGGACTACGTCAGTGCTGGTGGTACACATAATACGACGGACTACGTCAGTGCTGGTGGTACACATAATACGACGGACTACGTCAGTGCTGGTGGTACACATAATACGACGGACTACGTCAGTGCTGGTGGTACACATAATACGACGGACTACGTCAGTGCTGGTGGTACACATAATACGACGGACTACGTCAGTGCTGGTGGTACACATAATACGACGGACTACGTCAGTGCTGGTGGTACACATAATACGACGGACTACGTCAGTGCTGGTGGTACACATAATACGACGGACTACGTCAGTGCTGGTGGTACACATAATACGACGGACTACGTCAGTGCTGGTGGTACACATAATACGACGGACTACGTCAGTGCTGGTGGTACACATAATACGACGGACTACGTCAGTGCTGGTGGTACACATAATACGACGGACTACGTCAGTGCTGGTGGTACACATAATACGACGGACTACGTCAGTGCTGGTGGTACACATAATACGACGGACTACGTCAGTGCTGGTGGTACACATAATACGACGGACTACGTCAGTGCTGGTGGTACACATAATACGACGGACTACGTCAGTGCTGGTGGTACACATAATACGACGGACTACGTCAGTGCTGGTGGTACACATAATACGACGGACTACGTCAGTGCTGGTGGTACACATAATACGACGGACTACGTCAGTGCTGGTGGTACACATAATACGACGGACTACGTCAGTGCTGGTGGTACACATAATACGACGGACTACGTCAGTGCTGGTGGTACACATAGTACGACGGACTACGTCAGTGCTGGTGGTACACATAATACTACGGACTACGTCAGTGCTGGTGGTACACATAATACGACGTATTACGTCAGTGCTGGTGGTACACATAATACTACGTACTACGTCAGTGCTGGTGGTACACATAATACTACGGACTACGTCAGTGCTGGTGGTACACATAATACTACGTACTACGTCAGTGCTGGTGGTACACATAATACTACGTACTACGTCAGTGCTGGTGGTACACATAATACTACGTACTACGTCAGTGCTGGTGGTACACATCGCGTGAGTAAAACTGACGTGCCCTGTGAGGAAATAAATTAAGCGACGACTTTCTTATTCAACCAATGACGTCATTACTGTACGAGGAGTGACGTGACCAAAACTTAAGAGCCTTTTTGTCGTGGGCAGAGAACTGATGTAAGCTCTTCTGTGAACATTTAATGTGGCAGTTACCCCTTCGCTGTAACGGTCATTGACAGGATTTGGTAGACAGGCACTTTGAAGGAATGTGGTAGACGTGAGTTGATTCAGGGAACGAGCTGGGGGCAGACTAGGTTTGTGAATGTGGGCAGACTAGGTTTGTGGGTGTAGGCAGACTAAGTTTGTTGGTGTAGGCAGACTAGGTTTGTGGGTGTCGGCAGACTAGGTTTGTGGGTGTCGGCAGACTAGGTTTGTGGGTGTGGGGAGACTATGTTTGTGGGTGTAGGCAGACTAGGTTTGTTGGTGTGGGGAGACTAGTTTTGTGGGTGTGGGCAGACTAGGTTTGTGGATGTAGGCAGACTAGGTTGTGGGTGTGTGGAGACTGGGTTTGTGGGTGTGGGAGACTAGTTTTGTGGATGTGGGGAGACTAGGTTTGTGGGTGTGGGAAGACTAAGTTTGTGGGTGTGGGGAGACTAAGTTTGTGGGTGTGGGGAAACTAGGTTTGTTGGTGTGGGGAGACTAGGTTTGTGGGTGTGGGCAGACTAAGTTTGTGGGTGTGGGGAGATTAAGTTTGTGGGTGTGGGGAGACTAGGTTTGTGGGTGTGGGGAGACTAGGTTTGTGGGTGTGGGCAGACTAAGTTTGTGGGTGTGGGGAGACTAAGTTTGTGGGTGTGGGGAGACTAGGTTTGTGGGTGTGGGGAGACTAGGTTTGTGGGTGTGGGGAGACTAGGTTTGTGGGTGTGGGGAGACTAGGTTTGTGGGTGTGGGGAGACTAGGGTTGTGGGTGTGGGGAGACTACGTTTGTGGGTGTGGGGAGACTAAGTTTGTGGGTGTGGGGAGACTAGGTTTGTGGGTGTGGGGAGACTAGGTTTGTGGGTGTGGGGAGACTAAGTTTGTGGGTGTGGGGAGACTAAGTTTGTGGGTGTGGGGAGACTAGGTTTGTGGGTGTGGGGAGACTAGGTTTGTGGGTGTGGGGAGACTAGGTTTGTGGGTGTGGGGAGACTAAGTTTGTGGGTGTGGGGAGACTAGGTTTGTGGGTGTGGGGAGACTAGGTTTGTGGGTGTGGGGAGACTAGGTTTGTGAGTGGGGTTGATGCGTGGTTGAGATTTTAAAAATTCCAAAAAAAATTTATTTTGAAATGTATTTGCATTTGATTTATTTTATTTTTTTTTATGTACTGAACTTTGTAAAATTTGAGGTCACAGTTTAAGACAGGCACATAATCTCTAGACGAAAATCAATTTCTATTTTGGGAGCCCTATAGACCAACCCAATGTCTTACAATAAATTGTGTGTATTGGTAGAGGGGGGATACTTCCTGGAGCGGCCGCGGAGCCCCTAAGAAGTATACATGGAACTCTAAGGGCTCCGTGAAGCACAGTTTGGGAACCACGGTGCTAGACAAAAGTAATACACGTTACCTTGACAGCCAATATTTTTTTTTCCATTTAAAAAAAAAAAATTATCGCAACACCATTATATTACATTTGATTATGTCATTACGTTAATATTTTCAATCACAATTTGATATTATTTTATTTTTAATAATGTCATTATTGAGTCCTAATATCTCCATCATACCTCACTATCCAAAAATTACAATCACATTCCTAACCACACCAAGATAATACACCCCCCCCCCGGGTGTCGGCCCGCCATATGCTGATAAGACAGTCGTGACGGTATCAGAAATGAGACACCCTCTGAACATTGACACATTTTTAAAATAAAAAGTGTACTCACTTTTTTGTAAAAAAGAAGATAATATATCCTTTTGATTTCAGGGCACGGAAAGTGTAGCTCAACCGTCAGGGAAAAGTCTATGACCCGGAAATTAATCCCATGTTGACACGTATATCCGGTCAAGAATCACAAGCCTAAATCCTGTCTGTGTCTGCGTGAACTTTCAGCTTCTGGTGAATTCACACTCGGTCTGGTCTGTTAACTCTGGAGACAAAATAAATAAATCAATTTAGAACTAGGAAATATTTCGAAGATGTTGTCGTCATCATTATGAAGTCATGCAGGGGAAGAGAGGAGAGTGTTTAAAAAGGTGAAGAAATTTTCAGAAGTGGACGGCTTTTCAGCCGAAACATCCATCCTATTTACTTGTCTTTGTAATAGAAACTTCAACTTGTCTCGTTCTAAATATTTCTTTCCCTCGACTCGAACGCATGTCTACTGTATTATTTATAGTAATAATTCCCGAGTGGATTTTGTCCGTCCCGCTCTTACTGCGCACCGTGCTGCGCTCTCATTATCTGCTTCCCCCGTCGTGCGCTTAATCGCGTACGCACCAAAATATAGTTTCAATAGAACTAAACATTGGTGGATATATGGAGTGACATCTGAAATTATTGTCATAACTTATGATTATGCACCTCTTCACTGTTTTACACGTGCCCCAGCTAATCCTTTATACTAGCGGTTCTCAACGTGCTGCACCATCCCCGGAGACCATAGCGTATTACTTTAGGTTACAAAAACTTTGTAACAAACGACTTTAGATATAAGAAAACTTTGTTGTTTTTTATATCAGTAACTCGAAAGGGGGCAACAGTGATAAACAAATGTTTACGTGGGCCACCAGCAACAGGTTGAGAAACGCTGCTTAAGTTATATTCACTTGGTCCTGGCAGTTATCTACTTCCCACAGACTTGTCGCAACAACAACAAAAAACAACAACAATCCAATAGTAAATCTACATCAGATGTTTGGTCTGTAGGTTGTCGGAGCGGGGGGGGGGGGTCTTAGGTTTGGGAGCGAGGAGTCCCAATTGTTGAACAAAATGTGACATACTGACCCCCCTGGGCAGGCCCATTTTAAATATCTTTAACATTGACGGTTGTAAATAAATAAAGGTGGGGGGGGGGGGGGGGGTCTTAGGATTGGGAGCGAGGAGTCCCAATTGTTGAACAAACTGTGACATACTGACCCCCCTGGGCAGGCCCATTTTAAATATCTTTAACATTGACGGTTGTAAATAAATAAGTTTATTAATTAAAATTGTACCCAAGCATTTTCCGTGATCCTCAACTCTATTACAGGAAATGTTTTAATATTTTATTATATTTTTTTATATTAGAAGACAATTATCTGACCCAATATTCTCGTCTTTAACAGCATTTATTTTATCTTTATTTGTAATCTCATAACCTACGACCCGTATGTTTACAAGAAACTTAGTTGGTGACAAGGGGAAACACAAATATGTTATTTTTACAGAAAATATCAACTCATCGTTGCTCATGTCCCCGGGCTGTATCTCCAAGGAATGGATCAAACAACTCAACTGTATCTTGTGAATAATGGGAAACTCGATGGCTTTGGTTTTAACGAAAGTCTGATCATTTTCCCCTTTCTAACTTCTTCGAGTTTTGAGTTATGGGGAGTCTTACGTAACCACGCCCACTGATGTGTCAACACCGCCTTTGACCTGTATCTACAGACATTGGTACAACAACATGTTGTTGTTTTTTTTGTTTGTTTTTTTTTAAATTTCCAACTATAATAACAAGTGAATAAAATATATATATTTATAAACATAAAAACGCACACACCATCTTTCCTCTACCTGAAGTGTGTTTTCTGAACAAAATTAAATACATTATTTCGTTATATTTAAAACTATCTATAGAACAATTTCCATCGTGTAACATATTTGGGCTTTGAGGTGTTTCTATGGTTGTAAAATACGTAGTCAACCAATTTTCACGCAAGATAGGAAACTCTTGCATGATCATAATTTTCACAATTGTACTATTTTTTTTTTAACTTTAAGTTTTAAGTGTTTCCTTTTATAAATTTATTGAATTGATATTTTTTTGTGGTGAAACATGGTACAAATTGTTCTACCATACAAAACTGAAATTGTGTGTGTGTTGTGTTAAAACAATAGTTCATAATATTAATTAAGTTCTCATAAGACTATTCTTAAATTTGGTTCACTGCGTCAAAGCAAAATGTTGAATTTAAATTATGGTTTGGAGTTATTTGAGTCTTTAAAATGTATTGTAATTTAATGTCGCATGTTTTTCAAGAGCATTTGTTTACAAATTAATTTTAAAAATTAACCCATCGATGATCTGTGATCGTTAATTATAAGAATGTCAATCTCTTTTATACAGTTTCTTAACTTTCACATTCGGATCAAATACTTTGAATGTCTTTTTTATTATTATATTAGGGCTCGTTCGCAAATTACGTCACGCTCAGGGGGAGGAGGGGGGTCGAGAATTTGTGACACTTTGTGACAGGGGGAAGGGGGTCAAACATTCAAATTTTTCTTTTTTTTTTTTTTTTTAATTTTTTTTTAATTATAAAATCTAAAAATGTCAAATTTAAACAATATTTATTCAATTTTAAAAATTTATCTTTAAAAAATTAATCTGAGGTCAAAATTGCCCCAGATATTATAGGTAATGTGAACCACAGTCACGCACATCTTTTGCACATAACGAAAAATGGTGCAAAAACTGTTGTGGCCATTTTACATTCGGCTTGTGTAGAACTTCGTTGTTTCGCGTTACAGCTTTCTAATATTAAACCATCTTAATCCATTATGGGGAAAATGTAAAAGAATAAAATAACATATTAGCTCAGTTGTGAAAATGTTATGCGTGTTTTGATTATTTTAGGTGTGACGTGACACTAAAAAGGGGGGGGGGTGGTAAAGAATTTGTGATACTTCATTGACAGGTGGGAGACGGGGGTCTAAATAGGTCAATTTTTGCGTCACATAATTTGCGATCGACCCCTTTAATGTATTTCTATTTTTTTGTAAATACCAAATTGATTCAATTTCCGTAAAATTAAAATTACTATCAATGTTTTTGAGAACCACAATAAGATTTAGGAATTTTAACTCCAACACAAATTAGCACGCCGTTTGATGCATTGATGTGTAGTTTTTATGGTGTGCGCTATTGAACTCACGAAACAATGGCCGGGGGGGGGGGGGGGGGAGGCACAAAAAAGTCTACAAGTAATAGACTTTAAAAGTTCCCCAATTTTTTCGACCCCCCCCCCCCCCCCACACATACAATTCTACAAGTACTCGCCTTTATAAGATTCCCAATTATTTCGACCCCCTCCCCCCCCCCAGTTCATCACTGCCCATGAACTATATTAATATTCTAATTTCCCACTCCCTTTTACACCGTAGATTTATTACAACTATTTTCGTAAAAAAAAAAAAATATTACGCAACAAAGCGGTATGTTTTAAGAATCTCATAGCGCAGTTATCTACAATTTAATTTGGCGCGCTATTGAACCTTAGCGTTAGTGACGGACATTCTTACATACAGAATTATGTATGTTGAATGTCTAACCTAAAAGGTTAAATTAAATATATTTTGCATACAAATTCTAAGAATTTTAGACATGTATAAATTTTGTATAGTTATTTATAGATATCTTGCTCAGACATATTTGCATTCATTTAAAGTTATCCATGATCCACTCCACTCGTGTACTGCCTCTGCTACAATTCATCCACGTTAACATTAAAAATATAATCAGAGAAGCTATCCAGAATAAATATTAGTGGGTCCGAACTCCGAACATATATTTCATACATATACAAACCCGCCATCACCGTTATCCCAACAGACATTCAAATTGCTATACCAACGAGAGCTAAATGCGATCTCATAATCGACTACTTGGTCAATATTTTCACAGTGGAATGAAACCCTCGTGGAAGATGTCGTAATCGACTACTTATCAATAATTTAACCATGGGGGGCGACTACGTAATCAATATTTTCGCCGTGGAATGAAGTCATCGTAATCGACTACATTTTGGTCACATTTTCTTCAAGTCGTACGCTAACATTTTGTTATGTTTAAACTAAACGACCCTTAAAAATGTAGTTTTTTTCGTACATCTCCTTCATGAAATGTAATATCTAGTCATGGAATGTAATATCTAGTCATGAAATGTATTATCTAGTCATGGAACGTAATATCTAGTCATGGAATGTAATATCTAGTCATGGAATGTAATATCCAGTCATGGAATGTAATATCTAGTCATGGAATGTAATATCCAGTCATGGAATGTAATATCCAGTCATGGAATGTAATATCCAGTCATGGAATGTAATATCCAGTCATGGAATGTAATATCTAACCATGGAATGTAATATCTAGTCATGGAATGTAATATCTAGTCATGGAATGTAATATCTAGTCATGGAATGTAATATCCAGTCATGGAATGTAATATCCAGTCATGGAATGTAATATCCAGTCATGGAATGTAATATCTAGTCATGGAATGTAATATCTAGTCATGGAATGTAATATCTAGTCATGGAATGTAATATCTAGTCATGGAATGTAATATCTAGTCATGGAATGTAATATCTAGTCATGAAATGTAATATCTAGTCATGGAATGTAATATCTAGTCATGAAATGTAATATCTAGTCATGGAATGTAATATCTAGTCATGGAATGTAATATCTAGTCATGGAATGTAATATCTAGTCATAAAATTTAATATCTAGTCATGGAATGTAATATCTAGTCATGGAATGTAATATCTAGTCATGGAGAGTGGGGCTGAAGATGTGACAAAACATCATACCAGTAACGCACTTCATAAGAATCTCCTACTCCCCCTCCCCCCCCCCGCTCAAAAATGGCTCGCAACCGCACATTTGTTCACGCCCCTGAACTAAAATAATATTCCATTGACCCATCGCTGTTACGCCGTAGATTTATTTCAGCAACTTTTTCCAAAAAAAACAACAAAAGAACATATCGCGCACCTAACCCACTTGCGATATTTATTTATTTTTTTTAAGAATTTAATTTAGAGCAGTTATGGGGAATCATTTTATTTCGTAAAATCAGTGTCACCATATTTCCTTCATCTTCCCCTTCAAAAATAGGAAAAACTGATTTTTGGCAGTTGAGAAGGGGGGGGGGGGGCTTCGAGATCGGTTCACGAGAAGTGGGTAAATTAGCCGTCCGGAGACTTTGCCAGCCAGCCACGAATAAAAGCGAATATAATATAAGGGTTTGAAAAATATAATGATGGATGTGCGACGTGAGGGGGCAGAGTCAGCATAAATTATATACAGTAAAAGATGAACTAAGTATGCGAAATCAAATGATGCTGAATTTCTTCATTATATTCATCGATAAAAATGAAACTAGCAAAGATGCATCATAAATGAAATATATTTTATTAGTAAACCACGTTATAATTTTTTTTTCTTCAATATTTCCTTTTTTCACAACAGCTTTGGATTTAAACGGGAAAAAAAGCTTTTTATAAAAAATACGTGTAACAGATTGTGAGATGCTCTGGGCGCTAGCTTGGTGATTTTTTGTTGGTTTTTATTTTTTTTTTATGTTTGTTTTTTGTTGAAGGCACGTGCTAACAGCTTAGAGATAACTGCGATGCAGAGGAAAGGGGAAGCGGGTAGGAATGCGAGTAAATGAAATTTAAGCATTGGGTCACGCAAGATGTTGGAATAATTTATAAGGGAAATTGTGACATTTGGTTACCTGGGTTTCCAGGGGGTGCGATGTGGCTTTTCAGGATTGTGATGTGGCATTTCAGGGGTTGCGAGGGGCTTTCAGGGGATGCGAGGTAGCATTTCATGGTATGTGAGGTGGCATTTCAGGGGTTGCGAGGTAGCATTTCAGGGGATGCGAGGTGGCATTTTAGGGGATGCGAGGTAGCATTTCAGGGGATGCGAGGTAGCATTTCAGGGGATGCGAGGTAGCATTTCAGGGGATGCGAGGTAGCATTTCAGGGGATGCGAGGTAGCATTTCATGGGATGCGAGGTGGCAGTTCAGGGGATGCGAGGTAGCATGTCAGGGGATGAGGTAGGATTTCAGGGGATGCGAGGTAGCATTTCAGGGGATGTGAGGTGGCATTTCAGGGGTTGCGAGGTAGCATTTCAGGGGATGCGAGGTAGCATTTCAGGGGATGCGAGGTAGCATTTCAGGGGATGCGAGGTAGCATTTCAGGAGATGCGAGGTAGCATTTCATGGTATGCGAGGTAGCATTTCAAGGGATGCGGGGTAGCATTTCAGGGGATGCGAGGTAGCATTTCAGGGGATGCGAGGTAGCATTTCAGGGGATGCGAGGTAGCATTTCATGGTATGTGAGGTGGCATTTCAGGGGATGCGAGGTAGCATTTCAGGGAATGCGAGGTAGCATTTCAGGGGATGCGAGGTAGCATTTCATGGTATGCGAGGTAGCATTTCAAGGGATGCGAGGTAGCATTTCAGGGGATGCGAGGTAGCATTTCAGGGGATGCGAGGTAGCATTTCATGGGATGCGAGGTAGCATTTCAAGGGATGCGAGGTAGCATTTCAGGGGATGCGAGGTAGCATTTCAGGGGATGCGAGGTAGCATTTTAGGGGATGCGAGGTAGCATTTCATGGTATGTGAGGTGGCATTTCAGGGGATGCCAGGTAGCATTTCAGGGAATGCGAGGTAGCATTTCAGGAGATGCGAGGTAGCATTTCATGGTATGCGAGGTAGCATTTCAGGGGATGTGAGGTAGCATTTCATGGTATGCGAGGTAGCATTTCATGGTATGCGAGGTAGCATTTCAGGGGATGTGATGTAGCATTTCATGGTATGCGAGGTGGCATTTCAGGGGATGCCAGGTAGCATTTCAGGGAATGCGAGGTAGCATTTCAGGAGATGCGAGGTAGCATTTCATGGTATGCGAGGTATCATTTCAAAGGATGTAAGGTAGCATTTCATGGTATGCGAGGTAGCATTTCAGGGGATGCGAGGTAGCATTTCAGGGTGTGTGAGGTAGCATTTCATGGTATGCGAGGTAGCATTTGACAGGATGCGTAGTAGCATTTCAAGGGATGTGAGGTAGCATTTAAGGGGATGTCAGGTAGCCTTTCAGGGGATGAGAGGTAGCATTTCAGGAGATGCGAGGTAGCATTTCAGGGGATGCGAGGTAGTATTTGAGGGGATGCGAGGTAGCATTTCAGGGATGCGAGGCAAAGGGATTTATGAGCAGAGGAAACATTAACTTTTCAGCTATGATAGATTTTGTTCTTTAAATTTCTTGCTCATCAGTTTTCTCGGCCATCTCTTTTTTTCCCGAAAGCTTTCTTTGCAATTCTATAATTAATTTTTAAAAAAGCGCACAATGGAATGGTATGGCCACGTAAAAAGAAAACAAGGACTCACAAATGAAATCATGCAGGACACAACCCTGAGGAGGGAGAAGAAGGGGAAGACAGAGAAAAGGATGGGAAGATAACATCAAAGAGTGGACGGGACTAAAACTAGGCGATGCTATGCGAAGTACAGAAAACAGAGAGGAATGGAGAAGGATAGTTTTAATGTCATGATGATGATGAATTAAATTAGAGTCACTTATTTTCAAAGGCATTGCTACGTTCTGCAGGGGTTTGAGACTCACTGAAACGATACGCAAGGGGTGTGAGACAAGTCCAATAATTCTTAAGGGGGTACTGAGTATCGCAATGTTTGGGAACCACTTATTTAGGCTGTAGCAGTAGGGGTTGGTTTAATGTGGTTGCAAAGGAGAGAGGTTACCTAAAACAAAATGTAGAAGAGTGACATGGTCATATTTCATGACCTCATTTCAAAGGTCCTCAACTTTTAGTTTAACCAAAGTGGAAGCAATATTTCCGAAAAGGAAGAAATAGTTCATCAATTATACCTGCACATACATCATTATATGTTGTTACATAATGTTAGTTATGAACCTGAAGGTGTCCCCTTCACATCTCCCCTAGGTACGCCGCTGTGTAAAAATACTCTCAAACAGTTCATGTGTATTACACAGTTATTTTTTTTTAAATGAATTCTATCTGCGCTTTATCAGGGTTTTGTTCCTAGACGTCGGTACCAATCATTAGTTTTTAGAATGTAAATATTCATCAATATATTAAATCAGTCTTATGATAAATAGATGTATATCCCATGTCTCTAGGATGACAGTCAGTTCAGTAGCATCAAATTTCAACGAATTCATTATTTCTTCAACGAGCTCACCCTGAAATCACAAAGCTAAATGAGACCTAAAAAGTCCCTGATATGACTAAGAGAGTTCACTGAATGGCAGCTTTTTTTTTTCACTATTGAAATAATTAAATGTATATATCATGTGTTCAAATTGTTTTATGTATGTGCTGAAAGTGAACAATGCACCCAAAAACCATTTCAAATTTGTTTGGATCAATAAAATAATCTTATCTTATAAATATTAATATTATCCTGTTTACTTATTATTGTTGCTGCTGTTCGTTTATATATTTTTTAAATTAAATATATTTTAAATCGCTTGCTCAATTTTACCACGGAGACCTAATCATCTCACACAAAGTAAGTAGATTACATTATTATTAGTTATCATTTTTAGTGGTGGTTTTATATAGGGCAGTACTCCAGCCTAGGGTTAGACTCACTGCAGTACCCCAGCCTAGGGTTAGACTCACTGCTGTACCCCAGTCTAGGGTTGGACTCACTGCTGTACCCCAGCCTAGGGTTAGACTCACTGCTGTACCCCAGCCTAGGGTTAGACTCACTGCAGTACCCCAGCCTAGGGTTAGACTCACTGCTGTACCCCAGCCTAGGGTTAGACTCACTGCTGTACCCCAGCCTAGGGATAGACTCACTGCTGTACACTTGCCTTGGAAAGGGTTAGACTCACTGCTGTACCCCAGCCTAGGGTTAGACTCACTGCTGTACCCCAGCCTAGGGTTAGACTCACTGCTGTACCCCAGCCTAGGGTTAGACTCACTGCTGTACCCCAGCCTAGGGTTAGACTCACTGCTGTGCCCCTGCCTAGGGTTAGACTCACTGCTGTACCCCAGCCTAGGGTTAGACTCACTGCTGTACCCCAGCCTAGGGTTAGACTCACTGCTGTACCCCAGCCTAGGATTAGACTCACTGCTGTACCCCAGCCTAGGGTTAGACTCACTGCTGTACCCCAGCCTAGGGTTAGACTCACTGCTGTACCCCAGCCTAGGGTTAGACTTACTGCTGTACCCCAGCCTAGGGCTGGGCTCACCACGCTCTTAATACAATGCAACAAACGTATGAACTTAAAATTTATATACATTGATTAATTAGGATGGAAAGTTAGCTGAAATACCTGTGAAGTTAAATATTTCCATTCGTATTTAAATTAATAAAAACCCAAATTATTAACACAGAAAATATAAATTATTCCGAAAATGTTATAATATTACCCATATGACGCAGGTAATTTATTCTCAATACCTAATGGACGGAATATTGAGGGGGGAAAAAGGGTAAACTTTACCAAATATTCCAGATGGCAAGTTGCCTCGTTAGTTGTAATGACGGTATTACCTTAAAAGCATCATTCTCCAGACTGTGAGGGTCGATAGCTGTCCCTCTCCATTGGTCAATACCAGACCAGTAAAATACAGAAAAGGAGCCTTTCTCAAACAGGTTCAGATGGTCATCTTTAAATCGATTTGTTTTAAGGTTGAACCGAGCTGAACCATGTCACAAATGGCCGGAGTTTGAGTTTGGTTTGGGTGGGAGGAGTCGGCGGCGTGTGACGTCATCAATAGTTGAAAAAGAAGGCTTAGAGAGATTCTGTCTCGGGGAATAGACTGGGGGAAAAGACTGATGTATTCTATAATGGTGAATAGACTAAGGATTCTATCTTTAGGGAAATAGACTGGAGGATTCTGTCTTGGGGAATAGACTAGAGGATTCTGTCTTTGGAAATAGACTGTAGGATTCTGTCTTTGGAAATAGACTGGGGGATTCTGTCTTTGGAAATAGACTGGGGGATTCTGTCTTGGGGAATTCACTCGGTGATTTTGTCTTGGGGAATAGACTGGGGGATTCTGTCTTAGGAAAGTACAATGAAATTTTAGGAACACAAAAAATGGAAATGTTCAAATCACCTGATGGAGAGGCCAATGATATTCAAAGGAAAGATTACAGTTTTGTCTATCGTCGACTGTCAACTGTGTCATTTGTCCCAAAAGTTGTTAGAAATCACGTCATTTGATCCAATGTTAGATTGCCAAGTTGTATTTATGATACATATTTAGAATAAAATAATCGTCCTGATAATTTTTCGAACAAGTTAACATTGCTTAGAAGAGCGTTTCCCAAACTTCTAAATTTGATCGACAAGTGGAAAAGTATCGAAACGGTATCCAAGGAACGGAGCCAGATGTATTAACTATATTATTTTTATTAGTCCATAAAAAATCACATTAATCGGACTGGCATCTTAAGGTGCGGTCCGTGGACTGCCATTTCGTGAACCCTGGCTTAGATGGCAGTGCGTGGAAAAAGATGAAGACAAAAGAACATCATATTTTCGATCGGTTGGAGCTACATATAGAACGTAATAGAATCACCCTGCCGATTTCACACACAGCACACCAAGGCAATTACGCTCACAAATGTTCCGGAAATCTCTTAATTAAAAATGCAGATGAATAAATTATTTATATGAATGCGTCGAACGGTTTCTTTACCCTGAAGAAGTCGAACGGTTTCTTTACCATGAAGATGTCGAATGGTTTCACAACCCTGAATGTGTCGAACGGTTTCTTTACCCTGAATGTGTCGAACGGTTTCTTTACCCTGAATGTGTCGAACGGTTTCTTTACCATGAAGATGTCGAACGGTTTCTTAAACCTGAATGTGTCGAGCGGTTTCTTTACCCTGAATGTGTCGAACGGGTTCTTTACCTTGAATGTGTCGAACGGTTTCTTTACCCTGAATGTGTCAAACGGTTTCTTTACCCTGAAGGTGTCGAACGGTTTCTTTACCAATGCAGGTCTCGAAAGCATAAAGTAAAATATCAAAGCTATTCTTCTATTCTATTCTAATACATAGCAGCATGAAAGACTCAATATATAGCAGCATGAAAGTCTCAATACATAGCAGCCTGAAAGTCTCAATACATAGCAGCATGAAAGTCTCCATGAAAGTCTCAATACATAGCAGCATGAAAGTCTCCATGAAAGTCTCAATACATAGCAGCATGAAAGTCTCAATACATAGCAGCATGAAAGTCTCAATACATAGCAGCATGAAAGTCTCAATACATAGCAGCATGAAAGTCTCAATACATAGCAGCATGAAAAAATGTTAACAATTGACATCATTCAGCAATGTGTTCAACTAATGTCTTTCTTTTTATGGTTAGAACTGGCATCGTTCGGTAATCTGTACAACTAAGATCTTACTGTCATGTGGGCTACCGATACTGACACCTTTCGTGTAATGTGAAGAACTGACATCATTAACAAATGTGCCCAACTAACATCTTTCTGTCTTGTGGACAATTTACATCCTTCAGTAATTTGTCTAAGTGACATCTGTCAGTAATGTGTCTAAGTAACATCTCTCAGTAATGTTTCTAAGTGACACCTGTCAGTGATGTGTCTAAGTAACATCTCTCAGTAATGTTTCTAAGTGACATCTGTCAGTGATGTGTCTAAGTGACATCCCTCAGTAATGTGTCTAAGTAACATCTCTCAGTAATGTTTCTAAGTGACATCTGTCAGTGATGTGTCTAAGTGACATCTCTCAGTAATGCGCATAAGTGAATTCTGTCAGTAATGTGTCTAAGTGAAATCTGTCAGTAATGTTTCTAAGTGACATCTGTCAGTGATGTGTCTAAGTGACATCTCTCAGTAATGTGTCTAAGTAACATCTCTCAGTAATGTTTCTAAGTGACATATGTCAGTGATGTGTCTAAGTGACATCTCTCAGTAATGCGCATAAGTGAATTCTGTCAGTAATGTGTCTAAGTGACATCTGTCAGTAGTGTATATATGTGACATCTGTCAATATTGTTTGTAAGTGACATCTGTCAGTAACCTGTCATTGACATCTATAAATCTAGCGCCCCCTCATCCCTTTCCTTCTCCCCTCCCCCCCCCACACCGGAATCCCCCAGGTGTCCACTATCCCCCCTTTCCCTGTGGATGTCTTTTGTGGACTTCCCCCCTCCCCCCCCCCCAGACCCATCCCCAAGTTCATTTTCTTATCCCGCTCCAGTTTACGTTCATATTATTGAAACTTGGAAGTCTAGTAAACGGTGAAGTCTAGTAAAAGGTGAAGTCTTCTGAGAGGTGAAGTCTAGCAAAACGTGAAGTCTAGCAAAACGTGAAGTCTAGCAAAAAGTGAACAAATGGCCATCGAAACAAATATTTAAACATAGCCATAAAATTGAAACAGGTCCAAAAAAAAAAATAAACTGTAGAATATGACCATAAAAACATGACCATGGGGCAAGCCAATAAACTGGAATTTATGGCCGAAAACGAGGCCATGCGAAAGGGGGATGGGAGAGAAAGGGGGAACTCGCCCGGGACTCCGACATCAGGAGGCGCCAAAATCGTTTTAAGATAGGACCTTACTCGTGAATTAAACGCCACAATCACAAGCACTTTACAGAAACAAGGGCGCCAAAATGATCTTTTCACTGGTACGCCCCTGGTACAAATGTTTTCTATATATGTCAGGGCGGCATTTTCAGACTTTACCCTGGGCGTCGCCTTTCTTCGGGCACTGATTTGGCTATAAATACATGAACATGGGCTATCATACAACCATTACATGTTCCAATCATATAAACATGTACATGTTCCAATCATAAAAACATGTGCAGGGTCCAATCATACAAACATGTACATGTTCCAATCATACAAACATGTACATGTTCCAATCATAAAAACATGTACATGTTCCATTGATAAAAATATGTACATGTTCCAATGATAAAAACATGTACATGTTCCAATCATAAAAACATGTACATGTTCCAATCATAAAAACATGTACATGTTCCAATCATAAAAACATGTACATGTTCCAATCACTTAAGTGGTAGGGCGAGACTGTTCCAATGAATTACGACAGAACCTTCAACAAAGAAACAACGTCACTCAAGAGTTCTTGAGATTTCTGACATCGGGGAAAACCCAAGAACTCGAACCAACGTCTTGTGACAATACTACTAGTGGACAAATACGACGGTGATGATTGGATGATTTTTCTAAAAAAATAAATAAATAAATAACTTCCGTGTTCATTTTGTGGGGCTTCTGTAGTGAAACCTTAGAATCTCAAAGTTTATAGCTGGCTACGGTTAGTAAACAGTTGAATAAACATAAACACTGGGGTAGGGGGGATGTTTTTACACACGATATAATTTTAGTTAAATAGGGGGGGGGGGGGGTTGTTGTTTTTTTAAGGGCAATTTTTTTAAACCTGGGTGCTGGAAAAAATACTCTTGCCAAATTGTGAGCTAAGTCAAAACAAAGAATCATCTTACATTTAGAGATTCTGTTTTTTTAGAGTTTCCAAGTAATTTTAATTTGATCCTCTGGTTTTCTTGCATTCCCAAAATATCCCTAAAGCACGTGTTTGTAAATTTATTAAACACCACTTACCTAAAAACAATTATGAATTCCTTTCAGTATGTATGTATCCATAAAAAAACTAACGAAATATTGTTTGGTTTCTACTATAAAATATCACTCAACGGAAATAGATGAGAAATCCTTTTACAAGAAATGCCAAGAGCTTAGCACACGAATCAATCTTTGCGGTGGTTATGAAAGTTGTCTGAAAAGTCTTGTCACTGTCTGGCCTTGTCTATGACGGCTGCTAACGATATATTCGCTTCTAGAACCCCGTGACGGAATCGTTTCACTGCTGCTCGTGTCTTGCTCAGATGGAGGTTACATTAACTGCTCCTGTCTAGTAGAAAAGTCGGTAACTTCTCAACCACCTGGGTGACAGAAGAATATCCGAAATTGACACAGTTTGGAAAGGCCAGCCTCAAAATGTTAATTGTAAAAAAAAAAATTTTAAAATATACACCCGTTTAAAAATCTTTTTTATTTCAAACATTGAGGAGGAGGTCATTTGCGCTGCTTTCAGATAAGGGAAAAACCCAAACAAGCAAGATTAAAAGCTTAATGAATTTATGTGGGGGGGGGGGGGTTCATGTAAATGCAAGGCTGATTAAATGAAACTGTTGTCAATTTTTAAAATTTAACCTAAAATGTAAACCAATTTGAGTTAAATCGTTGCTTTTTATGTTTTTGGTAATGGTGTATAAGAAAGGTTATTTATTAGGCATCATTACATATGAAAGGCGTCTACCACAGACTTATGGTAATGGTGTATAAGAAAGGTTATTTAGTAGGCATCATTACATTGAAAGGCGTCTACCACAGACTTATGGTAATGGTGTATAAGAAAGGTTATTTAGTAGGCATCATTACATTGAAAGGCGTCTACCACAGACTTATGGTAATGGTGTATAAGAAAGGTTATTTAGTAGGCATCATTACATTGAAAGGCGTCTACCACAGACTTATGGTAATGGTGTATAAGAAAGGTTATTTAGTAGGAATCATTACATTGAAAGGCGTCTACCACAGACTTATGGTAATGGTGTATAAGAAAGGTTATTTAGTAGGAATCAATACATTGAAAGGCGTCTACCACAGACTTTTGGTAATGGTGTATAAGAAAGGTTATTTAGTAGGCATCAATACATTGAAAGGCGTCTACCACAGACTTATGGTAATGGTGTATAAGAAAGGTTATTTAGTAGGAATCAATACATTGAAAGGCGTCTACCACAGACTTATGGTAATGGTGTATAAGAAAGGTTATTTAGTAGGAATCAATACATTGAAAGGCGTCTACCACAGACTTATGGTAATGGTGTATAAGAAAGGTTATTTAGTAGGAATCAATACATTGAAAGGCGTCTACCACAGACCTATCTAAATTTGAGAGATGGAATACATTCTTGAAATGGGGAATATTTGTTTAAAAGATTATGATGTTGTGTACTGGGATGCTATTGATCAAACTTTATTAATGAAACCCCCGTAGCCTGGTGGCTAATTTTATGATTCTTTTATTTTATTTTCTTTTATTTTTTGACACGTCACGAACTTTCAGCTGTTCGCAATGTTGAGTATTTATCGGGTGATCGACTCTCAAGACAACAGTTTCAGACACGAAAAATTCACATTGCAAGAATGGCTTTGTGTGCTTCTGTAATCCTTGAAATTAAGGGCAGGCACTCTCTACAATCGTTTTATAGAATCAATAAAAAGTTTCCTGTAAGAGCTCTTCGTCGAGCATCCCAGTGAGTAGCAGTTTTAGAGTCACGTACCCCCTGGGCGTGGAGTGCGTCCCAATCTATAAACAGTGGCAGACGATGAGCTGGTTGTCCACCTAAGAGCGACGGTTGAGGGGGGGGGAGGGGGGTTGGGGGGGGGGGCTCAGCATCTTTTATTAATCAATTATAAATAAAACTCAATTATTGG
>CAXITT010000561.1:355388-360388 GCA_964033795.1 Lymnaea stagnalis
TTTTTTTTTTTTTTTTATTTTTGGTGCCGAATGATAAAGGTGGAGTTTAGTTGAAACAGTTGTAGCCTTGCCAAATGTGATCTTGACAAAACATGGTCTATAGAAAACGTTGGTTTTACAAGACATGGTTGGTGCTCTCACCAAAAAACATAGTCTTACCAGACAAGGTCTTCACAAAACATTTTTTTTTTTTTTTTACAAAACATGGACTTCTTGTCACAAAATCTACAAAGCATGGCCTTTACAATATATGGTCTTATACAAAACAAAGTCTTTAACAAAACAAGGTCTTTTCCAAAACATGGTCTTTTACAAAACAAGGTCTTTTCCAAATCAAGGCTAATGGAATTTTCTGTACTGCCTACGAAGTTTTTAACGTAGGAAATTGTTTAATCCATTTCAAAATAAACAAACACAGTTTAGAGCCCCTGTCACGGCTCGTGCTGGCTTATCAGCCCACCTGAGAATAGCCTCCCTTTATTTTGTCTCTTACGATCTACCAATGAATGGACTGCATCAGAGGAGGAGATCAACACCCTTCGGGCCATTCCATTTGAAAATTTAATGATTGCCACTTTCTCTGTCTTGTAAACATCACACCACACCACCACCACCCACCCACCCTCCACCAAATCCTCCCTAACAACCACCAATACCCCTACCAACCCTCCCCCCAAACTTGCTAGGATCATCGTTGATTCGGAAACGTGGCTTAAGAAGAGATCAATTCACAACCTGGAACACTCCAAAACGTCTAATGTAATTCACTCAATCATGGTTGTGTTTAGATTCCGTGTTCAAAGTTTTCTATCTCTTGAGTGCCACAGGGAAGGCCTGGATGTCCATGTTTAATAATGAACTGAATCCCCGAGTCAATTAAGTGACTGAATGCCCGAGTCAAATGAGACACTGAATGCCCAAGTCAAGTGAATGACTGAATGCCCGAGTCAAGTGAGTGACTGAATGCCTGAGTCAAGTAAAAGACTGAATACCCGAGTCAAGTGAGTGACCGAATGTCCGAGTCAAGTGAGTGACTGAATGCCCGAGTCAAGTGAGTAACTGAATGTATATGTCAAGTGAGTGACTGAATGCCCGAGTCAAGTGAGTGACTGAATGTCCATATCAAGTCAGTGCCTGATTGTCGCTGTCACGATAATTATTGCCCAACTAGTATTCATACGCCATAAAAGTACTGTGACATTTATTCAAACCAACCAACTCCTTTCCTTACGCAATCAATGTACTGTGACATTTGTGTATGGAGAAACAACCAACTCCTTTCCTTACGCAATCAATGTACTGTGACATTTGTGTATGAAGAAACAACCAACTACTTTCCTTACCCCAGCTATGTACTGTGACATTTGTGTGAAGAAACAACCAACTCCTTTCCTTACCCCAGCAATGTACTGTGACATTTGTGTATGGAGAAACAACCAACTCCTTTCCTTACCCCAGCAATGTACTGTGACATTTGTGTATGGAGAAACAACCAACTCCTTTCCTTACCCCAGCAATGTACTGTGACATTTATGTATGAAGAAACAACCAACTCCTTTCCTTACCCCAGCAATGTACTGTGACATTTATGTATGAAGAAACAACCAACTCCTTTCCTTACCCCAGCAATGTACTGTGACATTTGTGTATGGAGAAACAACCAACTCCTTTCCTTATCCCAGCAATGTACTGTGACATTTGTGTATGAAGAAACAACCAACTCCTTTCCTTACCCCAGCAATGTACTGTGACATTTGTGTATGGAGAAACAACCAACTCCTTTCCTTACCCCAGCAATGTACTGTGACATTTGTGTATGGAGAAACAACCAACTCCTTTCCTTACCCCAGCAATGTACTGTGACATTTGTGTATGAAGAAACAACCATTTCCTTTCCTTACCCCAGCAATGTACTCGAATGACATTATTTTATTACACTAGAAACATATTAACATAAATGAAATAATTCCTTCCCACAAGATGTAACCAATAAAAGTCTGTTTTCAGAAAGTCTCAAACTCATTCTCGTCAAATCTCGGTCAATGCCTTCCAAATCCTGACCTGGTGAATACAGAGAGCGTTGCATGTGACGTAGGCGTCTCAGTTACGGCAGTTCTCATTTTACTCCATGCCTTAAGTTATTGAGACGGCTTAAATCGACCAGGTCCCTCAACGCATGCCACCCTTCACCACCCCCCACCCAACCCTAAAACACGTTATTTCCCGGAAGGTAATGTTCAAACTTCAAATATAAGACCCCCCCTCCCTTTATTCAACACCCCTGCACGAGGGTGCCACGAATCCAAACACTCTAAGACTTGACGATGTGAAGGGGGGAGGGGGGAGCTCGAGGACACGTCTAGGGCCGGGTCCTCCTCCTCACTTGGCTCATGTCGTCCCCGCCTCTTCCAAGGAAATGTGCTGAAACTTGTGAATAGTGGCTCCCACATTGGTGAGGGAGGGGGGTGTAACTTGGGGTAGGGGGTTGTAAGTGTGGGGTGTGGGGTTAAGAGCAATACGAGACCTTTCAACTGATACCTACCCAGATCAGATGCACCGCACCGCCGTGGGTTTGGACAGAGTGTAAATTGCATGCAGAGTCTAAGAGAAACTTTCAGTCATATTACGCTTTTTGGGAAAAATTTGGGAGAATAGAAATGAAATGGATGTCAAGGAGAAGGTAGCTCGCGTGGACAGATAGAACATAGTGCTAAACTCGATGAAGAATTAATATGTCTAGACGTATGAAAAGAAAAATGTGTTTTTCTTGGAGATGTTTTGTCCATTAACAGTTTTAACTAATAACGATGCTGCAATAATGATAGCGACTAATGTATTGACAGTTTCCTGGCTATTTCATGGCATTTTGGTGTATACATAATAGTTCTTATTTAATATCGTGTACAGGGATGTATGCGCTACAGTGCAACACAACCCACTCCACCCCCCCACCCAAAATAAAAAAAACACTCCATTTTGTCTTGGTTTTTTTCTCAGACCATCAAATATTTCAACATTCTTAGAATTTTTCCCTCATTTAATCATTTTTTTTCCTCCGTAGACGCCACGGAAAGCATGTTTGTCTGGACTGGATTATTGGAGGATTATCTCCAATTACCTGGTAGAATAAAGACGTCTATTCGGGGATGTCGGGCACAGGAAGTATAAACCAGGAGCATGTAGTAGTAGGTTGAATGGCGTCTGTGTTCTTGGTGGAATAAGTTTTAGAGAGACAGAGAGAGAGAGAGAGAGAGAGAAGGGAGGACTAATGGTATGCAAAAATCATAAATACTTAGGCATGTATCTGGTGGCCAGGGGAAAGTTTAAACATTTTTGTTAAAGGTTAACCTAAATATATTACATAGCATTTCCTCTGAATGAAACGCCATTTTTTTGTAATTTTAATTTTCCCAATTTATCAATGCTGAAATATATATGTAGGTTAAGCTTATCTTAGAGAGGACAAAGTGTGGTGCTCGGGAGCAGGACCGTGCCGTGGAAGAGCGACGCCCGGGGAGAGATCTGAAAATGGTGCCACCAATCCCCTGCTTCAGCATACACAAAAATGATAAATGTTACAGTCGATATATATCAATTTCGTAATGTTATCCTGGGGCAAGTGCCTCACTTGCCCCACCCTTGTCCCGGCCCAACTCACCAACAATCTTGCATCCTAAGCCGTATCCCTTTTTCCCGCTATTCCAAAAATATATGAAGTTAGAATTTCTAGCTTCTAATAACGAAGAAACATCAGTGTAGCACAAATTCTTCACAAAAATAAATATCTGTATACATTAATTACAAATAACTTAAAATACATTGTTCTATACCAGGGGTCTCCAAACTACGGGCCGCGAGGCCATTTCATCCGGGCCGCCGACGGTACTTGAATTTGCTTGATAAAACTTTAGTTTACCCACTGAGAAGGAAATTGTTTTGGATTTCACCGCTGCTAACCTTAAGTTGAGTTTCTGAAACGGAAGAACTTTGCCGCTAGTATGGCATCAGTGTTTGGAACAACTTATGTATGATCAACATTTTCAAAAATGACGTAACTGAAGTCAAGACATCAAACGAAAGTGACTTATAAACATTTGAAAACAATTCTCTTGATGTGAATTCTCTTGCAGCAATTCGAAACTTAACATTGATGACATCTTGAAAGCCCAACGTCAGTTTCTCCAATCTCACTAAACGTTTTTGCTTCATAGTTGTTATATTTGAATATGTGCGCACTAGTTCGGATGTAACTATCTTTTTCTAACGTAACCTTATTCGATACATTTTTTTTTAGAACATAAATATGTTGGTTGTCTTTGATTTGTGTACATTGCACACCACTCACCCATTATTAACATGGAACACTAAACTTAGTTTTTCGCTTTTTTTTTTCCCGAGAGCTTCCGTTCTGACTTGCAAGTATTGTACAGATTGATTATCCGGCCCGCGCTCGTCATTTTTTTCCGTTATCCGGCCGCCTTGAATAAAGTTTGGAGACCCCTGTTCTATGTCATCACATGGCACGGCTTGCTAGCCAAGTCAGCTTTCAACAAAATGCCTATATTTCAAATGTAGTTCATTTAATTTTATATCTCATCCCTTTTTTTCCCTTCAAATTTCATTTCTTAACATTACAATTTATTAGTAATAACAAAGTTAATAAGATTCATATGTACACAAAGCAAAAGAATTCAAGTTATTATCTTTGTAAAAATGATTCCGTTAATAAAACTAATGCTCTTCTATATTGATGGTTTAATAGCCCCATTGCTTCAGGTGTACTGGATGGGCGCCATTTAACGTAACATAAAACTGCGACTGTCCTGGGTGTGCAGAGCCACAACCGGCCAGGACAACCTGATCACGGTATCGGCTGTCCTGAGTGTGCACCACCACAGCCAGCCAGGACAACCTGGTCACGGCATCGGCTGTCCTGAGTGTGCACCCGACAGCCAGCCAGGACAACCTGGTCACGGCATCGGCTGTACTGAGTGTGCACC